>JAKSZT010001178.1:17142208-17294099 GCA_026826555.1 Tolypeutes matacus
TGCCCACCTCCCACACCTCCCACCACATCCAACACAAACATCTCCCACAGTGTGGCCCACCAACCTCAATGAACTTACACATCCTGGAGCCTTGCCACCAACCATAGACCACAGTTCACACTGTAGACCACACTCTCTCCCACTCAGTTCTGAGTGGTGTGTGCTGATTTAAAATGGCCTACATCCATTGCCACAACAGTACTCAGGACAACCTCCAACTCCCAAAGAAGCCCCTGTATTTCAACTGCTCATCCCCTCCCTACCCAAAAAACTGTCAAGTGGCCACTGGCTCCACCTCATTGTTATAATTTCTTGCATTGCAAGAATCACCATATGTGAGCAAGAGAATACCATCAAGTCCACTCTAGTCCATAGTTCTTCCCCCAATCCAGAGGCGACTGGGATGGTGATGTCCACTCCAACTCCAAGTGAGAGAGGGCTTATATCCCATGGATATGGTGGGTGGGATGATCCTGCCTGCAGATGCAGGCCCTCTCCATTCCCTGGGATGGCCATTTCCCATCGTTGTCTCCTCACCAGGTGACTTGGATGAGTCCATTGAGCTGTAGGGTAGGAGTTGCAGCTCCACCTAGATTTCATGCACACCTGGCACATAGGTAGGCGGGAGGCTCCAGTCTCTGGAAGTATACCTAAGAAACTCCAGCATCACATGTAGGTTTGAATAGAAGGGACTGGTGAACCATGTGCAGGGAGGACTTATTTGAGTCTAATTCTGTCAGTCTCAGGAGCACAGATTCCAAAATAGAACCCACTGATAAGGCATCAGTCTCTGGGGCTATCCCCCCTTATATAGGACCAGGGTGTCTCCGGAGCTCTCAGGAACCCCAATGAGTGGGGTGATAGGCACATAGATATTCTATGAGCTCCTACTGAGGTGTGCGTAAGAGTTACCTCTGGGATGACCTCCCGACTCTCTTTGAAGTCTCTTAGCCACTTGAACTCATTTGTCTTTACCATTTTCCCCTTTTATTCAAGGTCTTTTTCCAGTTGTGTTGCCAGTTGGCACTTGGGAAAAGTTTTCAATTAGCAGTAATCGTGCCTCGGATAAACCTCATTGGCTACGATACTGCCACTGCACAAAGCTGCCAGTATAAAGGGTATTTATTTGGGGTAGAAGCTTACAGTTACCAGGCCATAAAGCACAAATTACTTCCCTCACCAAAGTCTTTTGTCATATATTGGAGCAAGATGGCTACCGATGTGTGCAAGGGCTTCCTGAGTTCCTCTCTTCCTGGGGCTCGATTCTCTCTGGGTTCAGCTGCTCTCTTCTCTCCACAAGGTCAACTGTAGACTCTCAGGCTCTCTCTCTTCCCAGGGCCTCTGCCGTGTCTATGGAGCCGTCTCTATTCCTCTGTGTTCTTCTACTATGTGTTTACTTCCTGGGGTTCCAGCATGTAAAACCCTCCTATATTTTTTATGTAACAATTACGTAATCTAAAGATTCTTTAAATGACTAAATAAATAAATAAGAAAGAAGAGTCCCTCCATGAAAACAAACTAAATGTCCTTTAACAGTAGTTGAGATAAGTAAATTTTGATATAGTAATATAATGAAATATTATATATCAGTGAAAACAAATAAACTATAGCTACATATAACAACATGGGTGAATCTCCTATACATGATATCGGGCAAAAGAAGCCAGATTTAGAAAAGTACACACTGTTTGACTGCATTTATGTGAAGTTCAAAATCTTCTATGGCGTTCAAAATCAGGATAAATGTTACCTTTGAGGAGGAGCATGTGGATGGTGATAGAGAAGGACATAAGGGAGGATTTGGGGAGGTTAACAAGTTCTATTTTCTTACTGGGTGGTGGTTACATGGCTGGTCATGCTGTGATAATTTATCAAACTGTACCCTTATGATGTGTGAACTTTTCTGTATGCATATTAGATAACCATAAACATTAGAAAAATTGCTTCAGTGTTTAATAGCACTCTCTTGTGCTTTCCAAGGTGAGGGTCGGGAAGAGCTTTGAATACTGGGAAAAGGGACTTTTGGAGATTCCTAAAGAGGGTCACTGAAACTTGTGGCAGCTTTGAAGCTGGACTATTAGAATAATGAACTAATTTCAATGACTGGCCAGTGTGACAGTCTTGTAGACTGTCTTATCGATGGTGCTATGTGACCACAGAGTGCTGGGTAACGATGATTCGAAGAGGCCTCTAGAATCCTTCACAAAAGATTACAGTTTGGGGAAGAACAGAAAGAATTAATCTTGGCCCAGTTCCCATCCAAGAGAAAAATATTTTGGATGAAGTTTGTTTAAGCATGGGCTTGGTGTAGCTCTTAGTAGGGGCGTGAAGTGCTCTCTAGGAAAGCATCCCTGAAATTTGGGATCCGTGGGGTCAGGAGGCCAAAGGACCTGGGACAGATGTCAGGACTTCCTCAGAAGCAGGCTGGGAAACCATCCCTGAGAGATGACCCTAATGGGTGGACTAAAAAGAGGCCCTGGATGAAGCCTGGAGTTGGGAAGGCGCAGGGATGCTGGTTCCCCTCCAGCTGGTCTCCAGAGATGCTGAGCTTGGAGGCAGTTCTACATCTCAGGGTAGAGAACTAGTGTGCAGTGAGTTATGGGGACCAGGCAGAAAGGGGAAGGCCCCCCTTGCCCCTCAACTGATTTACCAACTTGCTGAGCTTTTGCAAACATCGGCCTTTTTGTTCATAGCACTTCTTTAAAAACTGCTTTTGCAGCCTGAGTTTATCTCTACTTAGCACTTTGAACACCATGCTGACATTTACCTTCTCCTGAGGTGGCCTCCTGTCTGGCTGTGAGCACTTTGATGGCAGACGTGGCCCTTCTTAATGTTGTGCTCAGCCCTGGCCCTCGCAGGTGCTCAGTGAGTGTTGGTAGAATACTAAGAGGTGTGTGGGCCATCGGAGGGAGAGCTCAGGTCCGCTCCACAACCACTCTGGGGAGTAGGATGGATTATACCCCGGAAATCTGAGACTCAAAGAAGTTCATTCAAAGTCATTGAATGAAGAAGTTCATTCAAACCAAGGTTTGTCTATTCCCAAAGCCCTTGACCTAAATCTCTATGCAGTGCTGAGCCCCTGTTTACACTAACCTCATTATTCCCCCTTCAGTAGTCCATGAGTTGCTGATTTTACATCCTTCCCATCAAAGAATCCCACATATCCCAAGAGTGTACAAGCACCTCCAAGACCTGGCCCTCACCTATACTCTGGTCCAACCCCTAGCCACAGGGTGGTCTGAACTCCATGTTCTAACAACACAGAAATACTTGTAGTCACTTGCATATATCGTGCTTCTCTGATGGACTCCTCTTTCCAGAAAAATACCTTTTCCATCTCTATTGACATAGATAATTATAAATATGTAGATCTCATAGATATATTTGATGATGCTCTTGACTGCAAGTAACAGAAAACCTCCCTCGAAATGGTGCAAGCAACAGGAAGACTTATGATCTCACGTAATGAGAAAACCTGAGGTGGGAGAAGGAGGGGCCCACCAGTGCAGGGTCTCGGGCTCCAGCTCCTCCTGCCCCACTCTGCGTTGGCTTCATCCTCAGGCTGGGAGCAAGACAGCTGCAGGAGGTCCAGGTCTCATATCCAGACACAACTTCTTGTGCAGGAAGGTGAGCTGTTTTTTCCTTGTGTCTCTTTCCCAGGACCTCCCAGCACATTGTCTGCATGATTCATTGGCCAGGACCTGACCACTGACCTTCCCAAAACCGAGGGCATTGGCATTACTGAGATTAATTTAAACTAATCAAGATATGCCCCCCTGGAGCTGGGGACTGAGTTCAGGGGAGGTGGACACCCGAAAGAGTGGGGTTCTGCTTGCAAGGAAGGTGTCAGGATTAGAGTAGTCTTGAAAAGGCATCCAGTCCAACCTTTCTATGGAAGCAACCCTGACTGCCATTTAAACCTCCTCACAACCCCAATTTCACCTCCTCAACCCTTTTCCCTATTGCCTGGCCCACTGAACCTCTGGCCACATCTGCTGCTATCCTTCCCCCACGCTTTGTGTGCTGCTTACCCAGGACAAGGTGCTTTCCTTCTTACGAGGCCACACACACCTTCTCTGTGAGGTGGGTCTGGATTACTCCCACCCCATTCGTGTCATTCCCCTCATCCCCCAACCCTCTAGCCCTTGGGATTTCTCCCTGTGTGATTGGCCTGCCAATGCTTTGCTTGCAAACTTTCCAAGTTCCTACAGTCACTTCTTACGCATTTCATAAGGCAGGTTTCTCTCCCCAAACAAGGGTGTGAGTTCCTTGACGAGAGTGATGTCTTCTAATTCTTTGGCATCTCTAGGATTAAGGAGCCTCCCTCCCCCCACATTCCTTATCTCTTCTGATCTCCACAATCACCCTGGGTGGGTAGGTAGCCAATCAATGCTGCTAACTAACTCATTAGACAGGGTGTCCCCAGCTTCACCTCTTGCCCTTCCCCACAGTGGCCTCCTCTGTTTGCAGAGGTGGCAGCTATCACTGTACATATTGAGGATTGCTGAAAGGCACAGCTCCAGCATCGGGGGCCAGGAATTCCTAGGAAAAATTGCCCTTTTGGTCTAGGGCATAATGTCTCTAGGAACAACCTAAGCTCTAAAATGAAGAAACCAGGCACCATCACACTACTGAGGTACAATTGAAGGAAACTAGAACCGGAGAACACCTACGCTGGGCCAAGTTCTGGTTCCCTGCCTTAGATTCACGCCCCTTTCAATTGTGCATTTGACAGGGCTGATTCCTCTGCCTTTCTCCCCACCCCTCCCCACTCCCATCCTCTCTACCTGGTTCTGGGGTTTTCTGTATCCTGAACCACTAAGCTCACGTAGCACCTCTTGGTGAAGCTTTCACTTGAATCCACCAGGAAACGTTTTCCCTCTTCTCTAGGCTGTCTTTTTAAAAAAATTTTTATTGTGGGTAAAAATCAAATTTTTTGCAATACAAACCAATATTTGCAAAAATGATATATAAATATAAATACATATATGTGCATTTGCTTACATAAATGTTATTTTTTATATATATTTTAAAAGATGCTTAGATTACATAAATGTTAGACAAAAATTACAGGGATTCCCATGTTCCCTACCTCCCACACCTCTCATAACATCCCACATAAACATCTTTCATTAGTGTGGCACGTCACCTGCACTGTATATACACATCCTGGGGCTTTGCCACTAAGCATGGACCATAGTTCACATTGTAGACCACACTCTCTCCCACACAGTTCTGCATGGTATATGCTGATGTAAAATGGTCTATATCTGTCATTGTAATGTCACTCAGGATAATTCCCAAGTCCTGAAAAAGCCCCTGTATTACACCTGCTTTTCCCTTCCCTGCCCTGAAAGTGTCTAGTGGCCACTGGCTCCACCTCACTGTTACAATTTCTTCCATTGCTTGAATCACAATATGTCTACAACAGAATACCATTAAGTCTACCCTAGTCCATAGCTCTTGCCCCAATCTTGAGGAGTCTGGGATGGTGATGTCCACTCCACCTCCAAGTGAGAGTGGGCTTATATCCCATGGATACAGTGGATGGGATTATCCTGCCTGCAGCTGCAGGCTCTCTCCATTCCCTGGGATGGCCGTTGTCCATCATCGTCTCCTCACCAGGTGACTTGGGTGAGTCCATTGAGCTGTAGAGTAGGAGTTACAGCTCTACCGAGATTCCAGTTACAGCTGGCACATGGGCAGGCCAGAGGCTTCAGTCTCTGAAAGTACACTTTCAAATTCCAGCATCACATATGGGTTTAAATAGAAGGGGCTGATGGACCATGTGCAGGGAGGACTTATTTGAGTCCAACTCTGTCAGTCTCAGGAGCACAGATTCCAAAGTAGAGCCCACCGATAAGGCGTCAATCGCTGGGGCTATCCCCCCTTATATAGGACCTAGGTGTCTCCAGAGCCCTCAGGAGCTCCTCTGTTTGGGATGATATCCACTTTGGTGTTCTATGAGATCCTATTGAGGTGTGCATAAGCGTTACCTCTGGGATGACCTCCTGACTCTCTTTGAAGTCTCTTAGCCACATGAACTCATTTGTCTTTACCTTTTCCCCCTTTTATTCAAAGTCTTTTTCCAGTCATATTGCCAGTTGGCACTTGGTATTAATCCCTCGTTGCCAGGGAGGCTCATCCCCGAGAGTCATGTCCCACATTGGGGGGAAGGTAATACATTCATATGCTGAGTTTGACTTAGAGAGAGGCCACATTTGAGCAACAAGGAGGCTCTCAGGTGGCAACCCTTAGGCACCCCATTACAGTAGGCTAAGTTTCAATTACAAGAGCAAAGACTCATAAGGCTAGTCATCAATAAAAAGAACTCATCAGGGGGCCATCCTCTTTTGCCAGACACTGCCCCTGCACTCAGGGGACTGTTGCTGCTCCTTTGGAGAATGTGTCTTTACACTTTGTGCAAACCCTTTGCCTGACCCAAGCCCAGCCTGAGAGAGTTCGTTATTCAACTGCTTGCCTTCTCTACTGCTATGTGAACTCCTTAAGGCCAGGCACTAGATTTTTTTCTAGATCTTTGTGTCCTCTGAAGAAATGACTCTCAGGTAATAGGAGCTCAATCAATAAATGCCCGTTTAATTAAAAGAAAAACAAAACTGCTCTGACAACGCTCACTAATTACTTCATCAGACTAATTGTTGCTTTGGACAAAAGAAAGCAAAAATCTGAAAAAGTGAAAATGGAACTTAATAAATACAATGACTCCTAAGTATGCATTTCTGTCCCATATTATGGTTCATGAATAGAGAAAGAGCAGGAAAAAAAAAAAAAGGAAGGCAATAGAAGAAGCTGGGATTGAGAAAGTCTCTCTGCCTCTCCAGATGAGCTCTTTAAGAGTAGGAACTGTTTTATATCCCATGGCCCAGGCCAGTGCCTGGAACATAGGAGATGATGAATAAATGTTTGTTGATTGAATAAATGGAAAATGGGTCAGGTTGGGCTTCATAGTTGAATTCTGAGCACTGACTGGGGAAGGACATGGGGAATCTGGGATCTAAGTGGTACAGGAAAGACACCAGTGAGGAAATAGTCAACTGTGCCCACTTAATCCCAGGCCCTGTAGACATCTAGGCACCCCTCTCCACCCCATTTCTTGGTCCCCACTCCAGCACGTGCACAGTCCCATTTCAGCCCTTTATAGAGGCCTGAGGTCAAGGGGATGAGACCAGGCTTGTCCCTCACATGTGCCAGACCCCTGGCAAAAAAACAGTGGAGGCCCAAGGACCATATGTCTAAATATTTTAAAGTTATAAATCAAGCTAATAAACTGTTAAATAAAATATATTCTATACTCGCACTTTGACAAATATACCTTCAAATCAACAAAATTTTTTGAAAAGTTACTTTAAAGCTATAGTTTTTATATGACCGAAATTCAGCCAAATATCAAAGGTGGCTGAATTAATTTATTCTAGTGCATGTATGCTTTGGTGTTCTGTTGATGGATCATTGATATTTAGGAGAATAATAAAATAAAAATATATAATTCATAAATTATTACACACTTATTCCATAATTTTATTTTTCATGTTTTCATTTCAGCAAAATCATGATGTTGTTATGCGATCAAGATAGTCACATCATTTGTGTCTATTGATGGTGGTGAACTCGGTTAAAAACAAAATGTAATTATATTCAAAGCATTCAAAGTTTCAATGTATTTTCATCATAAAGGGTAATTAAGCAAAGATAAAGCATTTGAAGATATCCTGTATGTTTTCCAAAAGGTAATTTTTCTTCTAATATATTCAAAATTATCCATTGAAAATAAGGGTAAATGAAAAATTATAATTAGTGAAAATAAAAATTTTTAATCAAAATTATTTAATTAAACCTGGATAGAACTATTCCCACAAAGCTAGTGTTCAATATCCATATAGTTGCCAATGGAAAGACTTAGTCACATTCTTTGTGTCTTGTGTCTAGACTAGTGGTTCTCAACTGGGAGACATTTGATACTGTCTAGAGACATTTTGGGTTGACACAGCTTGGTGATGAGGAGTGCTACTGGTGTCTAGTGAGTAGAAGCCAGGGATGCTGCTAAACCTCCTGTAATACATAGACAGCTTGCCACAGCAAAGAAATAACCAGACCAATATGTCAATAGTGCCAAGACTGAGAAGTCTTGGTCATTACATATATATGTATATATATATATGTATATGTATATGTATTTATGTGTGCATGTATAAGTACATATATGCATACATGTATATGTATTTATGTGTGTATGTATAAGTACATGTATACATATATGTATATCTTGAGAGTAATATGAATTGTTTAGTATTGCAAAGTGTTCCTCAGCTGCCATGTGCAATTACTGTGACTATCACAGTACTTTGTAACTCCATAATCCCAACTTGGAACATGAAGAGAAGCAAGAAAATGGGCATTCATTACAATGGGGAAGCAATATTGCGTGATACAAAAATCCATTGCATTCTTGCTACTGGAGAGGAAAGATTTGACCTGTTAATTAATTTGTCTTTTCTTTCACCATGGCGCTTCTGCCACTCATTTACCACCCCCTCCCTCCCTAGCCAACACATATTCTGAAGTAAAGTCCACCTCCGTGGCAGAAGCAATACAACCCGTGAACCTTATTCTCATTCAGATACAGCCAATTTGTTCCAAGGACATAAGACAAGAGATGTGGAGAAGTGTCTGGGGCCTGGAAGGTGTAATGTCCAAGAGAGGCTGCTCAGGGTCATGGGTGGGTCATTTTGTGCCAGAGTTGAGCAGTGGACCCTGAGTGACAGGGGTACCCATGTTTTCCTTTGTAGATCTAGTTTCTTTGTGTTTGTGATATGGAGGCAGGTCTCTAGCTCATGGCATCCAAGGTAGGAGCCCTTCTTGTCCAGGTCAAAAAGCAGAATGCTGGGAGTCACCAAGTCCTCTTATCAACCTTGGGTTCTGAGCAGGAACATGGGAGAACTGAGAGGCTGTTAATATCAGATCATTAGCACTTTCCCAACTCTTTTGCAGAACAGCATGCTGTTTGGCTGCCAAAATATTAGGATTGAAAGCAGCTGGCAAAAATGTTCAGTGAGGAAGTGAGCTAGCTTGGAGAAGCCAAAGGAAAAACTCCTCTTAGACTGTGATTTGAGAAGGAACTTGCTCGTGGATCCTCTTTTGGGTTCCGTCCCTCAGTCCAGCTCCCTCTGATCCCAAACTCCAGGGCCTCCTTTGAAGGGGGTGTACTCTGGGACCAGCGCGCAGGGTGGGGCGCTTCCTGGGACAGTGGGATGAGAAGGCGCTGTCACTGCCCTAAAGAAATTCACAGCCAAATAGTAAATTTATTCTCAACATTTGTTTAATGAAATTGGAAACTAAAAAGAAGCAGACAGAAAAAAAAAAAAAAAAAAAAAAACAAAAAAAAACTTAACATAACCTCAGCTAAAATTTCTAAAGAGATAGACCAAGGGGGCAGGGGTGGGGGAGTTGAATGACTGCAAACTCTGTAGGTGAGTGTTGAGAGGAGAAGTTGAAGACCTGTGGGTTAACTAATACTTCATCCTTGTATCCATTCACAAGCCCCTTCACAACCCATCTATCACGGGATCCTCTCACCACAACCTTAGCACAGTAGCCAGACAGGTTTCATATTTCCATTTCACAGGCAAGTAAATTGACTTTGAACTTGCTCAGGGAGGCACAGCCAGCAGGGAGCAGAACCAAGAGTGAGACCCAGTTCTGTGGTAGCTAAGATCAATGTTCTTTCCAGTGACATCAGTTTTTCTGAGCCTGTGGAGCCCCAGCAGCTTCAGAGTTATTAAAAGGGGTTTGTGATCCTAATGTACACTAAGTGCAGTTTGTAGCCTCAATCCACAGATATATAACCACTGTCATGAGAAAGGGGCATAGAATTTTTTGTCTCAGGTATGGAGTCCTCCTACAGAAGAGTCGGGGAAACATCACATCACCTCATGCTGCATCAAGGGCTTCCTGGCAGTCCTTTATCACCGGGACTCTGGGCACAAAAGTTCCTAGGAGTGGAGATAACAGATGATTGTAGTATAGATGTTCGGTTTATATTCTATGGTACACGTTGGATTTATAACTTAGATAGACAACGCTACACATAGTACATAGTAGGTGCTCAACTGGCTCAGTGGCTGGCTAAATCCAAGAAGAAGAGAAGCCAAATGCCAAAGGGCAAAAGTAGCTTCCTGATGCTGACTGGGGTGGGGGAATCAGCAAGTGAATACCCTCATCCAATTGGGGAAAAAGAATAGAAATAAACAGCAAAGGCATTTAGCACATTGTTAAACACTGGAAAGCTGTTGCTTTTGGAATAATAACACAACTGTGCAATCTCATTAGAGGATCTAATGGGAACAGAAAAGAAATACTCATGGCCAATTTCCTTTGTGTTCCCATAATTGGTGGCACATTTTAAAAGCATTGAGGAGGGTAAGTCGTTTTCAGTCACTATTAGTTTGTTTATTCATTCATTGAACACATTTTAACTCTTCTAGGTGTTGGGTATACAACAGACAAAAGATCCCACCCTTATGGAACTTACATTCTAGTGGGGGTGGTAAACAACAAATAAATTAAAAGGTAAGCAACATGGTATGTAGTTAGCAGGAAGCGCTCTAGAGACAAGGCAGGGAAAACAAGGCAGGGAAGGCTAGCAAAGTCATCGGGGAGAAATTGCTCTTTTAAACAGAATGATCAGGGAAATCCTCATTGAGAAGATGATGTTTGAGCAAAAGCCTGAGGATATGAAGAAGCCAGCCAGGCAGATATCTGACGTGGGGACATGTCTGATGTGTGCTAGGAGCAGCCAGGAGACCACTGTGGCAAGAGCAGAGTGAGTGAGGTAGAGAGAAGTAAATTGAGGTCAGAGAGGAAATAGCCCAGGTTACACAGTATCTTATAGGCCATTGAAAGACATGGGCTTTTATTCTGGGTGAGATGGGAAGAAGCACATGATCTGACTTGTGTATTTTAGCGGTATTGCCCTGACTACTGCATGGAGAATAAAAGTTGGGAGTCAAGGCTGGGGTTGAGAAGACCAGGTAGGAGGCTCTGGAAAAATCCATGAGCGATATTGAGGTGGCCTGGACCAGGATAGTAGCTGGGGAAGTGGCCAGATGTGGTTGGATTCTGGATGTATTATTATTTGCTAACAGATTAGCTGTAGAGTTATTAAAAGGGGTTTGTGATCCTAATATACACATTAGAAGTGAGAGATCAAGGGTGAGTCCACGGTTTTGAACCGTGGCAATAGTACAATTGCCTTTAACTGTACATGAGAAAGACAGTGGAAGGAGCAGGGGGGTTGGGGGAAGAGAATCCGAAGTTTGGTTTTGATTGTGTATATTTGAGGTGCTTAATACCTACATACATATATCCATGTGTATACATATGCATCCATGCATACACATATATATACACGAAGTTCAAGGGAGAGGTTTGTGTTGGAAACACAAATTTAGACGCCATACCACATACTGAAACATTTACCAAAAGAATATTTAGTGAGGGGACAGGGTCAGAGAATTGAATTGAACCCTGGGGATCTGAGCAGGATGTAATAAAAAAAAAAAAAAAAGAAAGACTTTCAATGGAGTGGCCTCCAAATTAGGAAGAAACTGGGAGTGTGTAGACCAGGGAGAGTCAAGTGAAAAAACCGTTTCACGGAGCAGAGGTTGGTCAACTGCATCAAAGGCTGCTGAGAAGTTGAGTAAGATGAGGGCTGAGAATCGACCACTAAACTTAGCAACGTGGAAGTCAGCCGAGCGCTTGGTAACAATGGGTGACAGCTTGACGCTGTAGAGGTTTAAGAGAAAAAAGGAGGAATCGTAATCAGCGAATATAGACAACTCTTTTGAGGAGTTTTGTTGCAAAAGGGGATGTCGCTAGAGGGGGCTGTCAGTCAAGAGAGGTTTTTTTTTTTTTTTTTTTATGTGTGAGATATTTCAGCATGTTTATGTGCTAATGGGATGATCCAACAGAGAAGGAAAATTGATTATGCAAGATAGAAAGGAGAACGTTGCTGGAGAAATGTCCTTGAGTAGACAAAAGGAGATTAGGTTCAAAGTACAAGTGTAGAGGTTGCCTTTGGCTAGGAGCACCGGCAAGTCATCTTTAACGATGGGAGGAAAGCACACATGGGCACAGAGCCAGGTAGGGGGCAGGTGCGGTGGTGCAGACGTCCTCTTCTTATTGCTTCAGTTTTCTCGGTGACATAGGAAGGGAGGCCATGGGCTGAAAGCGAAGGGAGGAGAGAGGTGTTGGAGGTATGAGAAGAGACATTCTTCCCAAGGCTGCTGCCAGGAAGAAATGAAATGTCACAAGTACAGGACCCGGCACATAGAAGATGCTTATGAATGTTCGTTTCTTCCCTTTAACTGAGAGGAATTCTACTTAGCCTTTGTGATTGTTGTTTATAGCCATTTTATTTTCAATTACATATACCATTTTTATTATTATAACAAACTTCACGTTCAATATGGAAAATCACGCACAATGTAGAAAAGTATACAGAAAAAAAAAATCACTCATAATATCTGTCTCCCAAGAAAACAGCTATTAACATTTTGATGTATATCCTTCCAGCCCATTTTTCTACGAATATACATTATGCATATGGTTTTTGTATATGGCTGGTTTCACTTAACATTGTATGTAACTACTTACCTATGCCATTAGAGTCCGAAAATATTACTTTTAATGATTACACAGCCTTCTATCATATGGCTGTACCCCCATTTCTTTTAAGAGTTCCCTGTTTTAGACATTTAAATTAATACCAGTTTTTCACATTCACAAATACCACCCCAATGGACATTCCCGCAGAGAAATCTTTATGCCCTGATGAGTCCTTTGAAATAAATTCTTAGAAATGGAATTCCTGGGTCAAAGGGTAGGAACATTTTTAAGACTCTTGCTATATATATAGCCAAACTGCCTTCCAGAAGGGTTCTACCAATTTACATTTCTTCTAGCAGCAAATGAGAGTGCCCTGGCTTGATTATTTTAAAAACTTTTGCCAAGCCGGTATTGAATTATTGTTTTAATTTGCATTTCCTTGATGACTTGTGAAGTTAAACTTCTTTTCTTATGCCTTTCTCTGGAACACCTCTGTGCAGGGGAGTTTGGCTTGAGGAAAAGCATCTCAATGGAAATATTTTTGAAGCAGCTGGGGTTGTTGGGGCGGATCCTTTTTTATGATGCTTTCCTGGGCTAGGACCCCAGCTCCAGGAAGCCTGTGCACGGCTTGACACAGTTCTGCAGCTATGAGTATTCATTTCCTGGTTCCAGGGAAGGCTTCTCCAGCCCCATCCTGCCCCTAGGTGGCACCTCCATATCAGAGGTGACTACAGCAGCTTCTGCGGGAGTCGTTCCAAACCCTAGTAGATCAGAAGTCCTTTTTAATATTCCACCAAGAGAATTTCATTCTATTCATGAACTGGCAGATAGGAACCATCCCAGGAGCAGAGGTGAATCTACAAAAGAGGGTGGTGTGTGCTTATCTCATTCTCCTTGCTGGGTTGTTTTAAAATTAAATATTCCTTCTCACCCGATGAAAGGTAGCTGAAACTACTGCATTTTCAGCACTGGTTTTTCAAAGCTCTTCCCCAGAATATCTGATATGTGATATTTGACTGTGACCAAGCTTGTCAGAGATCCTGTAAACAGAGTTTTAACCAAAACACACCCACCTTTATCAGCACATCACATCCATCTCCACACATCCATTCGAACCACATCGCACCTATATACTGCATGCACACTACACACTCAACCAACGTGACACACATACTTATACCACATCACACACACACAACACAAGTGCACACGCACTGACACACACACAGCACACTCAACCAACACAACACACACATATGCATACCACATTACACACACACACAATATGTGCACCACACCTCACATAAACACATCACACACACACACATACCCCACCACTACCGCCATTCCAAATACACACACAACATACATTTGCCCTATACAACACACACACTTATACCACACCATCTACACACTTGACCCACACAACATACTTATACCACATCACACCTATCACCACAATGCCCGTGGCACACACCATACACACACACACTGCCACCATAAGTACTACCACATCCATGGCCCCACATACACATATACACACACACACACATGCATACACATACACACATATACACATGCACACACTGTAGCAGTTTGATATTATTGATGAATTCCAAAAAGAAATATTGGATTAAGTTTGTAAACTGGTCTTTTCATCTGGGTGTATTAGAGTGTATTGGATTCAGAGGTTTTACTTTTACTCGATTAACTAATGATTAAGACTTTGATTGGGCCACATCAGTAGGACATTGCATCTCCACCCCGTTTTTGGGCAGGGACTCGCAGAGAAACTGCATCACAGAGAAGGGAGATTAAAGTTTTTGAGCTGGAGCTCCGGTAAGTAAGCACATAGAGGAGCTTGGTCGTGAGGAAAGAGAAAAGGCCCTGGGAAGGGAAACCAGCCATTCGCCTGATGGTCTACAGCTGGCCTTGTGGAGATAGAAGAGGAGCTGAGCCCAGAAAGAAATGAGCCCTGGGAAGAGAGGAACCCAGGAAGCCTGAACCATCACAGACGTTGGCAGCCATTTTGCTCCAACACATGGCAATACACTTTGGTGAGGGAAGTAGCTTATGTTTATGGCCTGGTAACTGTAAGCTTCTACCCCAAATAAATACCCTTTATAAAAGCCAACAGAGTTCTGGTATTTTGCTTCAGCACCCCTTTGGCTGACTAATACACACACATACACGCATACACATACACACACATACACACATATACAAGTGTCCCTTCTCCCTCCACCCTTCCCCCTTCTCCAATCTCCCTCAGACCCCTTAAACTTTTAAAAACATTTGTGGTTCTGTGGCTACCATGGGGATGAAAGGGGAGCTTGCAGCCTTCGTTACATTTCCTGTCAGAACAGGCTCCAAAGCTGCTCCAACCATCTTGCTTCCTGCTTGTGAAGGAGGGTAGGGAAGGAGCAGAAAATGCCCAGGCCAGGGCTCTGGGATAGATCAGAGGATTAATTAGAAATTACCGAGTGGTTTGTGAGGCAATATCTTTCATCCAGCACAGACCTTGGTCTGAGAACTTCTCCCTGCTTGCTCATTAACGTGGCTCATGGAGCTTGCAATCTAGAATAAATCGAGTCTGGGGCAGGCTGTTGGAGCTAGACAGTAAGAACCTAGAAGCATCCACCCTTCTAATTTCCCTCCACTCTCCTCATTTAAAGCTAAAGAGATTTAAAAGAAGAAGAAATTCTCAGAGATATGAAGAAGCCACTGCCACATCTGGCTCTGCTAACTAGAAAGAGCAAACCCAGTCAACTTATTATCAGCTTTATAGATTATCTGTGGAAAAAATTTTCATGCCACAGTAGTTCCCCTTTCCCCAACCTTCCTTCAGATTCAGTCCCCTTTCCCACCCAGCCAGAGTATTCTAGACACCATGGGCTATTTTTAATACCTTTTGGGAAAACACCATTCAGAAAGCAAATCTGCTGCAAGCAATCCCATTAGACAGTCCAGAGACAAATTTAAATGATTTCCTGGGTCTCTATGCATTGGGATTACCCATGCCACTGTTATCCCTTTCATCAGTTCGGATTATTGAAAATTATTCCCTCTTGACTAGAGTGTCAAATTTGAGTCACTTACAGCGAATGGATTATTTCAGCCATTGAAAATTTTCCAAGGGGCAGTTGAGATGGTAGAGCATAGCGGTGAAGATCTTGGGCTGGGGTTTCAAATAGTCTTATGTTTCTATTCTGGCCACATCAAGGACCATAGACCCTGAGCCTAAATTCCCCCATGTGTAAAGTGGACAACAACAAGACTCCCTTCGGGGAGTAGATGGAAAGGACTAAACGAGCTGCTGCTCAGTGGCTGACACAGGGCAAGGTTGAGATAAATAGTTGCTACTATTATTATTAATGTACTCTAAGTTTCTACAGCCAAAAATATCTGATAAATGGGCTAGTTTTTCTTGTCCTGATAGTGCCCTGCAGCAGGAAACAAAAAGGTGCAATTTTAGCAGAATATTTTTAAAAAGATGAACTGTTGTCTCTTATTGTACTGAGAGACCAGTAGAACGTGCCAGAGTTTTACTCCACCTGTTCTTGGCATCAGTGGCAGTGAGTGACCATGTGGAAATCAGGTCCCTGCCCTTCCCCTGTTTCCTGTAACAAAACCCCCTTTGTCTATTTCAGCTTGTTCACTCGTTTGAAAGAGGTCTTCCCTTTCCTTTATACTAAATGGGCAAGTGATTATTGCAGTAATAATACCTGTTATTACCAGTCAATCTCTCTTCCAATAGTAAATTATTATCATGTACTTGGCTAAAAGGGCCCTGTGCTGTTGCTATTTGTAAAGGCCAGATTAGGCAGAACAATAAAACTTGAAGTAATCAGAATGACATCTTGCATTTCCACGGTGCATTTATTTTTCAAGTACGTAGTATGTCAGCAGGCTGCTCTCTGACCTCCCTTGGCCAAGAAACCCTGGCATTGTACCTTTTGTTCTATTTGAAACCCTAAATTTCCAGGTCACTGTCCCTTTGGAAATCTCCATGCAATGCCTCCTCAGGCTCTAGCGACAGCCGCGCCAGGCAGAGCCAGACCCGGTGGCAGAGCCTGTGTTTCTGCAAACATGTGCCCCTGACCCCAAGGAGGCAGCTTCTTTATTATGGTCATTTATTATTTACAAAGCACTGCAGGTGTACACAGCATTTGATGAAACACAAAAGACAAGGTCCCTGCCCCATGGACCAAGAGGTTTTATCCTGCATTTCATCTGTCTGAGCTGAGCTGTGGGGACACAAGGCAAGCAGGGCTGCGGGGCCAGGAGCCGTGTCTGGGATGTCAGGGTAGAAGGAAGGAGCTCTGATGAAGAATTTTAAATGGGGAAAGTCAGGGCAGGTGCGTGAAACCCGAAGCATTATTCCAGAATCCAGAGGGAGGTTTAGGGATGTCTGTTTTCCGATTCAGGGAAGAACAATTCTGCCTGTGTGCCTTAGAAGGGTTGGGGGCGGTGGGACAAGTTAAAAGACAAAGAAGACTCGCATGCTCATCTGTCCCAAGAGCCTCTTACAGTCCCTACCCCAACCCTCCTGGAAGTTAGCTTGCTTGGCTTTGGGAGAGTGATGGTGGCAGAAGGACCACTAGTCAGCTTTTTATTAAAAATGTATTTAGTGTTATCATTTGCTGCATAGCTTTAAGCAGACTCATTTTCCTTCTCAGGAAGGGTAAATCTCAGGATACCTGGATCTCTAATCTTCAGCCACCCCTCACCTACCATCGACCAATTACTCTTCTTTTGTCTGTACCTGTCTTAGCCCACCGCCCTCAGGGTACCTTCCGGTACTTGTAACTTACCATCGCCTGCTGGCAACCACACTGTGGCAGTTATGAATTCCAAAAATAGATATTGGATTATGCTTATAGACTGGTCTGTTCCTCTGGGCATGATTAAGTTATGATTAGGGCTTTGATTGGGCCACGTCAGTAAGACATTGAGTCCCCGCCCCTTTGTGGATGGGGACTCAGAGATAATACTACATGGTAGAGCAGAGGAGTTAGTTGGAGTTTTGAGTTGGAGTTCTGATGCTGAGTTTTGATCTGGAGCCCCGGGAAGCAAGCACACAGAGGATCTTTGTCTAGAGGAAGGAGAGAAGGCCCCAGGAAAAGAGACAAGCCATTTGCCTGATAGTCTACAGCTGGCCTTGTGGAGCGAGGCAAAGCCTAGAGAGTCTCATAGTCTACAGCTGGCTTGTGGAGATAGCAGAGGAGCTGAGCCCAGAGACAAGCAAGCCCCAGGAAGCCTGAACCCTCATAGATGTCAGCAGCCATCTTGCTCCAACACGTGGCAACAGACTTTGGTGAAGGAAGAAACGTATGCTTTATGGCCTGGTAAATGTGAGCTTCTACCCCAAATAAATACCCTTTATAAAACCAACCAGTTTCTGGTATTTTGCATCAGCACCCCTTTGGCTGACTAATACACACCTGTTCACCTAGCAGACACTTATTGAGTAGCTCCCATGGACCAGGTCCTAGCCTGAAAAGATGAACGAGGCCCATTCCCTGCTTGTGGGAAGCCAGAGACTACTGGAAATGAGCCTCAAAGAGCAGTGAGGTTGGGGCCAAAGCTGTCCTCTCCTGTGGGAGGAGACAGAAGGTTGGGTTATAGGGACACAGATTCCTTCGGAGCTTTCAATTGTTAATTTGGAAATGTTCCTATGTTCCCTCCCCTCCCCCAGCCCCCCGGAGAATTCTAGAAAGGCTTAGAGATTCAGCCTTGCCCTGGGCTTGGGGAAAGCTGATCACGTCCTTGGCTTGGAATTCTTCCTGCTCAGAGCTCAGGGCTTAGTCCAATACCAGGCAAGTTTTGCAGCCAGAAACAGATATAAATTTGGCTGAGCAGCACTAGTGAAAGCAAAATAGATTCTGTAATGTACCGAATATGCACCAGATGGCTCTGCTTCCTACCAGCTCTGTGAGGCTGCTTAACAGAATCTACTGCCCTCCATCATCGCCATCATCATCATCATCATCATCACCATTAAATCTTGTTAAAAGCCCTCTGGTACATGGCGTTCTGCAGAGCGCCCGGGTCTGGATGTTTAGCTGTGACTATTTCTTCTCTGGCTCAGCCTCTACATCCCAGTGATGTTTGTGGTCTGGCTGTGGTTTCCTCCACAACCCTTCTCTCTCCAGGTCTCCCTCCATTTTCCACCACCCCTCTTATCATATTCCCTTTACATACTCTCTTCCACTTTCCAAACCAGCGTCTCTCAACGTATGGAGCTCGCGCCTCCTGCATTAAAACCACCTTGGGAGACAGGTAACAATGCAGATTCCCTGGGGTTCCCCTACACCTGCCTCACGCTGATTCGGAGGGTCTGTTGGTAGTCCTCAGACACTGGCATTTTAACAATTCCCTGGGTGATTCTCAGGCACCACAGAGCTTGAGAAATATTACCCACACTCTCTCATTTCAACATGAGCCAAAGTCCTAGACTTGCAGAGTCCCAATTTAGAGAGGCACAGACCAGAAGTCAGGCCTAGAAGGGACAGAGCTGGCTTGTACCTGATGGCAGGAGCAACATTTTCACAGACATTTTAAAACAAAGTTTATTAAACCATTGGTAGCTTGAAATCAGCCATGAGGGGAACACTTGCATCGTGGAAATCATTAAACACTATAAATTAAGCCCCTCTTTTCGTGGGGAGATCTGGTTCACCAGGACTCCACTGGACACCAAGTATCATTCAGCTTAGCACTGCGATGTTCAAATGAGAACACCAAGGCCCAGAGAGGTAAAGGCACCTCTCCAAGGTTTTGCAACAAGTGAGGATGGAGACACAGCGAGAATGTAAGCCTCTCGATTCTTGTTCTGGTGTGCATGAGAGCCCCGTTCCTTTTTCCTGAGTGCTTTGCTTCTCTCGGGAGGCTGGTTTGTAAGGTTCCCTATATATCAACTGGACAATGTGATTCTTTGATTGCAAGCCACAGACTCTTCTCCACCCCACTCCCCCTAAGTGGAAAATAAATCCGATTGAGGGGTCTCATAGAGTTCAGAGAATTGAAAGCAAGGCTGGAAAGGAAGGCTAAAAGAAGGAATGAGCTACAGCAGTTCAGGAGCCCACTAATGGATGGTCTCAGGGAGGTATTGCTGGGTCGAACCAACTCCAAACTCTTTTTTCAAAACTTGCTTCGCTAGGCTCAAGTTGCAGAGTTCCTGGAGAGAGTCTGATTGCCCTGGCTTGGGAACCCCGCCTCCCTCTTTCCTACCCAAGGAGCCGACGGGGCACTTTGAATGGCACCCCCCAGACTGTGCACAGGGGATGAGAAATAATATCCTTCCCCCAAAATCAGGCACTATTAGAGTGAAAAAAAGGAAAATTGATTCTGGGTAGCCAAAACACAATGGTCTATATACTTCAGCATGACAGGATCGGGATCGCCTTCATTTTCCGCTGATACTCAGTGAGGCACGCTATGCCTTGGGCATATCCTATTTTTGGCATAGTGCTCAGATGAAAAACTTGCTTTGAGCATTCTCATGCTTAAATGTGAGAGTTCCTGGGAGTTCTGGCCTCTATCGTCTTCTGCTCACACTGGTGCGGTCTCTCATTGTATCAACTACCATATAAATGCTAAGGATCCCCAAATCTATGTATCCAGAGCCATGGTGCATCTCCACTTTGGAAACATTTCTCCTACCTGCTTTCCCTTCTTTCTTTCTGCTACTGATTCAGGTTTGCATCATTTTCCCTTGGTCTTTTGTTCCAGCCCCTGATCTCTTTCTCTATCCCCCGTCTCTTTCATTTTCTAATTCACCCTCTATGTTGTACCAGTTTACTTCTTAAAAACAAGCAGATCACATCACTGCTATCCTCACATGCCTCCAATGACTCTCTTTTTTCCCCTCAGAATAAAGTTCAATTCCCTACCCTGCCACAAGGGCTTTTCATGACCTGACCCCAAGCTGCTCCTCTCGGCCCATCGACCCTTCACCGCTGACCCATGGCCCTCTTCTCTGCCACCTGGAACCTCCCAGTAGACAGACCAAGCCTTTCCCTCTTCATGCCTTTTCACATGCTTTTCCACTGTGTACAGTGCCCCTCCTCAAAATCTTTCCCCAGAAAGCTCCTACTCGTGTTTTATGACCCAGCTTCAATGAAATGCCTTGGCAAAGTCTTTGTTGACCTGCCCGCTCAGATTTTGTTTCTCTGTCCTCTCTGTTTCTCTTCATTCATAGTTAATACAGCACCTTCCATTTTAATGTATGTATTTGCAAATACAATTTCACTTAGTAATGGACATTTACCAATTGCTTGGCCATCTAGAACCCTTTTGACATCCTTCTTACGTTTTGGGAACTCTGTTTTATGAATTCCCACATCTTACCTTGGAAGGCAGATGCTCGCTCTCCCAGCCTCCCTTGCAGCTAGTGCAGAGCCCATGACTAGACCCACCAACTACAAAGACCCACAAGGGACTCCAAATCAGAAGCTAGTGAGACAAAGCAGCAAGAACAGTCAGGAAGACATTCTGGCTGAGTTGGCTGGTACCTACCTCTATCTCAGAGGCAGCAGTGGCAGAAGGTTCTGGCGACAGGACCGAGGTCCTGCATCAGCAGGGTTAGCAAGACAAGCTGCGTGTCTGTGGCAAGCTGTGAGATCAATTGTGTCTCCCCTGGACATATTTTGGATTGTTGGTCCTAGCTGTGTAGCTTCTTGGAGACTTTGTGATCTAACAAATATTCTTCCATACATTCATTTTCTGCTTAAAGTAGGCAGACTTGGTCTCTAAGTTTTTTTTTAAACAATGTTCTCTTTTTTTAAAATTTTATTTTATTTATTTATTTCTTCCCCTGCCCTCATTGTTTTGCACTTGTTGTCTGCTCTCTGTGTCTGCTCATTTGTGTGCAGAACCAAACCCAGGACTTCCCATGTGGGAGGGAGGGGCCCAATGGCTTGAGCCACCTCCGCTCCTGGTTTCTAATTTTTGCAACTAGGAAACTTGACTGATAAATACTTTAAAGTCCACAAGACCCTCAAGAGCAAGGGCCACACTTATCTCTTTATTCCCAGCATAGTACCTGGCACTGAGTAGCTTCTCCATACATGTTTGTTGAATGAAAAAGTGAGCTCTCTCAGAAAAGATGGCTATCTTTACTAGTACCGGCTGGAGGTTAATAGCTGAAATTTATGCTTATGTTACTTGCCTCAGAAATCTGGATCCTGCAACCCATTTCAAGGAGTGCAAGATCAGTCAAAGAGGAATATTGAACAATCCATAAGATCATTTTGATTTTTATGTAGATTTCCTTTTCTCCTTGACTTTTCTAAAGAGTTCTTATTCTTGGAATTTCATTTTTAAACTCACCTGTGTCTCTGCTTTCTCCTTTTTCTTTCTTCCCCACATGGATTAATGGAAGGATTAAATGAATTTTACTGCCCAAATTGTGAAACTATTTTTTCAGAGACAACGCAGGCTGCCTGTGTGCCATGCTCTAACAAGAACCTGGAAATGATTTTCTTTTGTGATAGCGTTCCTAGGCAAGTAGCAGAGCAGAATGCTGGAAGCCTTTGATTTCATAAGGCATTTGGTAGAATCTCACATTATTTCCTTGAGGATGAGATAGAAAATGTGGGCTGAATGACAATGCCTTAGGTGGATGGGAGCGGTGGAAATTGCTAGCTGTCCACCAAAACCCCATCCCTTCTTACATAGGAACAGGAGTGGAACCGGCCCAGTTGCCCAGCTGCACTGCATTTCCCACCTTCCGTATGGTAAGGTGCGCTTTTGTGTCTACATTTTCTCCACTTACAAGTGAGCAGAAGTCATCTGTACCACTTCCAGGCCTGGCCTATGATCCCCCACACTCGCTCCTCCAAGCTCTTCTCCCTCTTCTTGTAGACTCAATGGTGATGAGCAGAGCAACTTAGAAAGCCACCTGCTGGAGACAGTAGAGCTGCCATCAGCCTGGGTCCTCGACTTACAGGGACAGTTTCCTGCCAAAGTGGGGCCTCTCTGGACTGTTAGATGAGAAAGAAATAAACTTATATGTCTGTTAAACCTCTGAATTGTTGTTAGTCTCTTATTAACCAACTCCTTTAATGCCAGCTTAGCTAGTTTAGCATCCATATCCAAAGGTGAGTGATCAAATGCATCAATATCCGCTTGGAAGGAGAACACTAATGGCACCCTACTAAGGGCTCTGTCTCTGATGATGATATTTTAAGTGATAATTCAGGTAAAACTATACTTATCAGATTAAAAGATGACAGTATACTGACAAGGATAGCTGGTCAAATTTAGAAAGATCGCCAAAGCTAAAAATAACAGGTGATATTTTCTAAGCACTTAATGTAAGACAGGCTCTGGGGTTAAGCATTTTCCATGCATTATCTCATCTAATGCATCCAATAATCCTATCATGTAGAGCTAGTGTCTCCCTATCTAACATGGGAAAACAGAAACAGAGAGAGATGAAGTTCACAGCTAGTACAGTTAGCCCTGGGATTTGAACCCAGACTCTGGGTCCTAAACACTATGCTTAGCGTGGCCTTGTATCCAGCTTTGTCTGGGACAGTCCTGGGTATGCCTGCTGTCTCAATACCATCATTAAAAGCAATTATAACTCCCTTGTTCACTCTCGAAAGTGACCCAATTTGGATGATATATTATATGGTCACCTTAGTAATTATGCCCAGGTGAAAACGGGCAAGATAAAATTTAAAAGAAATCACTATAGAGCTACATTCACCAAATATTCAAAATGGAAAATCCAACGGAAGTGTTGTCACTTTCTCTAAGAGTACATACAATTAATAGTTTGATGAGGCTATAAAAATGGCATTGAAAACCTAACGTCATCATTAATAGGTGTAGTGAGTCCAGAACAAGGTACAGGATAGTTCCGTTGTACTTGGTGCTGGACCTATCTAGACTGTTGAGATCCTTCAAGGAACCATAGTTTCAAAGAGACAATGACAAATTGGAGCACACCCAGAGGCTGATGAGCCAGTGCTCAGTTTCTTGGGAAACTGAGTCATGTGAGGACAGGGTGAGGGAACAGGGGTGCTTTACCTGGAGGCAAGCAGACTTTAGGGACATTGGAGCTGTCCTCAAATATCCCAATGGCTGCCATGTGGGGAAGGATCTGACGGATGCCAGGGACTCCAGATGGCAGATCCAGGATAGGTGGAATGACAAGGAAGCAGAATCCAGCTCGATTTCAGGAAGAACTTTCTAACAACTGAGCTGTCTGACAATATGCCTGCCTTGCGAAAGATGGAGCAGCCGGTCCCTGGTTGTGTTCAAACCAAAGCAGGATAGACCCCAATCAGAGATGTAATGGCAGTGGCACCTCCTCGGGACCGGGGTTGAACTAAGGACTTCTACGTTTCCCTCTCAAATTCTACGATTCCAACAACAGGATTAGAGGCAGAATGTTGACACAAGGCAGTATACAGAGTTTCTTTTGGATGCTAGTGGAAGAACTAGTCACAGCCTGGGTTTTTCAAAAAGGCAAGTTAATGGTGCCCTAAAATGTGTGATTTGAGGAGCCTCAGAGTCCCTAACCAGCTCTGAGTTACCATGGCTGACTAAAGGCAGGTTGGGTGCCTGAATGAAGCTGGTCAGGAATAGGTCTATACATGGAACCAGGTGTGATGATTAATTTTATGTGTCAAATTGATTAGGTTATGGTGCCCAGTTGTTTGGCCAAATGCTGGCCTAGTTGCTTCCGTGGAAGTGTTTTGTAGATGGGATTAGCATCTACAATCGGTTGATTTTAAGTAAAGGAGATTACCCTTAGCAATGTGGGTGGGTCTCATCCAATCAGTTGGAGGTCTGTTGTTTTTTTTTGTTTGTTTGTTTTTTTAGGAAGTACCAGGGATTGAACCCAGGATCCCATACATGGGAAGCAGGTGCTCAACCACTGAGCTATACCTGCTCCCCATCCCCCCCGCCTTTTTTTTCTTTTTACTTTTCAGTTGGAGGTGTTAAAAATGAGAACTGAGGGTTTCAAGAATCGGAGGGAATTCTGCCTTGAGACTGTGCCCTCCACTGCTCCCTGGCCTCCCCTTCAGACTAAAGACCTTAACATCACGCTTACTGGAATTTCCAGCCTCCAGCCTGATTTGTGGAACTTAGGCTAGCCAGCCCCAGAAAAAATTAGAATCAGTCTTCCAGGAACCAGGCTAGAGAAATTCTGAGTGCTTCCTGTGCCTACACTGTGCCAGCCCTGATAGCATTTTTCAACTTCAGATTTCTTAATCCCAGAGCAAAAAAAATAAAAAAATAAAAAATCTTCATTGAGCCACAACTATGTGCACAGGCACTAGGCTGAGGGCTGAGAATACACTGGTGAATAAGGCAGAATTAAAAATTAGGCTGTTTCTTGGTTGCAAGTATCTAAAAAACAAACACAAACAAAAAAACCTCACCCTGTTTTAAATATAAAGGCAATCTATTGGTCCATGTAACTGACAAGTCTAGAGATAGTTCTGGTTTCAGGCAATGCTTGCTCCAATGGCCCAAACAATGTGACAAGGACTCCATTTTTCTCTCTCCATTCTTGACTCTGCTTGGCTTCATTTCTGGCAGGACCCTACCACCCCTACCTTCACCCCCAACAGGACTGGGTGGCTTCCGGTACCCCCAGAAGGCTGCATGTCCAGCAGAGGGGAAAGAGTCCAGGGCTCCCCATTTCCAGGCAGAGCCCTGAGGTTCTATCTGGACCAGCCCAAGTCACAAGTCATCCCCGACCCAGTCACAGTGACGAGGAGAATGAAGGTGGGATATCCTATTAGAGCTCCACCATTGGAACCCAGCACTTGCATCAATCCCACACAAATCACATGGTTGAAATGAGTGGGAAGTCAGTTTCCCAAAGGAAATTTGGTAAACTGTTTCCTAGAGGAGGGGGAATAAATGCTAGATGGCATACAATGCATGTCTGACAGGGGTGGTCCCAGGTCTCAGGGAGTCTCCATGCAAGGACCAAGCACTTACAGAGCCAAGGCATGGAGGAAGTTCTTGATGCCAGGAGAGCAGAGAAGTACCTAATCCAGGCAGGAAGTGAGCTGCTTAAGGAAGTCTTCCTGGAGAGAGTGATAATTACACTGAGATCTGAAGCATGAATAGGAGTTAACCAGGTGATCAGAGGGAAAAATTGTTCCAGGTAAAGAGGGTTGAGCACAAACTGAGCCAGGAGGAAGGGAGCATGGCAAGCTCAAGGACTGAGAAATTCCAGATGGCAGGTGATTGTGCTGTGGACCGTATGGAGAAGGGAGGTGAGGATAAATCAAAGCCTGGGAGCCTCACTTGTCCACAAGCTCTAGCTAGCGACAGCAGCAGATGCTGAGAGCTCTCCGCATTGGGGGACAGCTCTGGTTTCTCGTCTCACTGTCCCTGAAGGACAACTCAGAACTCTGAGGGAGGAGGAGATGGCAGAGACTAGCATGGCAAGGCGAGGAGGGCAGAAACCCGGGGCTGCCCAAGCCTGATCAGGGTCTCCATAGCCCAAAGCCCAGACGCCACAGTTTTGCCTAAGCTGGCCTGGGTTTAAAGGCTTCTGTTAAATTATAAACCGAGGTAGGCACTGAATGAATATTTTTTTTACTACATCTTAAAACGTGAGGTAATATTCTTTAGAGAAATGGTTCGTATCCCAGGTTGTACATCAGAATTTGCTAGGGAGCAGTTTTAGAAATAGTCTTTCAGTGAATCATACCATCGTGGTGGAGCCTGTGCCTACAGACATTCTTGTGTTGCCAGCACTGAAAGCCACTTGTTTATTGCTTTATTGCTGGGGAAACAATATACCTCTGTGGTTAAGAACGTAGGCTGTGCAATCAGACAACCCTAGGCATAAATCTCAGCCTGTCCATTTCCTGTGCGACCTTGTGTAAGTTTCCTGGTCTTGCCCAGCCTCAGGTCCCTCTTCTGTAAAATGAAAGTAACCCCCTCATGGATTGTTTGTGAGGATTAAATGAAATTATATTTGTAAATTGCCCAGGATATAATAAGCCCCACAAGTGGGAATATTATTATTATTATATTAGAGATGACTTCATCTTTATATACATTCCAATGCCATTCATTCATTATTCATTCATTCATTCATTCATTTGGGAAATATTGACCAAGAATCTTGTAAGTCCTAGGCACTGGAAACATAGCAGTGAACAAAACAAGACAAAAATCCCTGCCTCGAGGATCTTACATTCTAGGCAGGGAGACAGACAATAAACAAATAAAAAATAATATACATGGGGAGCAGGCATAGCTCAGTGGTTAAGCACCTGCTTCCCAGGTACAAGGTCCTGGGTTCAATCCCCAGTGGCTCCTTAAAAAAAAAAGTATATATAGATGTATTAGTCAGCCAAAGAGATGCTGACACCAGAAATCTGTTGGCTTTTATAAAGGGTATTTATTTGGGGTAGAAGCTTACAATTACCAGACCATAAAGCATAAGTTACTTCCCTCACTAAAGTCTATTGGCACATGTTGGAGCAAGATGGCTGCTGACGTCCTTAAGGGTTCAGGCTTCCTCTTCCTCTTAAGGCTCTGTGGCCCCAGCTTCTTCCAGTATCAACTGCAGGCTGGGATAAGTCTCATGTCTCTCCCGGGGCTCGTCTGTCTCTGGGCACAGCTGCTCTGCTCCCTCTACAAGGCCAGCTGTAGACTATCAGGCTCATCTCTCTTCCTGGGGCCTCTGCGTGTCTAATGGAGCCTTCTCTCTTTCCTGATATATCTGCTTCTCTCTGTATTTATTTACTAGGGCTCCAGGATCAAAACTCTAACTTTCTCCTCTGCCATGTCATTTTCTCTGTGAGTCCCTGTTCCTACTGACATGGCCCAATCAAAGACTTAATCATAATTTAATCAAGTAAAAGTGAAACCGCTGAATCCAATCCAATCTAATATGCCCAGAGGAACAGGCCAGTTCACAGACATAATCCAATATCTATTTTTGGAATTTATAAACAATATCAAACTGCTACAATATACAATTCCAGGTAGTGTAAATGGCATGAGAAAAATCAAGGAGAGTATTGGAAGAGAAGGGAGAGGTGCAGGGGGATGTTTTAGATGGAGGGAGGGTCAGAAAAAGCCCCCCGGAGCCGGTGGCAGCTGAACAGAGACCTGAGCGATGGGAAGGACAGAACCATGTGGGTACTGAAGGGAGCATGTTCTAAGCAGGAGCAGCAGCTGGTGCAAAGTGTGGGAAGGGATTCGGCATATTCCAACAAGACCAATAAGGCTCCTGTGGCCAGAGCAGTGAGTCAGGTGGGTGGTGGGGCAAGAGGCAGGAGGGCTAGTCTTGTTATAAGATATTACATAGGGTTTGCAGAGATAAGTGATACACTCTCACCTATGTTTTAAAATTGGCAGGTGCCGTCCAGGTGACTATGATGGGTGTGCATATCTTTATTCCTCTCCTGGGGTAGTGGCAACCTCTAAGATGACCTCGATGACCATCTTCTGTTGTTCACGCCCTGTGTGATCCCCTCCCCTTGAATGTCAACTGGGCCTAGGGACGCATTTCCATTGAATATGATATGGCAGAAATGATGGGACGTCACTTGTGAGATTAGGTTATAGAAAGACTGTGAATTGTCTCTTGCTCATTCTCTAGCTGGCTTGCACTGATATGAGCTGCCTTAGAGAGAGGTGCAAGGAGCAAGGATATGATATTTTCAGCCGACAGCCAGTTGAGGGCCCTGCAGCTGGCCAACAGCCACAAGAGTGAGCTTAGAATGAGAAGTGGATTCTTCTCCAATTGAGTCTTGGGATGCCTGTAACCCTGGTCAACATTTTGATTATAACCCTGAGCAATCCTAAACCAGAGACACCGAGATAAGCAACACCCAGATTCCTGACCCACAGGAACTATGAAATAATAAATTTTTGTTGTTTTAAACCACTAAGTTTTGGGGTGATTTGTTACACAGTAACTGATAACTAATGCACTTGGTAAATAAAACGTGAATAAAATATAAACCCTTGGTAGCCAATCAGAAGAGCCATCACTCCAAAAAAAATTTATAGGGAGTTCTTCCCCCTGATACTGCCAAGGCTCACTCATCTCTTTGATCTTTAATCACACGTCACATTCTCACTAAAAGCTTTCTTGGCCACACCATGAAAATGGCAAACCACCCCACTCCCACCCCTGTACCTTGATACTCTCTTTCTTTACTTTTCTCTTTAACACTTGTCACCATCTGACATACTATACATACTTCTTATATATTTGGTTTATTCTATGTGAGCAGGGATTTTGATCACCACTGTATTCCCAGAATCATGTATCATGTGTGGTGCATAGTAGGTGCTCAAAACTGTTCCCACCTATGTTACCTGAGCAGTGAATTTAGCAACTAAATGAATGACTAGAGTTGGCTGAAGAGTATATTATTCTGTTCAGCAGTACTCCACTTACATGAAGAACAAAGAGCATTAATCAAAGCAAACCACTGTGTCTGGGAGGCAGTGAGAATTCCAGAACACAAAACATGAGCAGCAAGGGAGGATACGTAAAAGATGAGGGACTGAAAGAGAAGCCTGGAGAAGTGGGACTTGAGGGCAGACACTACCACGCTGAACAGAGCTGTCCTTCCCATGCATGCTGGCCTGGCGCGTTGAGCCCCCTCGCCGCCTTCACCTGTGGCTGAAGGCAATCTGTCCTCAGAGTTGCTCCACTGGACAAGTAGGTGCATCTGTGGGGCTATGGCATTAATGCATCTTTGAACTGGCTGCTCCGTGGTATTGATTACCCTATTCTACAGCATCTGCTTCAGGGGAGACTCCTGCCAGCCCATAGGGTGTCTGCGTAAATGCGAAAAGGGTACCCCTCTTTGGGGACACAGCTCCACCAGCACTTGGCTTGGTGGAAAGCTGCTGCCATTGTGTGGAGAACGGGCATCCCTTCCTGCAGGGCTAGAATTCAGTCCTCCTTCCTTCCTGGGCTGGGTACCTTTGCACAGTGTATAAATTCGTATCCAAACACAGTTCTTCCTTGTTCTCATCTACAGATGTGAAATACTAAAGAGTAAAGCCCAAACCAGCTGAAGCCAAAGGGGGATACTGAGTGGGGTCATTCAAGAAGTGTCTTAGAATCTATATTTCCCAAGGGGGAAGCTCAGATTCAGTCTGCAAGTAATTCTGACAGTCAAAAGGAGTCAGTGACCAACCCTACCCTACCATAGAGGCAGCTTAAGCAGAGGCAAGCAGATGCCGATGATGGAGCAGAACAGCGCATTCCAAGTAGAGAAAGGAGCCATTTGTGGGTTATAAATAACTGCTAGTTGTCATTTTGCAGAACACGTTGGAATTTACACCCTCCCCAGATATCAATTGATGTGGCCTTTGTTATTTACAATCTGAACTTTCAGAAATTACAGACTTAGAGATTGAGACGTTTCTGCAATTAGTAACAAGAGCCTTGACATGAGAAAAAAAAATCCAACTGGACCCAGACTGGTGTGAGCATTAGATGGAATGAAAGAAGCAGATCAGCTAGACCTGGGTAACATAAAATTAACAGATTCATCAATTCCTTAGTTCGGAAGGAATGGAAATCAAGATCAGAGCTCAGCTGCAAAATGTTTGCAATTTCCCCAAGTTAACAGTGTAGTAAATTTTAGGTAGTTCTCATTACGTAATGTGAGGCTCAGCCATTCTCAATTAACCTTTGTTTTATCTTTACTGAAGTCTACATTAAAGAACATTTCCATAATTTCACAAATGGAATCTGGCTGGCAGAGCTCCACCTAACTACTGCTGACTCAAGATCCTGTTGTCCAGAGTGGGCAGGGCAAGTTACACAGCCTTGCCTAGAGGATGCTGTCTTAGCCAACCCCCTCCAGACCAGGAGGGCTGCACATTGGTCCAGCTGCCTTTCTTGTAGACATCTGTGTGACAGAATTCCCACCAAGCTCATGGCATCAAGAACCCAGCACACTCCTGCTCGTGCCTCATGGCCAGCCATGGCAATCCTTTGGAGCCTCCAGCCTTGTCCTGAGCCAGCTCCCCATGGCATGTTTGTCTTTACCTTGTCTCAACCTTCCAGTGACCATGGGGTGGGGAGTGGGAGGAAGGCAGGGACCAGTAAAATTTAAGTAAAAACTATTTTTTATTTCTAGGAAGGGAGCAGGCAGAACCAATGTTTATCGAATTGTTTCTCAACAATTCGATAAAACAAAGACTGATAAACTTTGTCTTTGGCCGTCTTCTCACCTTGGTCAGTGCCTACTTCTTCTCACCTGCCAATGATGCTCCCTTCCACTCTCCACGAACTCCACTCTGACCACCCAGAACCCCTCGCATTGGCCTGATCATCTTCACAAGGTTCCATGACTTCAAATTACTCCTTATATCTCCTGTGTTTTCCTTGTGCTAGGTTTGGGGAAAGCAATCTGATTAAACACCAAAACCCTGCATTGTGACTGGTGGATTTAAGCTTTTGTTTTGATGAGTCACAAGCATCCCTGTCCTCCAGGGGTTTTGTAACTGCTAGGCCAACACTTTTACACTGGATAGTTTGGGGTATCGCACTGCTGTGTTGTTTTCTCTTTGTGGCACTATTGAAAATAATTCCTTGTTCTTAGGCTATAACTTCAGCTTGCTCCTCACTATCCCTTTTCCTCTTCCCCTCTCCTTATTCTCACTGCTTCTGAGTGTTTATTTTGAAATACGTTCTTCCACGGCAACTTTTCTTTCGCCACATATCTCACCAGAGAGGGGTCCACTAGTTTTCTGGCTCATCCTTATACTACAACTGCATTAAAAATATCCACCAGGCAAAAGGAGCTGGAAGGATAAAGCTCCACTTTGTCACAATGGCAAAAATTCTGTGGCTTACTTCGTCAATTACTTTGGAAGCTGCTTGCTACTGTGCAAGGTATTTTTGCATACAATTATCTATTAACTCAAAGCTTTCAATTCTATTTAAAGCTTCACTTTAAAATTTGGCTTTTTAAAACCCTTCAGATGATTTTATTATCTGAAAGTATTTCAGAAATTTCTCTACTTATCTGGGAGATATAGAACACTTTATTTTTGGACAAGGGTATCCTATAATTCACACTAATAAGCCAGTGACTGTGGAACATTCCCCCTATCCAGTTTTAGCTTTTAACACTAATATATCTTTACTTAGTGGAATTGAAAGTAGGTGTTGAATAGGCATTTGTGATAAGAGGTCCTCCTCTAAATCAATAATTCCCAGCCTTTTTTTAGTAGGACACATAAGCAAGAAAATGGCCCATGGTTATAACCAGGGTAATAACAGATTCATGCCTGCTTGCTTGAGCTTCACCACTCTCTCTCCTATTCAAGAAAGTGGATAAAAATACAAGAGAATCCAATGGATGTTGTTATAGGGGCAACCTTGAATTTACTCAGATTTTTTAAAAAGGGTAAATCTTTTTCAAAATCTGTTATTTGAACTATTCATAAAATTAATGACTTGCATTACACCTCACAAATGATCTACCTCACTGATGTGGCCACATGGGTAGGTGAGAACTTTTGCCTTAAATGGTAAAACACAGTCTATTCCACCCACAGATGTGCTCAGTCTTGGAAGGGGTCATGAGTAAATAATTGTGGTTCCCCAATTCCAGGAAGAGGAATAGAGCACAACAACAAACTCTTTTTTTTTTTTTTAAGGTTTATTTTTATTTATTTATTTCTCCCCACCCCCTCGTTGTTTGAATTTGCTGTGTCTGTTCGTCTTCCTTGTTTCTTTTTAGGAGGCCCCGGGAACTGATGTGGGACCACTGATGTGGGAGGGAGGTGCCTAATTGCTTGAGCCACCTCTGTTCCCTGCTTTGTTGTGTCTCTCATTATGTTTCTCATCTTGTGTCTCTTGTTGCATCATCTTGTTGCTTCAGCTTGCTGCGCCTGCCCATCGCGCCAGCTTGCTGTCTTCTTTAGGAGGTACTGGGAATCAAACCAGGGACCTCCCATGTGGTAGGCGGGAACCCAATTGCTTGAGCCACATCTGCTTCCCAAGCAGCAAGCTTTTCGAGGGTTCAGGGATCTCTAGCTTACTGTCAGGCCCTTCACAACTTCAGTAACTTTGGGAGTCCTGAATGATGAGCCTCAAGTATTCAGAGTAGAGATAATGGGGCTCCTGGGGATGCTGAAACATCTTAGCTATTAGAATATAGTGGTTACAAATATGCATTTTGGGGGCAGAGAAATGTGACTTCAAGTTCAAGTTCTATGACTTTAGGTGAGTTATTTAACCAATATGATCCTCAGTTTTCTCATCTGTAAAATGGGCTTTAAAACAATGTATTTGAGGAAATATGATGTTTTCATCCATCTGGAACCCCTTCTCCTCCCCCTTCTTTAGGTAACTGAACCCCTTCTTTCCTGTAGGTAACTTATTCCATGGAGTTCAAGTGGAGCTGACCCCCACTTCATCCCACAAATCACAGTGTAGGCATGGTACCCAGGCCCAATCAGAGTATTTCATCCCCCTATTTCTGGTGGGGCTAATGAGAAGGACAGATTCTGTAGTGCTGGAGTTTCTCAACTGGGACGATATGAGTCTGGAAATGTGAGTAGCCATCTATCCAAGCACATGGAATGAACAAAGCCAACCAGAAATAGGCAGAAATTAAAGAAAGAGAGAGAACTAATTAAATAATATGAGCCCCTTGTTCCAACCATGTCTGAAATTAGATGCACCTTTGAATTTCCCAGTTATCTGAGCCAATAAATTTCCTTGTTAAATTACTTTGGGTTGGCTTTCTGACATTCATAAGCATAAGTCTTCGTTAGTATACTACCTCAAGGTTGTTGTGGGAAAAATGTCTGTAAAGGGATTTAAGGTTGGAGTGCATCTTCCCCTTCTCCAAGATGAGGAACTGCTCACAGTACAGCTCAGTGACAACCATGGACGTGCCAAATTTGTACTGAGTGAATTTGGTTGTAACTTTTACTTTACATTTACATTAAACTCCGTTTATGGAACTATAGAATGTTAAAGCTGGGAGGTATATTATAGAAGGAAGTGTCTGGATTGAAACCTTCAGTGCCACTCCTTTGGTGACAGAAAGTGCATTGGGTAAATGGCCAGCCCCAGGGCACAGTCAACTGGCATAAGCAGGACTCTCTCTAGTCTTCTGACTCAGAATTTGCCATTTTGCTCTGCAATCATAGTTTGTATTTTAGCTTAGTCCTCAGTCTTACCCTAAGAAAACTCAGAACAAATTTAGGCCAAATGCCCATTTCCCTTCCTTCCTAAGCATCTATCTCATTGCCTAGACACTGTATATGAAAATCCCACAATCAGAAATATTTTCCTTGCTCCCTCCCCACATTCTCATCTCTTTGGGAGAAATAACATATTAAGACACTCACCCTTAGTGAGCTGGGTTTATCACATATCTTTTCCAAGGATGCCTTGGAGGGGTGTGTGAGAGGAGTGATTCTGAAGAAGGAAAAGGGCAGAGATGTAGGTGGACTCACAGAAGGCACAAGTTGTCAGCTTTGCCTGGACAAGCAGAGAGAATCCAGACCCTTCTTGTCTTATGTTCTCAAAGACTCGGTCTCCAGTTGAGCCTCCAGCTCTAGCCACTCTCTTTAGCTAGAGGGATTTCCTCAGTCCTGCAGTGGACTCTTCTCAGTGCCAGGGCACCTGTCTGAAAGGATTTTGTCCTCAGAATTGAGCTGGGCCTTTTCTCAGCCTCACATCCAGCCCTCTCTTTCCTTTCATAGAGAGCCCATCTGGTGGTGACACTCTCTAGGGTATGCTTATTCGCAGGCAAGGGGTGAGGGGGTGGCTGCCCCCAGGTGTTCTGAGCCGACAGGCCAAGTCCCTACCTGTTCCCACAGTGGATTCTCCCTCCCTCTCCCCTTTCCTCCTCTCTCTTCCTCTGTATCTCTGTCCCTTTCTGCCCATCACCCTTGAGCTCATCCCTCTCTACCTCCCTCTACTCTCTTGCTTTCTCCCTCTTCCTTTTTCCTTCCCCCTCTCCCACTGTCCTCTCATTCTCTTTACCCCTCTTGTCCTCCTTACCTAGTCCGGTTGGCCCCATGATTCCTGGGAGGTTAAGTCATAGACATGGAAGCAAATGTTCTGAAGTCAGAACTTCCCAAAATGCATTCCCATGATCAACAATTCTAACAGTTACCAATATAGGTTATATGTGTTTAAAGAGATGTCTGTGGTTCCTGAGTTAAAAAGTTTAGTGGGTAAGAACTTAAAGTCAAATTTGGATGTGCAGGAACCATCGTGCTACCTTATTTTCTTAAACTCAAATGGATTCCAAATCTGAGACTCCAGCTTCTGGGCTAATACAAAATTCATCCTCAGTCATTACTGAGTGCTCCACCCGACCCTGCCCTCCTTCCTTTCAGGGTTGTGACAAGGCCCCGAGGTATGACACAGGGTAGGAACCCCTAGGCTCAGGACTGAGTGGACATCAGCAGTGTGCCCTTGGTCCAGGCCCACGTGGCCCCTTGAAAGGGCCTGGCTCAGCTGTGCCCATGCTGGGCTTGGGAGCTTTTCAGTACCTGGAGCTCCTGTCAGGTCTTGACGACTCCCAGAACCACCCAATTCCCTTTTCAGGTTTGGGGAATTTCTAGCTCCCCTCTCTTCTTTTGCTTCCTACTGCACCCTCCACCACATGCCTTTTTCTTCCTCCTCTAGGAAGATTGAGCAGAATTTCCCCCACTCAAAGGCAGGAAGGGTGTGTCAACAAGTTGCCCAGAAAACAAATCAGCCCTCAGTCAAGAGAGCACAAAAGACTGGTTACCTTCTGCGGCAGAAGGGGTTAGGGAAGGGATAAATACAATGAGAACAAAGCAGAAAATAATATCTCAATAAATTGCTCTGGCATGCAACGGTAGACTGGCTGCTTCTCAGAGGACTTCTCAGAGCTGCTGTGCTGTGAACTCTCAGGAGGAAGATGAAGAATAAAGCCTGTCCTATGTGTATCCAACCTGGGAATTGTTCTTTGCCCAGTAACTCAAGGACTAGATCTCCAGAACACACCTTGGGAAATTCTGCATCTGAAAACGGCTGTTTAATGCTTCCAAACTCTGACCTTGGCCTGTCAGCACAGACCAGTTTATGATATTGTCTAGTGGACACACGGGAAGATGGAGAAGCACTGGGATGTGGTAGCAAGGGCATGGGCTGAGAGTGCAAATCTTGTTCTGCCACAGTCACACTGTGACTCGGGCACCTGAGCTTCTGAAGCTCAGTTCTCTCACCTGTCAAACGAGGCTGGTAATACTGCCTACCGGACAGGATTGCTGTGAAGGTTAAATAAAGTCCTGCACAGGAAGCCTCCAGCACGGCTTCAGTAAAGTAGCAGATATTGTCAATAAGTGGTAGTGACCCTAGCCTTACCTGTCAGCCCGACCCTGAGGGCTCTTTGAGCAGTGGAGGGATCCACTCAAGTGTGCTTCAAGAAGGTTTACCTGGCAGGGCTGGGGAGTACAAATGGGCGCAGAGGATGGAAGCCAGGAGACCACTTGCAGGGAAAATGGGGGACAGGGGTAGGGGCACCCATTCCCAGCACGGCTCCTGGCGTGGTGCCTCTTCTGCAATTTTATTTAAGGGAGTATGTTAACAAGACTGTTCTTAAGAACGTGATTAATCTTTCTCTTCTTGGGGCTGCCTATGGAGGCAGCCGCCATCTCCCACCCAGCATCACGGCTGCCCTCAGACCCCTCATAAAGCCCAAGATCCTCAAAAAAAGGACCAAGAAGTTCATCCAGAACCAGTCAGACAGATATGTCAAAATTAAGCATAACTGGCAGAAACCCAGATGCACTGACAACAGGGTGCAGAGAAAATACAAGAGCCAGATCTTGATGCACAACATTGGTTATAAGACCAACAAGAAAACGAAGCACATGCTGCCCAGTGACTTCCAAAAGTTCCTGGTCCACAATGTCAAGGCGCTGGAAGTCAGCTGAGAATACTTATTTACTGTGCAGAGATTGCTCACAACAGTTCTTCCAAGAACCACAAAGCTGTCGTGGAAAGAGCAGCCCTGCTGGCCATTAGAGTCAACAACCCCAATGCCCAGTCGCACAGTGAAGAAAATGAACCGACAGCTCATTTGCAAGTTTTATTTGTGTGAAATAAAACCATGAAAAGTGAAGGGAAAAAAAAGAATGTGATTTTTTAAAAAGGACTTAGAGGAATTGGAGTGAATGCAAGAGCCCCCGAGACATCAACCCAATCAACTTGCAGGACAGGCCCAAGCCTGTCTCTTTCACATTGTTGTTAGATGGCAGTTTCACTTCTCTGAGGGGGCCATTGGGATATCTAGGTGAGGGTTTATAAAGACCTGGATTAGGACAGTGTCAGGAAAAACGGGAGTGCAGGGACGTGGACGCAGAGCCTCTCAGTCCACTTTGCCTTTTGGCCTGCACTGTTCCTCTCTATCTGAGGGGGATTCCATCCGGCATGGCTTCCTCCAGTTGGGCCTTGAGGGGACATTCTCCTCCCTCCTCTCCAGGTGGCTCCTTGGTGGCAGGAATTGGACCGAGATGTGGCCCAAGGCTTGGTAGGATGGGATTATTATTTATTTCTGCACCCCTTACATTTAGCACAGGGCTCAACATTTCATATGTCTTGGGCAAATGGGTGCTGTGGGATTGGAAACGATTCTCTGCTTCATGTGCCCTTGCCGCCAGGGTTGCAGGACTGACAGGATGTGCACAGGATATGGGCACCTAACTCAACACAGCTCCCACTGTCCCCTCCCTGAGCCTCTCCCTTCCACCCCTACCCCCCACCTGCCCCCACCCCTGCTGCTGGCCAAGGGGCATGGGAGGGGTTTAGAACATGGGACCAAGGTGAGAGGGCTGCTCCTGCCTTCCTCCCACCCTCCCCTCGCTCCCTGCACTTTCCCTGCCCCCTGGGTTTCTTCATAGCCCAGATTAACGCTGTGTGAAGAGAATCTGGCTTCCAACCTGAAGCCATTTTCGCGGACACAGCTAATGATGCACTTTGCGCCCTCCTTAACATTGCTTCAGGAACAAAGTGATTCAGGCTGCAGTATTAGAGACAGGCCGTTGAGTAGTAACGGCACATTAATTTTGAACATGTGCAGAGGTACAAGTGGCAATTCTGGGCTGAGACATTTTATTTGTACAGAATTGAGGCTTGTGACAGCTTCCTCCCTCCGTCAGTCTTCATTCACCTTCGGTTTTGTGGAGCAATGCAGAGCTGTCTTCAACAGCTCGGCGACCGTGACAGGATCTTCAAGACACAGCGTCCTGTGGGGCAGGAGAGAAGTCTCAGAGGCATCAGATCGTAGACCGGGAAGGGGCCTGGGATATTGGTTGGATCCCACAGCCTTGTTTCATGGGGCAGTGCTGAAACCCAAGAGGTAAAGGGATTAGCAAAAGGACACAGAGCAGGTTAGTGCCTGAGCAGGGACGAGAATCCAGGGCTCTGACCCCACACCTGAGTGCCTGCCCACTGCATCAGAAGCCCTCCCTGAGACCTACTGTGGTCTAGAATATTTTTACCTGAAATCTGTCTGCAGAGGGCATGGAGCCCAAGCTCTTTCTTGGGTGGGGCTGCAACAGGAGCTTCCAGGAGTCCAGGTGCAGGGTACTCAGCTGCCATGGAGCCTTGCTTACTGGATGATAGAATCACATGTCTTTCAACCCCTCCTGGCCTGCTCCTCCTGGCTCCCTTCCCTCCTTTTCCCTTTAAGAACTACTCCAGAAAGCACGCAGCTCCACTCCCAATGGGCTGGATTGGACCCTGCCTCAGCAGCATCCACTCTTAAATGGGAGGGAACCTGGCTCTTCCAGTCAATGCCTGGGAGGGAAACTGAGGCCCAGAGAGACAGGTCTACGACCACATAGCTGGGGAGTGGCTGGCTGAGATTAGAACCCAGGACTCTTTTTTTTTTTTTTTTTTTTAAATATCTATTATTTATTCCCCCCTACCCCGTTGTTTTGTGCTTGCTCTCTTCTCTCTGTGTGCTCTTCCGTGTCTGCTTGTCTTCTCTTTAGGAGCCACCAGAAACTGATCCTGGGGCCTTCTAGAGTGGAGAGAGGTGCTCAATCTCTTGCTCCACTTCAGCTTCCTGTTCTCTGCATCTCTTATGGTCTCTCCTCTGTGCCCCTTTTTGTTGCATCATCTTGCTGCACCAGCTCTTAAATGCAGGCCAGCACTCCTGCACAGGCCAGCTCATCGTGTGGGCCAGCTTGCCTTCACCAGGAGGCCCCAGGAGTAGAACCCTGGTCCTCCTGTGTGGTAGACAGGAGCCCAATCCCTTGAGCCACATCCATTTCCCAAACCCAGGACTCTTGATTCCAGTCTTAGTGGCCTTCCCTCCCTACCCCACAACTTATAAGGACTCCACACTCCAGGGATGCACACTCCAGGTAGCATTCCTCAAAGTGGGGACTATGGATCAACTGGCTTCAGAATCTCCTGGGAAATGGTTTAAAATGCAGGTTTCTGGGGCCCACCCAGATGGGCTAGATCAGAGTCAGTGGGCTTGGGGCCCAGGAATCTACTTCTTACACACTCTCCTTTGAGAACCACTGAGATGTGCATACATCACAATCAGTTATGAGGGACGTTGCAAATAATCTGTTACTAATAATACTTAAAGTACCCAATTTGGGGAATTATTTACTTTTTGAACAGAACAGATATAATAATAGCATGGCTCTCACACACTTGCATAATAATTAGCTTTTCTTGACCAGCAGAGAAGGTTATGCAGCTATAGCTAACCCTCCAGAGACAAGAAAAGCCCTAAAGCCTGCATTTGAGATACACTTATCAACGTGTCTCACCAGTCACCACACTCTTTATTTGTGTTTAGGCACAAATTTCCTCTAAATGGATATTTGGAGGGAGAAGGACTTGAGTGTATCAGCTTTAGATACAGATGGAGCTGAGTTGGAATCCAAGCCCTCCCCTTTACCTGCTATTAATCAAATCCTTTAAACTGTGTCAGTGTCAGTTTCCCCCTTGTTAATTGGGTAGAATATTTTCTACCCCTTAGGGTTGCTGTGAAGAGTAAATTAAAACATCACGCATTTTCGGGACATTGAAATCGTCCTGAATGACGTTGCAATGATGGATAGAGGCCATCATATATCTTGTCAAAACTTACAAAATTGTGCGGGAGAGAGTTTAAACTGCAATGTAAACTACAATCCACACTTAGTGGCATTGCTCCAATAGGTGTTCATCAATTGTAACAAATGTACCACACTAATGAAGGATGTCGGTAATGTGGGAACATGGGGGAGGGGGAGGGGTGGGGAATATGGGAATCCCCTACATTTTTTATGTAACATTTATGTAATCTAAGTATCTTTAAAACACACACACACACACACACACACACACAAAACATCACGATGTAGTTGTGTTAGAACAAAGCTAATATGTAGGGGTCTACAGCTACCCTGCAGCCTGTAGCAGACCCTTTGGGCATGGCTGGCCAGCTTTTTCCCATTCCCCACTCAGGAGAAAGGACTATCATGGATGGGATTCTTGAGAGAGAAGCAGTCAGCTCTGAGGAAGAACAACGCTCCCCAGGGGTCTGTGCTTAGCACAGGCCCTATCCCCGAGGAAGGGCTCAAGAAACAGAAGTGCCCACACCCTTCCCCGCCACTGCCATCGTTTAGTACCTCTCACCTTCCCTGCGCTGCCCTGGGAGACTGCGGCTGCTGCTGGCATCTTGTCTCCCCCTTTCTCCTCTCCCATTATGGAAGTTTCTGCCCCAGCCCTCAGGTAGGAGGCCAGCTTCAGAATAAACAAGAGCTACACCCCTGGCCCTTGAGAAGCTCACTGGCAAGGGAGAGGGGGAATGCTAAGCCCCATACTTTTTTGCTTCGATACTTTCATGCAATTCCATTTCACTCTCCGGTACATTGCCCGCTCCTCTCTGGGACGAATGACAAGGGGACAGCAACTGCAGCAGCATGTCTGGGGATTCCAGTGGGCTGGCAAATTTGATTCCCACCCCCAGCTTTGAGAGAGTGGCTACCCACCCCATCTAAGCCACTTAATGGGCTGCTCTGGTGCAGTTTCAATGTATCAATAGGCAAGCGTTCACCAATAATGGCACTTGGCAAGAAACTAATTTTCTTATTCACTACACATCAGCCTCATTAAGGCCTGTAGTGCAAGCGACATCTCAAGGGGAAACAACCCCAATGCTGGCAGCCCCTTCTCAGTAGATGTCACCTCCTCATATATAATGAATGGAGGTCCAGTGGGGGCCACTGTCTCTGTTATCCCCCCTCCTGTGCCATTCACTGTACAAAGAAGGGAATGAAATCCAGACATGCCAAGAGATGGAAATAATGAGAGATCTCAATATTGAATCGATACTCCTCAGAGCACTTGGGAAGAAAGGAGTGACAAGGACCCTGCAATTGGACCAAGCGATTCTGCTGGGCTCGGTCATGTGTGAGTTCCTGGCTTCGGTTTCCAACTGCAGATACCAGAGAGAAGCTTCTTAAGCAGTGTTTGTCATTTCTTTCTGGTTCTCCCATTTTGCAGGTGGGGCCTTTGACTCCTGTCTGTGGCCCTCTCTCCCCTTGTCAGCAAAGGAGCTCATTAGCGCCTGGGAGGCTAACATCAAAGGTGGCTCTCCTTGCAATTTGTAGGAATCTGGTTGCCTTTCATTATCCACGCCCTTGGGGGTGGAGTCCTTGGGGGCCTGGGCAAGTTGTAAAACTGCAGTTTTTTAGGGACTCTAGAATGCCTGGGAGATGATTCTCAACAATTTTGGTTGGGGAGTAGATTTGGGCAGGGGTTAAAGGAGGGTTGGTTTTGCCTTTCGAATCATTCTTGGCTTATTAAATTTTCTTTATCCCTTGGATGTACACAGACTCATAAGTAGAGGCAACCTAGACATTCTCAGTTAGCTGGACTTGGATAAAAATCTTGCAACTGTTTTGTGCGTTAAGAGGAGAGCAGCTGATCCTACCTCCAAGGAGAAAGACGCTTTCCCAGGGGCTCAGATTGGGTTGTGCTGGTTTTTAGTGACATTTCTGAGAACTGAGTGTGGTTGACCTGGGCCAGCCTTCCCCCACCCCGACCCCGTGCCTAGGGTAGAGTCGGGGAGCACATTAAGGGGAGCTGAAAGCCCCATCCCACCACCCCCATACTTCCCTAAATGACTAGCCATGAATGCCCTCTGGAGAACCCCAGCTTTCATTCTCCTCCACAGCCTCCACCAGGCTTAACCGTGCTCAGACTCCAGAAAGCGTCCCTGACTTCCCCTAAGCCTTCTCGGTCTAGGTTAGGCATCTCTCCTCTGTGCTACCTCAGCACCGTGGGGTTATTTTTTTGTTTTTTTTAAGGGGATTGAACCCAGGACCTCGTACATGGGAAGCAGGCGCTCAACCACTGAACTACATCCGCTCCCCAGTGAGGTGAGAGTTGCTTTTTCCATTTGTTTTGTTTGTTTTTAGGAGGTATTGGGAATCGAACCCAGGACTTTGTGTTTGGCAAATAGACACTCAACCACTTGAGCTCCATCAGCTCCCTTTTTGTTTTTGTTTTACTTTTAATGGTTTTATTTAACAAACACATAGCACTTGCTTAGCACTTGCTAAGCACTTTAAGAAATATTTACTCATTTAAGACTCATAACAACCAGTGAGGTAAGTTACTCTTAGTATGACTCTTTTTTTTTTAATACTTATTTATTTATTTTCCCCTCCCTTCCCCCTCATTGTTTTGCACTCACTATCTGCTCTTTGTGTGTAATTCTGTGTCTGCTTGTCTTCTCTTTACGCAGCACTGGGAAATGATCCTGGGACCTTCCAGAGTGGAAGAGAGGCTGCTCAATCTCTTATACCACCTCAGCTCCCTGGTCTGCTGCATCTCTTATTGTCTCTCCTCTGTGTCTCTTCTTGCTGCGCCAGCTCTCTACGCAGGCCAGCACTCCACGCAGGCCAGCTCTCCGCTCAGGCCAGCTCGCCATGCAGGCCAGCTTGCTTTTCACCAGGAGGCCCCAGAAATCGAACCCTGGATGTCCTATATGGTAGATGGGAGCCCAATTGCTTGAGCCACATCCACTTCCCTAGTATAACTCTTTTATAGATAAGAAAACAGAGACACACAGAGGCTGGGCAACTTTTCCTAGGTCATACCACTTTTAAGTGGCAGAGCCAGAATTCAAACCCAGGCAATCTGGCTGCAGATTCTGAACTCTTAACTGAGCCTCGCATGGCACCAAACGCCCATTCACAAGTCTTTCTCCCTCACCAGCCTGTGAGTTCTGCGAGGGCTGGAATTCAGTGCCAGGCACACAGTAGATGTTCCAAAAGCTTCTGGGAATAACACACCTCATGTACAGGCCTGCCTTGAGTCAGGGAGGAGCACATGCCAGCCACTCATTTTCTCCTGGCACTAAGAAGGGGATTTAAAGTGCGGTAGAGGGGTAGTCATCCCAGTTAGTGTCAGCAGGGGTACCCGGTGGGCTGGGTTGTCATCCCCTTCTTGTGCTGACTTGCCTGGTTCCTCCTTCCCCCATCCCCTCCCCGCCCTCAACCACAGGCTCAGCCCCAGTGCTGCCCTGGCCAGGAGGTACATATAGCTCCTGAGTCGCCCCCCTCAATGGCCATGCTATGGATCTTATCCTGCCCAGGTGTCAGGTCACTGGCACTAGTCTCTTACCAGACAACCTGCTGTCCCCCAGGGCCAGCTCTCAGTAGCTATGCAGATGTGGGGCAAATTTTCTAACCAGCCTGAGCTCCAATATCACTTTTGAAAAATGAGGATAACACTCCCTGCCCCTAAGGGACATATGTTGTGTTTTTTTTTGGCTGTCCATTTCTACCAGCACCTTGCTTTCCTTTGGGTGAGTTTCTCCTTCCCCACTGGGTATGATTTTGACAGGACTAGAAATGGAGTTGACTTGTGATCCCCTAGCCAAGGGAGGGTGGGGCGCATGGACTCCAAGGTAGGCTGGCTGGACTCTCTCTTCCTGGACTTTGAATCTGGAATAGTGACACATGGATGGATGGAAACAAAGCATTCAGCAAGACCTTCCTGCTCCGTTCTCTGAAGTCTAGGGTAGCACATATGGAGAGGACCCTGAGCAGAGGAAAGCTATTGGTGCCCCTTTTTTCTGTCTTACATATTATGTTAACCATAAGAAATCAGTTAAAAGAAAAAAGCTTCCCCACTTAAAAAAAAAAGGTTTGAAAACCATCACCTTTAACCTTTCTGAAACCATCAGTGTATCTCCGCAAACCTCTAGCATTTAAGTTTTCCGAGCATTAGAATGCAGTTATGCATTTATTTAACATTGACTTTGTGCTATCTCTGTGCCAGGCACGCTACTGGGGGCTTGGGGAACCAGCTGAGGAAACAGCCTCAAGACGGTCAGGAGCTAGAACAGAGCACTGTAGATTTCATGTTCCTACAAATCACATGGGGATTTGTTAAAATGCAGATTTAGGTTCTGTGGCTCTGGGGCAAGGCTGAGATTCTACCATTCTCATGAGCTTCAGACGTTGTGAGGTTTTATAGTAGTAGGCCTCAAACTGGAATCACCTGGGAGCTTTTTTTTTTTTTTTTTAATTTATTTATTTTTTATTGTGGGTAAAAATCAAAATTCTCACAATACATACCAATATTTGTAAAATGATATATAAATACATATGCATATATGTGCATTTGCTTACAAAAATGTTATATATATATATATATATATATATATATATATTTTTTTTTTTTTAAGAGGTGCTTAGATTATCTAAAATATTACATGGAACCTACCGGGATTACCATGTTCCCCACCTCCCACACCTCCCACCACATCCCACACAAACATCTCCCACAAGTGTGGCCCATCACCCTCAATGGACTTATACATCCTGGGGCCTTGCCATCAACCATAGACCACAGTTCACATCGTAGACCACACTCTCTCCCACACAGTTCTGAATGGTGTGTGCTGATTTAAAATGGCCTACATCCGTTGCCACAATGGCATTCAGGACAACCTCCAAATACCTGGGAGCTTTTAACAATCCCAATGCCCAGGCCATGATGACATCAGAAGCTCTCCTGCAGTGACCCAAGCATCTGTAATTTTTAAGTATCTTTGGTGATTCCAGTGCATAGCTGAGACTAAGACCCACGGATCTATAGGGAAAGACATGGTGTATTGGTTTCTGTGACTGCCATAACAAAGTGCCACAAATGTAGCAGCTTAAAACAACACACGTTTATTTTCTCTACAGTTCTGGACGTCAAGTCCAATGTGGGTATCACTGGTCTAAAATGAGGGTGTTGCAGGGTTGCATTCCTTTCTGGCGGCAATAAGGGAGAAGCTGGTTCCTGGCCTTTTCCAGCTTCTAGAAGTGGCCACAATCCTGGGCTCATGGCCTCCTCCTAACAACTCCTGTCAAGTCTTTCTCCCATCATATCACTCTGACTCTCCAGTCTTCCTCTTTCATCCATAAGGACCTTTGTGATTATGTTGGACCCACCCAGATAACCTTGGATATTCTCCCCATCTCAAGGTCATCTGATTATCACCCTTCTTCCATGTGCCCTCTGAATTCCCACGTTGCCTTGTAGCAGAACACACTCACGAGGTCTGGAGATTAGGATGTGGACGTGTTTGGGGGCTGGGGCATTGTCCTTCCTACCACACAGACACGGAACAAGGAAGTCCCATGGTGTGTGGTTCTGCCTCGAAGGAGACATGCCCAGGTGGGGCTCCTAGCACATCCTTGGAAAAGGAAGAGGAGACAGGGCCAGGGAGGGCTTTCTGGAGGACAAGCAGTGAGTGACATGCTGGAGCTGACTCATGCTGGCTCTAGAGAGCCAACTGTCAAGTTTCCAGAGGATTTTTCTAGCGAACAGAACCATTGGTAGTTTGAAATCAGCCACGGGAGGAATATTTACACCGTGGAAACGGGCAAATGCTACAGATCAGTTGTTTTTTTCCTTTTTCCAGAGAGCTAGTTGTAAAATGTTTGTCAGTCCACCACTGAGGATGTGCCCCAAGAGCTGAGTCTTGAAAAAGTAGACACTAACCACTTGGATAAGGTCTCTACCCATGAAGCATGTCTGTTCTCACCAAAGAGAGTGTAAGTTCCCAGAGGACAAGGCCCAAATCCCACTGCCTCTAGAGCAGGGCTTCTCAAGCCTTTATTTGTACATGAATTACCTGGAGATCTTGTTAAGCTGTAGATCTGCTCCGTGAGGTCTGGGGTGGCACCTGATTTTCTGCCTTTTTATCAAGCTCCCAAGTAGTGTCTTTAGTGCTAGTCCATAAAACATACTTGAGTAGCAAGTATAGAGCTTGAGTAGCAAGGCTCTAGAGCAGCAGTCTCTAAAAGTGATCACAAAACAATCGAAAGAAGATTCTGGAATTTCTATTTACTCTAGATCATCTACCAAAGTTGCCACTGACTCTAAGATGCACCATTTTTATGTACCATTAAGAGTTTTTAAAAAGCTACCAATTAAACTATGACATGCTATTGATTGGAAGATTCTTCCTATTTTCAGAGACATTAAAATGTGAAAAAACTGCATGTCTTTAAGTCAATAAAATGCAGTATTGGTATTTTATAATTTAAAAAATAAGAAAGAAATTACACTTACCAATATTGAACATTCTGGTGTGACACCAGACTCTTTATTTGGCCCACATGTCAGATGGTTCTGAAACTCAAGCAAACGGTCCAGAGAGACCCAGAGGAGAGAGTGGGAGCCCCACACTCAGGGGAGTTAATGTGGTGCCCTCACCCGTTAATTAACGTGGGGTTTTTTTGGTATTCCAATATTTTTTTTTGTTTTTATTGAGTTAGAAACTATGTTATCTAGTTTTAACTAAACTATCTCTCATGAAACAGACAAATGGCTTAAAAGGATTCCTGTGGTTTGAAGATAACACTGATAATGTAAGCCTGAGTGAACAATAAGAGGCAGAACTGACACTTCTACTCCTGATCTGAGGTCTGCATCTGCAGTAAAAATAAAAGTGATGATCTAATCAGAAATGGCAAGACACTGGCCAAAAAAGAAAAAGAAAAAGAATCAGAAACACTCTTTGAAATGCAGATTTACATTATTTTACTAGTGATGAACCTCACCCTAAAGACCTTGAGGTATTAGTTCACGACAGCGATGCATGTATATAATTTGTAAATAAACATCTACATCTCTAGGGCGAGGAAGCCTGCTCATCGTAGCTACCCAGAGACCCATACTGACAGAGCTGCCACCAGCTGAAATGCTCTGGAACCTCTCACACCAGCAATCAAACGCTCTAGTCTGAAAGTGTCACATGTTTCTTTTGTTTATAATTCATTGGCCCAAGATAACCACATGGACCCAAACACAAGGAGACCAGGAAGTACCATCCTTTCTTATGTCCACCACAACTCCTAGTTTTCTTTCACCAGAGGGGCTGTCTCCTGCCTATCTGGGTTCATGATCATTGCAAAATACAGGCAGTGCTTGACTCTCCATGTCAGAAGGATCTGCCCAGATAAGCTTGTTTAGCCCAGAAACATCTGTCAGGGCTTTGAAATGCATCTGTATATGAAGATGTCTACTATTCTGCAAAAATTGCAAAGCTTCTAAACAGATAATAAAGCCAAACTATGAAGAAATAGCCTGCAAGGACTTGAAAAATAGCCTAATTCTCCCAGTCCTATTCTGTGCTGGGAAATGTCAGCCATCCCCTCTTATCCTAATGCCAAGAACCGAACTAAGGAGAGTTTTCTTACCCATCCCTTACAGCTGCAATGGCCATGAAGCATAAGCAGAGTTGAACATTATCACACTGAAGAATAGATTTAATCACTGGAGAGGATCATGCCAATCAGAACCTGCAAGAAAGGCTTGTTTCAGAAAAGAAAATCCCAGTGCAGATCATCTGTCTGAAGAGAATCCAGAGTTACAATGGGAACTTTCACCACCTACAAAAGTTATATATATATACATCCTGATTTTTAAAAAGAGTACCAAGTGCTAGATAATAAACACCATGAGAAAAATAATTGCTTGGTGCCTCCATAGGAATGTGTCAGAGCTGCGCCTTGCATGAAGCAAACTTCATTCACATTTAATACTGAATAAATGAGTGGGAAACAAAAGGCAGTGTTTAATTAGGCTGTAATTATTCATCCATGGTGGGCTCCCAGCACCATGTCCTGTTTTCATCAGAGGAACATCATCTCTTCATTAGCAGCTAGAGTCGTGTCCCAGTTTTACCTGCCTGAGGGCCAGGGATATTTGGAAGGAGCAGCAGCTGTAGGAAATCATCATGGCATGCCCAGGGTGGAAACAATGTGATGGGCAAGGAGAGGGGGCTTCTTGAAGGATTTCCTGTGAGGGTATGAGGTGGCATCCTTTGGGCCAGATGAACTGCAAGGGAATCTTTGCTGGAAGGAGTTGGGTTGTGCCAAGAGTATGACCAGTTTAACCAATTGGATGAGTACTAGAACTGGGATTTAAAAAAAAAATTTTTTTTTTAATCTAAGATGAAAAATTTTCAGGACTCACTAGCCTCCTCTGAGAAATCCTACCGCAACCCCCACGGCTGGGTTAGAGGCCTCACCTGTGTGCTAGCATGGAGCCTGTCCTTATATCTATTATAGCATGGTCACTACAATAGGGTCATTGTGTAAACATAATTGCCTACTTTCTCTCTGCGGGGAGGGGGGGGACGGACACACGACTGTGAGCTCCAGGGGAATGGAGACTGTATCTTGTGCAGTGCCTTGTCCCTGGTGTGTGACACACAATGCACACTCCATATATTTGATTGAAAAGGTGGGTGGATGGAATGACTCATTTCAAGCCCTCAATTGAAACCTCTTTTGAAATACCATGGAGGGCTGAGGGCTGGGTGGTGAAGGCTTCCGTTATAGCAGGGATTCCTGCGTTGGGGTGTATGGACCCCGCGGGCGGAGTGGGGCTCAGCCCATGCATGAGATTCAGGGTGGGGTATGTAAATTTGATGAAGTTGAATGCAATACTTTGCATGTATGTTCATTTTTCAGGGGAGAGCACCCATAGCTTTTATCAGGTTCTGTAAATGATTCACGACCCCCAAAAAGCATAGGAAATGCATGTGCTCGTGTATCGTTTGGCCTTGGCTCTAGTGGAGGAAAAGGGCTAGGAGAGTATATTCTGGTTTTGCAGGACAGCAGCAGCTGTCTGCTGGAGAGGCTGAGTGGTGGGCAGTCTCCTGCCAGCCAGTTAGTCTCTGCAGATCATCTGTCCCTCTGCCCAGTGCTTCCTAAACACAATGGGAGAAAATCGTGTCTGAATTTGAGCAGCAACCTTGGAGCCCTGCCATTTTGGGTTTCAGAAGGCCATATGCAGCAGAAGAGCTGTTTGAGAGGAGCAATCCCAAGGAGAACCACTTTGGGATGTCGAATCCAAGGGAGACAGGAAGCTTGCCTTATGATACATGGAGAATTGTGTAACAGCAGGTAGAACTGGGATCGTGTTACAGGGAGTCATTTCTGCTCTTACAATGGAAGAATGTTCTCCCCATTAAAACTGCTTGAAAAAATGGAACGGTCTGTCAAGTAGGCACTGAGTTCCTTGTTACTAGAGAAATTCAAGCAGAGGCTTGATGAATATGTATCAGAGTTGCAGTGGGAGCAGTGCGATTCTATGGTTCTAAGTTTTCTTTTCAGGCTTTGCTTCTTGAGTAATTCTCCATTCATTTTGAAAAGCATTCCACTTTTCTTAATTTGATTCCTGTAAGAGATTCCCCTTCACCAACCTCATCTACAGTTTCTAAACTTTTGTCTCCAAGTTGAAGTCAAGGGCTTATGCAGGCAAGCTGACACTAAATAAACTGATGAGATTCTGAGCAAAATCTCTCTGGATAATGTAGTGAAATGCATTCTTCTAAAATATGAAAGCAGATAAACAAAATAGCTTTTATTACGATGGGCTCTGTTTTCTTGAGCATCCTGGAAGCAACCCTCTTGAAGATTGAGCTGTCGGAGCCCAAAGCTTTGAAATTAATGGAATGCAATTTTCTGCCATTTGTGATAAATTTCTGGCCTTTTTATGCATATGAAAGTCTTAAGGATGAGCAGAAGCAAAACTGCTAAACAGGAGGTTATTTAGACAATACGTCCCTCTATTGTCTTTTCCTGATCACAGCTCTTTGTTTTGCACTGAATAACAATAAAATAAAAAATGAGAACAAGTGAGAGAGAAAACCAATGAAGCATTTTTTAACATTTCTTAACGTTCAGCCAACAACGCAAACAGAATAAAAATGTTCTCCGATTTTAGACAAAGGGAGAAGAATTTGGTGAAGGGGGGGGAAACACTGTGGAACTTTAAAGAAAAGCAGGTATTGGGACCTACTGCCACCTTTCTGAGTCTTACAAAGGGATTCATCTAGAATGTTATTTTCCGTTCTATTATACCTTCAGGCATTGTCGACAAATAGCTCAAGCACTGCTCCTTGTTTCCTGGAGGTTTTGTTTAGCAAAGTTCCTCTTTCCAACTCGAGGCCCAGTCCCCTAAGTCTGGAGGAATCCTGGTCTTTCTTGATCTTGCTTCAAGCATACCACGCTTCTGAATTTGTCTTTGTGCTTGCTTGTCCCTCTGCCAGGGACATATAGGCCCCCCTCATCAGCTCATTCGGACCAGACCGACTAAAACAGCCAGATGCTCTCAATAACATCAACTTTTTCATTTTCTGCATTGTACTTCTCATTATCTGATATTATCTGGTATATTTATTTGTTTATGGGTATATTATCTATGTTCCTCAACTGAGATAAACTCTCTGCAAGATCAGGGTCCTTATCTGTCTGATTCACAGCTCATTCCTTGCACCAGCAATAGCTGTCTTGTCTATCACAGACCACTTACTACCTGGCAAAGGTCATGCCCTCACTACTCTTTGCCACTTTCAGATTAGTTTTTCTCCTTCCTCCCTAGAATTCCTCAGGTCCTCTGAAGCACATTATACCACCCAGTATGCCCCCTTTCTGCAACATCTCCTGTCCTCTTAAACTCTCCTCTATTCTCTATTTTATCAGCTGGCTTACTGTTTCTCTCTTCCATATAAACCTCCTTGGCCTTTCAGTTCCTTGACTTACTCTTGGCCCCTGATCCTGTCCTCTCCTCAGCCACCCACTCCCATTTGTCATTACTTAATTAGATACATCGTCAGGACTTCAAACCATGAACCCTACCATCTTTTCACTCTCCGTTTCCTTGCTCATGCTCTGCCTTTCTCCTTATCCAGTTTAGATTCCTATACCTCACATCATTATACTCAGCCCTCTTGCCCTTGCCTCATTCTTGGTATTTGTCTGGCAAAATTTCAATCCTGATCAAATCCAGTTCCCAGTGTACTCCTTACCTGCAATCATGACTGGAAAAAAATACACAACCAGGTTGATTTGTCTCTTTTTAGAATTCACAACCACGAAACTTAAGTGAGTCTTCAGCACTGCTGGGCTACCCTCCAAGAGCTCTACTCCATCCTGTCTACTCTCGCCTCAAACTCTCTATACCCGTGATTCCCTCATCAGTCTCAACAGATGATGGAACAGCATCTTATTTCACTGAGAAAATGGAAATCCCCATTACCATATCTGTCCACCTGCCTGCACGCTGGATCCGTAGAGTCCGCCTCCCTCCTGTTACGAGGATGCTTAGTCCATGCCCCCAGGGAAGGCCAAACCCTCTGCCTGTGCACTGGATCTCCTCCCCTCTCCCCTACTCAAGGTCATGGCTCCTATACTAAGTCCTCTTTCTTCCACATCATCACTTTTTCCCTCTCTACTGGATACAAACATGCTATTATATCTCTTATCTTAAAAATTATCTCTTGGGGAGCGGATGTAGCTCAAGTGGTTGAGCGCCTGCTTCCCATGTATGAGGTCCTGGGTTCAATCTCCTGTACCTCCAAAAAAAAAAAAAATTATCTCTTGACTCCCCATCTTCTCCAGAGCTGCCTCATTTCTCTGTGCCCCTTTATGTCACAACTTGAAAAAATGTGACCATCCTTGTTAGGGCCACAACCTCACCTACTATGCTCTCTGGAATGCTTTCCAATCACATTTTTCTCCCAACCCCTATCCCCCTCTACAGAGCCATTGTCAAGATCCCCAGTGGTCTCCACATTGCCAAATCCAGTGGGTTGCTCACAGGGCTCATATTACTGACCTCTTAGCACCATTTGGCACAGTCGATCCTTCTTGAAACAATTTTTCTCTTGGCTTCCAGTGCACCAGGTTCTCCTCTTCTCCTGCCACCTCACTGACTGCTCTTTCCCAGTTACTTTTGTGGATTCTGCAGCTTTTCCCAGCATCTAAATGGTGCAAGCATCTAAATGGGGCTCAGTTCTTGGACCGCTCCTCTCTATCTTTACTCTCTCCACAGATGATCCCATCTGGTCTCATGGCTTTAAAGATCATCTCCTAAATATTAAAAAAAATTTTTTTAAAAAACTTTTATTGTGGTAACATATATGCAACTCACAATTTCCCATTTTAACCACGTTCAAGTGTACAATTCAGTGGCACTAATTACACTCACAATGTTCTGCTACCATCACCACCATCCATTACTGAAGTTTTTTCATCAAATCTCCCAGATTTTCGTCTCCAGCTCTGACCTCCCTTGGTACTCCAAATTTCATTATTCAACTGGGTTCTTTATATCTCCAATTGGATGTCTATTAGGCATCTTGCACTTGACATGTGTAAACTGAATTCATGATTTTCACACCACTCTCAATCCCACAAAAGCCTCTGTGCCCTGAGAATCTTCAGCTAGAGAAATTCACCTGATTTCTCAAATCAAACACCTGCAAGTTGTTGTTGATTCCTTTCCCACACACATCTAATCCATCAGCAAATTTTTTCAATTCTATCTTCAAAAAACATCCCAAATCCATCTAGGTCTTGCCACCTCCACCACAACTACCCTGGTCTAAGACGCCATCATCTTCTCTTGGATTATTGTAGCAGCCATCTAACTGGTCTTCCCACTCTCACCTTGGTACCCCTACACTGATTTCTCTGCATAGTAGCCAGAATGAGTCTTTAAAATGCAAATCAGATCATGCCCCCCATTGCCCCAAACCCTCCCAGACCTTTCTCTTACCCTTACAATTAAGTCCAAAGTCCTCCAGATCTAGAAGACTCTGTATCAGCTCTGTCCAAGAGAACTTTCTACAATGATGGAAATGTTCTACACCTGCACTGTTCAATGCGATAGCCATAGCCTCATGTGGCCACTGAGCACCTGTGAAATGTTTGCTACTGCAATTGAGAAACTGATTTTTAAAATTTTATCCCATTTTGGGGGAGCAGATGTGGCTCATGCAGTTGAGCACCTGCTTCCCGCATGGGAGGTCTCAGGTTCAGTTCCCAGTGCCTCCTAAAAACAAAACAAAACAAAACAAAACAAAACAAAAACAAACAAGCAGCAAACAAACGTAAAAACCAACTTAGGGGAGCCAATATGGCTCAGTGGTTGAGTGCCATCTCCCCACATACAATGTCTCCAGTTCAATCCCCTGTCCTGGTAAACCTCCCAAAAAATTTATCCCATTTTAATTAATTTAAGTTCAAAGGCACATGTGGCTCGTGGCTACCCTATTGGATAGTGCAGCCCATACAAGCTCTCTAACTTTGCCTCCTATCCCCTTGCCCTGCTCCCTCGGTTCCAGCCATTCTTGTCTTCTTGCTGCTCCTTGAATATACTAAACACATTCCCACCTCATGGTCTTTCCTCTTGCTCTTCCCTCAGCCTGGAATTGACTCCCCCTAGACATTCAAATGTCTCTCTCCCTCATTTCAAATGCCATCTCCTCAGGAAGGTTTCCCTGAGTACCCTACAAATGAAAGGTATAAGCTGTCACTCTCCATCTCCTTTCCCTACTTAATTTTTCTTCCTGGCACTCATTATACCTGACATAATAGTATATACTTGTTTATTTGTTCAATGTCCATATTCCACATTAGGTAGCTCCATGGAGGCAGGCCGTATGGTTTTGCTCACTACTGCGTCTCCTATGTTTAGCTGGCAATTTAATCATTAATTGAGTGATTGAACAAATGAATAAATGAAACGGGCTCTTGCCTATGATAGGTATTATAGGGGTCCAAAAGAAATCTAAGGCAGGGGCAGCCATCCAGAAGTTCACAGGAGATGACCTATCAGCCTTGGGAACAAGTATTTCTGCAATGTGAAAGGGCCTGTGTTGGGTGCTAGGGGCTCAGTGCTGGGTGTTTGCCTATGGTGTTTGTGGGTGGGGTATTTGAGAGTGGAATGGGTGGGTGAGATGTTGATACTGGAGTAGGTGGGTGGGGTGTTTGAGTGTGGTGTGGGTGGATGGGGTGTTTGAGTGTAGATGATAGGTGAATGGGTCTGCAAAGGTTCACCTGGAGAATAGGAAGTGACAGAAAAAGAGATTTACTGAAGAGATTTGCTGTGCATGAGGGACATGGTTTGGCTAAGAGAAGTTGGGCAGGGTCCCCAACCCAGATCACCTTGAACAATGATGTGGAGGACACAGACTGAATAGGAAGCTTTCCTCTCTCTTCATATGTGGGCCTCCTTGGACTACCAACAGCTTCTCCTGGCCCACCCTAAGGCAAACTTCTCAGCATCATTGAGTCCACACTGATGAAGCTGTCATCTGTTCACAATTACATTTTTCAGCCTAGTATTTGTTTAATGTTTCATTCTGTTGTCTGTATCCTATATGCACCCCCCTGTATTTAATTTAAAATCACTCATGATGAGGTACAGGGAGCCCATTTGGGCCTTGGATCCAAGCTGTCTCCTCCAATCCAGCTTCACCAGTAATGAAACAGATATTTGATCCCTCTCCAATTCCCACATCTGTTTCTGTTCAGAATCTGGAGATGTGACGTGACCCCCTCAGAAGCCTCAACACCTCCAACATCATCCGTTCCAAATGGCACCTCTTTGAAAGCCTTCTCTACCTCCCAGAAGACTCAGAGGCTCCTTCCTCTGGCTCCTGCTGCTCTTTGCACATGCATTTGACAAGGGGCTAGAAGACACATTCCCGTGGGACACTCCTGTCATGTACCCAGACTTTGTTCATTCCTGGTCTGTTCCCATAGCCCTTTGCTCAGAACAGGCACCCAATAATCATTAAAAAAAAAAATCTTTCCTTAAATTCATGAATGGAAGAGAAAACCATAACTGCTGAGACAGAGGTGCATAAAGGTTCTGGCAGAACCCCAAGTCTGGTAAGAACTTTACCCCAGTTTTGCAGTGATCCTGTGAGACCTATCCCAGAGGATGGCTGCTATAATATGCCGAAAGGACACCTCTGTCTCCAAAGCTCCAATGCACAGCCCCAAGAAGCCCACGCTCGAAAGAGAATTTCCTGGTGCTCAGACCTGTCTTGGGAAATTGTAGATTTCGTCCCATGTCTCCCAGCCCCACCTCCACCCCAGTGACTGCCCATGCCTGGCTGTTCTCTAGGCCATTCCACTGTGTGGCCAGCGTTGGATGGGGAAAGCTTGAAGCTAGTGTTAAAAAACCAACCACTTATTTCTAACTGAAATAAGCCAACTGTGAAAAGACATTTTTTCCAAAGTACTGGAGTAATTTGAATATGGACCAGGTACTATCAGAGAATTATATTGTTGTTAGTTTTGTCAGGGGTAGTAATGTTTATATATATGTAAAGTTATGTATTTAATGTTTTTATCAGTTTGAAGTGCCTGCTGAAGAATTGACAGGTGAGATGAAAAATGTTTGGGATTTGGGAAGCGGCTGTGGCTCAATCAGTAGGGCTCCCGTTTACCATATGAGAGGCCCCGGGTTCGGTTCCCGGGGCCTCCTGGTGAAGGCAAGCCCGCCCGCATGGCGTGGTTAGCTGACCCAGCGAGCACAAGCAGCAAGGGGGGGATAAATGAATAAAAAAAAAAAAAAATGTTTGGGATTTGCTTTAAAATACTCTGGGGGCAGGCGGGGGGGGGGGGGGGAAAGTTGGGGGAAGGGATGAAAAAGATTGGGAGAATGTTGATAATTTTTGAAGCAAGGCGATGGGTACATGGGATTTCATTTTACTCCTCTGTCTACTTTTGCATATGTTTGAAATTTTCAATAAAAAAAAAAAAAAGTCAACTTCTTGGTTTTTCCCATGCCCAGGTGGCAAAGTAGCACTATCCCCTTCAGGACCCCAAGGGATCATTTCTTCATCATCAAGTACCCTGTGCTCTAGAGGTTTGTCTGAATGTGCTTGTATCTATGAATCAGTTCAATATGAACCCACAAATCTACCAGTTTGATGGCTTTATTAATAATTCTCAGGTTCACTATAGTTGGTGCTGGATTGTGTAGGTGTACGTCCAAGAGACTTGAATCTCTGGGCTGTCCATATGCCAGCCGGGCCCTGAATTTCAACAGAGTTGCAACACCTACTTTCCAGTTCATTGGACTCACCCAGGACAACTAACATTGAAATGGTGATGGACAACTACCATACCAAGGAACTGAGAGAGTCTGCAACAGCAAGCAAGACAGACCCATCCATCAGCCATATGGGATTAAAGCCCCCTCTCAATTAGAGATAGAGTGGGCTTCACCATCCTAGAACCCTCAGGATTGGGGAATAAAATATGGACTAGAGTGGACTTACTGGTATTCTACTATAGACTTATTGTGAGTCTAGCAATGGAAGTAATTATATCATGGATGTGGAGGCAGTGGCCACTGGAGATGCTGTAGTCAGGGAGAAGGAAAAAGAGGTGTAATATGCGGGCATTTTCAGGACTTGGAATTGTCCTGAACAACATTACAATGACAGATAACAGGCCATTATATGTCCTGCTATAACCTACAGAATTGAGTGGGAGAGAGTATAAACTACAATGTAAACTTTAATCCATGTTTATTGGCAATACTCCAAAATATGTTCATCAATTGCAATGAATGTACCACAGTAATGAAAGAAGTTGTTAATGTGGGGGAAAGTGGGAGGTGTGGGGAGTGGGACCTATGGGAATCCTTTATATTTTTTATGTAGCATTTTATGTAATCTAAGTATCTTTTAAAAATAAACATAGATTTTAAAAAATTAAAAATATATTGAAAAAAATAATTCTCAGGTTCAATTAAAAAGAAAAAAAAAAAAAAAAAAAGCCGGTGATAATATCAACAAGCTTAAAAGAAGGATAAGGCGATTCCACAAAGGTCAAAGGGATTAGGAGAGCCCAAAGGGGGCCAGCCCCTGGACTAGGGCATGACCTTCATCACAGAGGGATAGTTTTCCTGCCGCAGAAATAGCCACATGAGCCAGAGTGGATGAAAGCAGAAGCTTGGGGGGCCTGGACTCTGCTGACTGTGAGCAGAATTTGCCCCCCGGGGTCTAAAGCCAGAGCTCAGACCACCCAACAGTGGGAGTAATTAAGCTAGGAAAGGTTACTGATTCATAATTTATGGGTAAAGGGTTCCATTTAAACATCAGCCCCCTCCTCCACTAGTGCCCACCTCAGCAACGAGGGAAAGGGGCCATATGACTGTTTCTGGACCAGCAAAGACACCTGTCTACCTTACATGGCAGTAGATCACCCTCCGGAGTGGAGGGCCATTTTTGCTGCGCAGGCATTACTGTTTGTTATGGGTTGAACTGTGTCCCAAAAAGATATGTTGGAAGTCCTAACTCCCAGGACTTGTAAATGTGTCTTTATTTGGAATAGGGTCTTTGCAGATGCAAGCAAGTTAAGATGAGATCATACTGGGGCAGGGGGTTCCTAATCCAATACACCTGGTGTCCTCATCAGAGGAAGAGAGACATTGAGGAGAAAGCCACGTGAAGGTGGAGGCAGAGAATGGAGTGGTAGATGCATTAACAAGCCAAGGAACACCACGGATTGCCAACAGACACCAGAAGTTAGGAGAGGCAAGAAAGGATTCTACCCCAGAGGTTTCAGGGGGAGGGTGGTCCCGCTGGCATCTTGATTTTAGACTTCCAGCCTCCAGAACTGTAAAACAATACATTTCTGTTGTTTTAAGCCATGCATCTTAAAATAGCCCTGGGAAACTAAGAGCTTGTTCTCATGTGGTTAAGGTGTTCAGTTGGTGACCTGTAACTGGGGACTTTATCAAGGCCATCCCATTGTGTTTGAAGCCACTGAGTCATCACTTACCATGTCTAAATAACAATCATAGAACTATCATTTATTGTGTACTTACTATATGCCAGGTCCTTTTCAGGCATTATCACATTGAATTCTCTGGACTTATAGGTGGTCATGTTATACCCATTTTACAGATAAGGAAACTGAGGTTACATACATAGAATAAATTCCACAGCCAGGATTTGTATCCACCTCTGATTAACTCCAAAGCTGATGCTCTTAATCTCCTCTGAGTCTTGCCAATTGATGACTGTTTTTAGCTGAAAATGAAGGTCAGCCAACTCTCTGGTTCACTGTAGTCTTCTTTTATGATTTTATTAGAGGGGCTGGCATGGCTTGACCAGCTCCAAATCCTATAACCTTGCTCAAGCCACTCAACCACACAGCACACCACTGCCTGCCCATAAAGGCAAGTTTTGAACATTCACAAGTGTTTATGACAATTGCCCTGGGACCTGACCCCATCCCTACTGGCCTGTGACATTCTGTATCTGCACTCAGACTTCAGCTCCCATCTCTGGTCCTGGGTGGCCTTTAGCCTTGGTATCTCTGGTATTGCCCAAACGACCAGCCTGGCTGAAGCTTCTGGGCTTTGGGTAACTATCAGGACCCTCTCTTTCCTGCAGTTCAGTTGGTGATTCCTGAGAATTGAGCTCCAGCCCCCACCTTATCTGCTCAACCTTGCTGGGCCAGGACCCAGGTGAGGTACCCATGATGTGCTACTGCTGTTTGTGGCTGGAATATGGTGACCCTCAGACCAGAAGGCTGTGCTTTGAGACACCGACTATCCAAAAATTATTTAGTTGGCCTTTAATTCCTTCCTTAATAGTTTTTGAGGTTCTTTTCCAAATTTTCAGTCTGGCATTGCATGCTAAGGAGAAGCAAGGAAGAGGAGTTTGTCTTCACTTGGGTGGAAGCCTTAAGGGATAGAGCAGCTCTCCCCAGCAGCAGAACATGGAGGCAGCAATAGGAATGAGCAACAGCTCCCAGGGTGAAATTGAGGGGAAGAAATGAGGCCACTGGTTCAAGAGAGAGGATTTCAGGCAATTCCCTGCCCTGAGGTTCTCCCATGGCACCAGAGGCCAGAGAAAGATGACTGCTTGAACTCTACCAAAATATCTCAAAGCTTTCCCTGGTAGACCTTCAAAGCAGTTGTTCTCACCTTGTGGGCCAGTTTTTAGGAATTTCATGTTGAAGAAGATGACATGCCCCCTCCTGCTCTAGGACTCAGTGGCCAGCCAACTTTCCCCTTGCCTTTGGACTCGTCATAGTTATTCCTTCCCTCCCTGGCAAGGGGAATTGACTCAAGATAAAATACAACTCCTTCCTGCAAATTTCAAAACTCCCATCTCAGTTAATTCATTCACCCAATTAAAGTTTATCATGCACCCTCTAGGTAGCCGGCGCCATACCAAGGGCTGGGCATAGCAAAGTGAAAAGAACAGGTGAGAGCTTACCCTCACACTGCCTGCCATCTAGTAGGCCTGGTCTAGGAGACAGATCATTAAAGAAGTAAATACCATCAATGTGAATGCAGTGAAGACAGCAGAAATGGAGGTTCTAACCCAGATTAGGAAGGTGGGCACTCTTCCAAAAGAAGAGGCTCAAATCAAGGAAAGGCTCAACTTTCGTGTCTCAGGGCCCAGCCCTGTGGGGCAATGAGAAAGGAGTCAGAATTGAGAGAAGACAATGGGAGATACCGTCTGGGCCAAGTAACTCCTTAGCAGGGTTTGAGGGTGACCAAAGCAGTCCAAAGGAAGCATTGCCCAAGTTCCGTCCGCGAGCCCAAAGGCAGCGTGAAGCTGCCGTGAGCCTCCTACGACAACGTCTAGCACAGAGAAAGTCACTGACTTCCTTTGTCGTGCTGTTTGGCTCCAACAGTTTAATCCAATGAATAATGAAAAGCCCCCGCTGCCCTCCCTACCGCCCCCCACCCCAGGTGAGCACAGCTGTGAGGAAAGCAATTGGTTTGCGGCAATTTTCATGCACTAGAATCATAAAGAATGGGAGATGAGACAAACCAGGCCATCCAATCCACCTCCTGCCAGGACTGGAGGCAATCTCCCTCTAGGCTCGGCTTCCCCGGAGCTGTGAAGCTGTGGCCGGACCGCCACCCCCACACCCGTTCTTCCCAGAAGCTTCCCCTGCATCCAGGCCCCACTTCTCAGTAACCTTGTCTCTGGTTCCTCAGAGCCATAGGCTTAATCATTCTCCTTCTTATTCCCTGCTTTCCTGCCTTCCTCTTCTGTGTCTTCTGCCCATGCTTTTGACCACGGGCAGGGAGGCCAAGGCTCCATCAGCTGCTGTTGATTTCTCCTCACTGGCTCAGGGGGCAGCTCTCCAGCCCCTCCTCCAGCAGCCCACTTAGGAAGAGAAGCCTCCAGGGTCTCCGAGCCTCCCCTCTGTAATTTTCTCAACAGTTTTAAAACGTGCCTCTTCCCACACTACAAAGGCTGCTGAGGTTTCCTACACACTGACTAGCCGCCCAGAAGGAGAGCATGTCAGAGAGTCTGTCAGGGGCTTTCAGGGGCAGGGCTGCAAAAATCCCCAGGGCAAGGGTAGGGGGTGGGAGTGTGTCTGAATCTGGCCTGGTCTGTGTGTCTGAGTGCCCGTGTGTGTGTGTGTGTGTGTGTATGTGTGTTTAGGGAAAGTAATTACTCAGAATGAAACAAAATATTTCCCCATCAAGCTTAGCTGCTGCTTCTACCAGCAGCCCCAACAAACACAGCTTCACTCACCCACAGCCCCATTGCTTGGCCTCCACACGTGGCTGTCTCCCCACTGCCAAAGGCAAACCCCCCTAATACCAGAGTAGTGGACAGAATCTCTAGGATGCAGATCTGAGCACCTTCCTTTTCAACTTTATGGATGTTGTCATCTCCCCCTCCCCTCTATCCTCATCCCTTTGTTCTCTGCCCCATCCCAAGCTCCAAATGTCCCCCCTTGGGCCCTGCTTTCCCACTGCCAGCTCCATGATTGGGAAGGAGGGGTCTGAGAAGAATGAGAAGTGTGTGAAGGGGGAAGAAGAGCTGAGAGAGGTTTAAAAAAAGGGGGGAGGAGGGAAGGAGTGGGAAGGGAACTTCGCACCGCCCCCCCCCATTAGCAGAGCTAATTGCACAGTAATGACCTTGTGTTAGTATCAGAAATTTATCCTGGAAAACCGTCAGCTGTCCCAGTAGACACACACTGGCTTCATGGCGATGGGCTTGACACTTGAGAAAAAATGAGCAATTTTTCTCTCACAAAGAAACTTCTCATGACCCCAACTCTGTTGTGTTCACCCAGGAGCTGTGAGCTGGTTCCTCCCAGATTTCTGTGGCTTTAATCATAATCACCTTGAGGGCAGGAATTGGGTCTTCTTCCTCCTTGCCTTTGGACTGGCCAGAACAAGCTGGGCTCTATCTAGATAAAATTCCAGTGAAGTGAGACTGAGCGACTGCACAGAGAATATGGGGCTGCATGAGGGCAGGGGTGCCCTCCGCCTCCCCTTGTCCCCATCTGTGCCCCTGCCAAGAAAATCCACTCCCTTCTTCACATGACGTGCTTGTTTTTGCTCTAAAGCCTAGTCACAGGCCGCTTCTGCAGCCTGGAATGAATGTGTCCTCCATTTTTCTTCCAGTTCAAGTCTCCCCTGCTTAAAAATACCGACTCAAAACTCTACTTCCCCAGGAAGGCTTCCCTGATTCAGCTCCTAACTTAGGCCCAACCTTTACTCCGGGATTCCTCCAGCACTCATGCTCATTTTGCACCAAATCACAGCCACGTGCTCACCTCTCTTCAAAGCAGTAGACATTCACTGACTGTGGATGAGTGTGAGGCGCTGAGGGCATAGAGAAGAAAAAAAGACTCCAGCTCAAGCTTCTCTAGCAAGAAGTCAGACTGACAAGAAAGGAGGTCTCCCAGTCAGGCTTGGAAGTCAGAGAAGAGATGGTTCTGAGTGCTTCACGTGTATCAACTCATTTAAACCTGCCAGTAAACTGATGGGAGAGACACTACTATTATTATCACCATTTTATGAGCAAGAAAACTGAGGCCCAGAGAGGTTTTGTAACTTGCCCAAGGTCACATAGCTACTGAATGGCAGAGCCAAGATTTCAACCCGGGCAGTCTGGCTCCAAAGCCCACAAGCTTAACCTCTATACCCTGACTAATCCTGTAGGAACCAGCTGAGTGATGATGGAAATAGGAAAGATGTCCCGGGCAAGAGAAAAGCAGTTGCAAAGTACTGGAATCTAGAGAAAGCACGGGGAGAGGAGCAGAGGAACTACAAGCACATACTGAGCAAAAGCACAGAAGGTGAGGTGGGAAGTGAGGAGAGACAGGACTTATCTTTGTGTGGCCACAGCACAGGCAGCCTATAGGGGGCTCCAGGAGTGCCTGGAGAGGAGGCTGCAGAAGAGGACACAGTCCAAGTCTGGAAGGGCCTTGTATGCCAAGCTAGAGCATGTCAACCTCGACCTGAAGACACTGAGAAGTCTTGTAGGATTTTAAGTGAGAGGGTGACGTAATCATTTTATCCCTTAAGGTAACCGCCATGATCCAGGCAAGAGATTTGAGGGCCTGAGCTAGGGCAGTGGTGGTAGGTGTGAGGAGGGGGAGAGCAGCAGTTTAAAACATTTCAGAGGTAAAAACAAGATTCCGTGACTGGCTAAATTTAGGTGTTGAAGGGAAACATCAAGGAGGGCTCTGAAATTTTTATTTCAAACAACTAGTTTGGTTTAGTTGTGTCCTTCTCTAAGGAGGCGGAGCAGGTTGGGGAAGGAAGCATGAATTCAAAACAGGAATTTAGAAATGCACGTATAGAGCCAAGGAGAGAGAGATGAGTCAGAGATACAGAATTGGAAAAGCTTTAGAGTGTGGGCTGGGGGAGAGAGACCGCCTGGGTTCAAATTCTGGCTCTTTCACTAGACACCTATAAACTGCAGATAACTGGTTCCTTGTGAGCATTAAATGATATAACCTGTATTATGCAAGTTGCATAGAGCCTGGAACAGATAAAGTGCTCAGGAAATGTTTAGTGCTACCACTGTTAATATTAGTATTATTTAGCAGCCAGAGCCCTAGGAGTGGATGTGATCACTCAGAGAGAATGTACAGAGATAGACGAAAGAAGGGATGAGAGTTGAACATTGCAGAAAATGGGAGGAGGCAGAGGAGAGAGTGAAAGAAGCAGGAAGGGAGGTGAAATCCAGGGAGAATCATGTCATAGAAGAAAATTCCACCGTTGATTTGGGTATGGGCAACTATGCAGCAGAAAGGTCAAAGAACTCATTTTCAATCAATTTCACGTGTCGCCTCTCTCCCCAACCAATTACGTGCACTCCCCAAGGACAGAGTCCATATGTTTGTGGCCATGCCCGCTGTGTGGTTGAAGTCCAGGGTGTCCGGGGAGCAACACAGGAACGTACCCCATGTGCATGGCCCAGAACTGGACTTGGTAGGACCTCCAAACATGCCGAAGGGATGAATTAATAAACTGATGAATGAGTGACATGAAAAGATGAGCTCCGAGTTCTGGCTCTGCCACTTGCTAGCTGCAGGATCCCAAGCCAATTATTTTTAACCTGCCTGGGACCTCACCAGGGTTGTTGTGAGTATCAAATGAGATAACATATGTGAGAGTGTTATGTAAACTGCACCATGCTTTACAAATGTACGGGATTATTAATAAAGGTTGGGGACTGACTCATGAAAACCATTTACTGTGCCTCCAGCAAACAGCAAAAATGTGGATAAGTCTTGGGGGCTGGGATAGGAAAGGATTTTCATTCCACTGAATGGATGGAGGCTGGATTTGGTGAACAGATTTGTTGTCTCCAGGGGCTCCAGCTCCCCAATTCCACAGGGGGCTTCAGGCCCCTGACCCATAGCATCCTCTGTTGATTCTTCCCACTTAGTCTGTTGAAATCAGGGATTAAGACTTCCTGGTTTTGACGGGGCCTTTTTGGATTTGTCACTTTAATTAGTTTTGACATTTTATCTGGTTTCTTTTCATTAGTGGAACAGTCAGAGTCCTGAGATTGCAAACTCTCTCCAGACTCCTTGGGGAGAATTCCAGGCTTTGGTGTCCTGGTCTTATAAGAATCTTGGCTTGGCCTTTTCCTGGAAGCTGGGCTCTCACTGCAGGACACAACCCAGGCACAGCAGAGACACACCGTGCTGCACCCACCATCTTTGTCAAGAGTGAAGCAAACAAGCATGTTCTGAGCCGTGAAGCTGTCTGGCCCCAGCCCTTTGTTTTATCAATGACACTGTCTTTCCTCTAGACCAGCAAGCTGCCCAAGCTTGGGTCCAACAGGCAATTGGAATGGCTAAAGTCAAAGGGCCAAGAGCTTTGCAAAGAGGCACAAGAAGAAATTGCTCACTGCTCTGCAATTTATTTCTAATGTTTAAATTCATTATAAAGTCTACTTTAAAATATTACAGGGGGGCGGATGTGGCTCAAATGGTTGGGCGTCCGTCTGCCATATGGAGAGACCTGGGTTCGATCCCCGGCACCTCCCGAAGGCATGGGCTGCCAGGCTCTGTGTGCAGCTGAGCTGTCGGGCTCCGAGAGCCATGCAGCAGGATGATGACGTAACAGGGGAGAGACAAGACGAGATGCTCCGAAAGCTCCAGAAGCCAGGAGCTGAGGTGGCGCAAGCGGCAGAATACCTCTCTCCTACATCGGAGGTCTCCAGGATCGAATCCTGGTGAAGACTGGAGGAGGAGGATGAGAAGAGATGGCAGGAAACAGACACAGAGAATTGCCCAGCGAATGGACACACAAAAAAAACAGCAAAATGGGGAAGGGGGGATTTAAAATGGATAAAGTAAATAAATAAATTCTTAAAATATTACAATGCCTTTTAAGAAAAGAAGAAAAATTATTTACATCTCTTCTGTCCTACCCCAGCATTGTATAGAAGAAAAGGGCACAATGTCTTGGAGTCAGAAGGCCTGGATTCCTGTTCTTGACCATGGACCAGTCATTTAATTTCCTCATCTACCAAATAAATGCTCTACTGGTATCCACACATTCTGACTCTCAGGGTTCTCATGAGAATTAAGTGCAAATAATACCTTTTGAGAACCTTCAAGGACTTGACCCCATGGAAGAGTACAGATTAACCTCGACAGTGTGCCTGCTGGATATCCCTCTACGATCTGACAGAAGGAAGAAAGGAGCTAGGAACCATTATTTATTTAACACTTGCTACAAGTCAGTCATAATATATTAGACATTTTATCTAGCTCATATAATCCTTGTACACTGTGCAGCAGGCCTTATGTTTCCCATTTTACAGGTGAGGAAGTTGAGGTTCAGAGAGCTAAAGTGACCAGCTGGTAAGTGATAGACCCAGGGTTTAAACACAGGTCGTACGGGCTCCAAAACCTGTGCCCTTTCTTCTACAAGGTCATTGAGGAGGAATGCACTTGGCTTTCTTCTTAGCCCTACTCCTCCAACAACATTTTCACTTCTCAGATAATGCAGAGAGCCCTGGACCCACCAGTGTTAGGTCCAGCACTAAAACTATTTGAGGGATGATATGACCTTCTGATCTTGCACTTGTCCTTGCTTCCCCAGCTCCCTGACTACTTTAGCCCACAAAGCCAGGCTGGATTCAGCAAACCTTGTCCAGTTGTCCCAAGTCTAACCTGGAATACTGTATGCTTGGGCAGAGACTACAGAGTAGAGATGAGACCACTGAAGTGGGGGAAGAATGGGAGGGAGGCAAATATATCTCTGGCTCAAGAGGTTTGAATTGCCAAGAACTAAAAGCAAGGCTGGACTCTCAGAAAGAGACTGGGCATTAGCTCAGGGTTCCACGATACCTCCTGCATCTTCTTGGGCAAGGACGAATTCCTGAAAGCTCTTCTTGTGACTTGGAATGGCATGGTTTGCAGAAGTCACCCAGCTCTGGCTGGAGATGCTACGTTGGTGGGAGTGTTCGGTGCGGGGCAGGGGCAGCGGGTGACATCTGCTGGAACTACTGATAATGACGTACTTATAAAGAACCCCCATAGGGACTGACTAGCAAAGTTTGTTCCAAATAAAAGTATAACGTTACTCCCTCACCCCCCAATGTTGTGCATCCACCAAATTCTCCACCAGCAGTAGAGCAGCTTCAACTGATGCGTATTTTCTTAGTGTAAATGTAAAACCTTTGCAGAAAGTGGCCACATGCCTCAGTAAGCAGGGAATAAAGGAGGTGGGAAGAGGAGATCAGGGACCCTCAAGGTTGGGTCAGAAACTCCTGGGCGCTGATCTGCTTGGCAAAGCAGTGGGTCGGCTCAGCTTGTATGTGTCTCTTTCTCTGTGTCTCTCCCTGCACGTCAGACAATCCAGCTATGAACGTCAGACTGCTCCCTTTACATCTCTGCTGGGGGCTTGGCAGGGAGAAGGGAATGGGGAAAGGGTTCCCTATTTAGAAATTGCTTTGAGATGGAAAGACAATATGACACATCGGCTCATGTCAAAGGAGCTCATTCTTCCCGCCTACAGCATTAGCAATTTCCTACTGAGGTTTAAAAAAATTTTTATTTTGTAGCACAACTCAATAGGACAGTGCCACTCAGAGCAGGATAGGCCAACCCAAGGGCAGTCAGGCCACTATCTAAGAGTCTTGGGGTAGGGCATGGTGTGTACATTTTGGCTGTTTCTAAGGAGAGGAAGGCATAGGGGTGGGAGGCCTCTGGTTTCTGCCTCAAATCTCCCTTTATTCTGCCACCCACCCCCACCCCCAGCTCCTAGCCCTGCTTCTGTGCCTGGGGGGGCTACAGACTCAGGTTGCCCCAGCCTTAGCTTCATATGGGATGAGAGAAATGGGGGAGGGGAAATCAAAAGTAAGTTTGAAAATCTGAAACACTACCCCCTTCTTCAGATCTGGGAAAAACTGCGCTTTAGTTGCCCTCCCACCTTCCCCCACACAGCCTCTTCCTTTCCCCTCATGGAATTCTAGAGTGTTGGTGCTGGAAGGAGCCTCCAAGAGCTCCTCATTCAACTTCATCATCTTGCAAATAAGGAAACCAAGGCCCAGACAGGAGACTTGACTGGCTCCATGGCTGTTTTAGTGCCTCAGTACTGGAGCCTAGGCACCTGGTGCCTGCCCGGTGCCCTGGCTTGCCACTGTGCCATGCTAACTCTCTGCTTCTTTCTACCTCCTTCCTTCCAGGTCTGGATGGGACCCTAAGGATCTGAACTTGGCCTCTCCATATGGAAAAAGCATCAATGTGTTTCGGAAGTGGGTTTGTGGGGGAAAGGGGTTTTGCAGAAGAAAGGTTCCCATCTTTACATGAGGATGTTTCTCTACTCTGTGGCTGGTTGTATGTCTGATTTCAATGATGTCAGCAATTGACCCGGGTTGGAGATTGCATGAGGAAGACAACTAGGGTGGGACTTTGTCTTAATGGAAGAAAAAAAAATACTTCTTAAAATCTCTTTCTGAATGTGTGTTGCTCTGTCCATTTGGATGAGTCTGTCTCTGTGTATGGGTGTCTCTATCTCTGCCTCCCTGTATCTCTCTCTGTATCTCTTAGCTCTGTCTTTCTATGTGTCTCTGATTTCATCCACAGCCTGTCTCTATGCCTCTGGCTCTACCTTTCCCTTGTCTCTACCTTTGTCTCTGTTTCTTTCTGTCTCTCACACCTCTGTCTCTCTCACACACACTCACTCATGCACTCCAAATTCAATTGTTATTGACTGACCCGAGAACCCCAGTCCCTTCCGCAGCCCTGTCAGAGAAGAACCTCCTTCTTCATGTTAGGCTGAGAAATGCCAGGTCCGGAGCTGCTGCTGGGGCGCCAGAGACGGTTGCTGCAGAACCGCCTGGCGAGTGTGGAGGCTGAATCCGGGAACAATGAGATATTATCTGTTAATTCTCGGGTCCTGCCACCTGCTCTGCTCCAAACAGGCTCCTTTGCCTTCAGTTTAGATGTAAATTCCCCCACTCGTTGTAAGCAAAATATTGATTTCCCTGCATCACAGGCCTGGGCCCTTGGAACGGTCTTGTGTTTTTTCATTCCCTGCAAAAGCAAAACAAGGCGCTTTGTTCTGCAAATTTCCCCGGGAACTCGGGTGGGGGAGGGAGAAATCGCCGCGGAGTGACAGAGTTGCCATAAACACGGGCAGAGAGCAGTTCATCTCCATTTGTATTTTACATAAACACAAACCTACCGCCTCGGAAAATGCTAATGAGCGCGTAGCCAAGGGACCTCCGAGCTCAGGTTTCTCCCGGGTGCTGAGGTCTGCATCGGGTGGTGGAGGGGAAGGTGAAGGGGCCTCTGGAATCCTCAGGTGGCTTCTAGAAGCACCGGGAACGCAAATGGGGACGTCACAGCCTCACTTGTGCTTGGAACAGCAACCGAGCACCTCCCGCAGGAAGGCGGCCTGGATTGCAGTGTTGCCAGGGTCATGCCTACACGGTCCCTCCTGCCTGAGTTTCTCGCCCCTTCCTGAGCTGCCACGGTTCAGGGTGGAAGCTGCGAACCCAGAGCAATTGCCCCCACCCCCTATCCCACCCATGTGCCCACGCAATCATTGCACCAACTGGGCCTTCAGCACTGTGGACAGAGCCAGACGCACGTACTGGGCGGAAAAGCCCGGCTGGGCCAGGGTCTTGCCAGGCCTTTCCTTGGCCGGCGGTGCCCGGTGCACAGGCTGCCCGCGGCTCGCAAGTCCAGGGGCCGGCTGGCGCGGCTGGCGCAGATGGTGCGCTGTGGAGACCGCCTGAAGCTGCTGCTCCGAATCTCCTCCCTCCGGAACGTGAATCACAGCCCGAGCCACTTCCAATTAGCGTGTTAATTAGGAGAAAAGACCCTCCTCCTCCACCGCCCCCCCCCACCAGCACCACGGCGTCCGGAGCCTCCAGTAAAGTTTCCTTCCCAGCACCAGTAAGGCAAAGGAATCTAAGTCTGGAGCTTTGGGTGAGTCTCACACAGGAGGAGGCTCCCGTGACTGGATCCCCTTCCCGGGCCGCGCCCCGCAGCTGCCCAGACTCTCCAGGGCTGAGTGAGGCGCCTCAGAGCCCTCAGCCAGCCTGCTCCTGGGTCTCGCCCCCCATTTCCTGGAGGGAGGATCTGCCTCATTTCTAGCCTCAATTCTCCCGGTTAGTTTTCGATCTTTCCGGCCTCCGTTATGTTTAAGCGCAAGACACATCATCTCCAGTGATGTTGCACCCATGTGGGGTGGTGGGTCTGGCGGAAACTGAGAGTCCTCTTTGAAATGCCCCCCATTCCTATTCGCTAGAAACTTTCCCCTCCCGTTGCCATGGAGAGAGACGGCCGCTGCCTCCCGTCGCCATAGCAACGTGCGGATACCCTGGACCGCAGGATTGCGGAGCTCTAAAAGTCTACTCGCAGTTCGCGTCACCCGGCAGTCATGGAGTCTTCAGCATCTGAAGCCGGAATCTGGAGCAAGTCTGACTAACTTCTCCGGCCCGGAACATCGGCCAAGGTCCTTCTGCGAAACCCCCACCCTAGCCTCTTTCTTTTATAGGTTAATCTATTTCGCTGACACTTGTGGGGCGTGTGGCAGTTTACCCAATGTTTTCAAAAACACTATCTTTAGAGCCCCCAGGCAGCCCGTGAACACTAGCCATCACTGAACCCCTTTTACAGAGAAGAAAATTAAAGCTCACAGAGGCCCAAGGTCACGCGAGGTGATGTATGCCTAAACCTGATCCCGAGCTTTTTTTCCGGCCTTGTACCTTCCAAGATGCTGGACAGCCGGGCTCTGCCGCCTCTCACCCGCTCGGACTCAGGCCGGTCCTTGAGTGTAGAGGGGGCGGCGGTGAGGCGCCAGACTTGCCAGCTGCCGCGGGATGCCACGTGAGGGGCGGGGACCCTGCGGAGAAGTGATTAAAAGCCGAACGGAACCGCAGGGGGCCGCTGCGGGAAGGGTCTTGGTGGGGCCGCCTTGCCCCGCCCCAGGCCGGTCGCAGCGCAGGTTCGCGCGGCTGCTAGGCGGGCCAGGCTGTGCCGGGCATGAGCGGGGTGTGGGGGGCCGGGGGGCCTCAGTGCCAGGAGGCGCTCGCGGTTCTGACCTCCCTGTGCAGGGCCCGGCCGCCACCTCTCGGGCTGGACTTGGAGACTTGTCGGAGCTTGGAGCTGCAGCCTCCTGAGCGGAGTCCCAGCGCGGCCGACGCAGGTAAAGGGAGACCCGGAGCCTCCCCCTCACCCACCCAACCACCCACCCACCCATTCCTGGAGAGTCTCCCTGCCTCTCCCCATCACCAAAGGTCCGGCCCCAGGAACCCCGGAACCTAAAGGGAGAACTCGGGCTCGGGATTCTGGATTCGGAACCACCCTCCACCAGTCCCTTAGCCAATCTCCCGCAGGGCAAGAAGAGAGACACGGAAGGGACCCTCCTGTCCCATCCCATGTAGCTACCCATGTAGCTATGACAGGAGCTCCCACGGGAAGCCAGGCTCCCGGGACACGGCGCCCTCGTGGCCTCAGTTTCCCTCGCATCTCTCCACTCGCCCTGCGGGCGATCTGCCAGGATAGGGACGTTGGAGCAAGCAGGAGATGAGGGACATCCCGGCTGAGGAAGAAGCTAGTCTATGCAGGGGTATCGAGATCCCAGAGTCCGTTTGTCAGTCTGTCCGTCCGTTTGTTCTCTCTGGGGACGCGCGGCCCGAGACCCCTGGGTCTCTCAGGGAGAAACTTGGGTCTGCAGCTGGCACGAGGTCTTTGTGTCCCGGTGTCTCTCGGCTGCCAGTGGCTTTCTGCGTCTCCGCTGCGGGGCGGGGGGACGGGGGGCGGGGTGGGGGAGGGTGTCGCCGCGTGCCCCCCCATCCCCGCCCCTATAACTCGCTCCCTCGGTCTCTCTCTGACTCACTCCGACTCGGGGCCAGTGCGCGACTGAGCTGCTGCCTCTCGCCGACTTTGCCAAGCGGGCGCCTCCTGCCCGAGCGGCGCAGACCCTGCGCCGGACGCAGCCCCCGGCGACCGCCGAGCCGAAGGGGGTGCCCCAGCCGAGCCGAGCTCCCCGGAGCTGGTGAGTCCCGAGCCCGAGCCCCGCGGCGCCTGCCGGGAGTCGCGACAGCGGGAATGGCCTGTCGCGCCCTGGCGGCAGGAGTCGCTGGAGGGTCGGTGGCTGGCTACCAGTCGGCTCGGGGTTTTTACCTGCGGCATCAGGGTCCTACGGCCACACTCGCCGGCTGCAACGAGGCTTCTTTGTCCCGATCCAGACGTCTGGAGGGTCCCGGGCGGAAGGGGGTGCGGAGTCTAGTCTGCTCCGGGAAGGGGCTAGGAGCTGGCTGGGCAGTGCGGGGCCTCGAGAGAATGCGGGGTGGGGGTGGGGAGATCCTGCAGGCACCAAGGCGCCGGAGTTTCCGGAGGCTCCACAGATTCTACCACCCGCGTTCCCTTACTTCGACCCCAGTGGCGCGGGGCCACCGGGTGCACCAGGTTCGCCCTGCGACTCCGCACCGCTGGTGCATGAAAGGGAGGAAGGGGCCGGGCGAGGCGGGAATTTCGTCCCCACGCCCTTCTCCAGGGACTGGAAACCTGGGGCTGGAGCAGGTACAGGTGGAACAAGCTCTCCAGAGACTGCGGGTTCCACAGGCTGCCCTGTTTTCGCTTCGGGTCAAAGGTCGGAGATAGCGGTAGATTCTGGGTTGGGAGCAGGGGCCGCTGAACTGGGAACTGGGCCAAGTGTAGGGTTGTTGTGTGTGAGGGTACTGGGGTGAGTGGAGCCTACTTCAGCCCTGTGTGGGTGGTAGGGCCCACTGCTTTCTCTGTAGCCCTGGCAATGTTTAATCAATAGGTTGGTTACTGCAGCAGAAGGGACTGAGGTTAGACATAAGGAAGAACTTTTAGAGGCTGGTACAGTCATGGAGGTTACAGAAGTTGATTCTCCTCGGATATTCTTCTGAAAGAACTAGGCCCAACAAATATTATTAGTCTCTGGTTCTTCGGTGCTATTCCTTCCTATACTACTTAACTTATACCCACAAACATAACAATTTTTCCCAAGTTGGGGATTCTTTTCCTGCCTCCCCTTCTCCCCAACTCCCTTCCATCCTTTCCTCCAATGATCTGTCTCCAGAGGGGCCCTTAATGCTTTGCCTGACCTTAGAAGAGATCATTAGAAGAAAGAACACACCTGTACAATTCCACCTGGAACAGAAGTTGCCCCTGCTGAGTGTCTAGGGCAGGAATGCATGGGGTGAGGGACTAGGAGGGTGGTGATAGCATATCTTGCTGGAGGGAGACACTGGTGTTCTGACTCTAGAGGGACACCCTGTAGTCTGGAGTGGCAGGAACCTGGGCCACCAGACTGAGAGTGAGAGAAGGCCCAGGGGTGGCAGCCAGTAGGCCCAGATGAATCAGTATGCTTTTTCTGCAGGGTGCTTCAGAAAGGGAGTTTGAGTTGTCAGCCCTGGGGAACTTTAACTTTGGCTGCTGAGTCACAGCCTCAGAAGCCCTGGGGCCAACCTTGAGGGAGGGGGGGAGAGCATTGAAAGGGATGGGGGAGGCAGAAAGAGACCCTTGATCATAGCAAAAAAGAGAAAGTGACTGAGAACGGCTTTGGAGCTTTGGGGGTTTAGGTGAACTTGGGGTATAGGGAGATGTGGAGTACAAGACCAGGCTCCCAGGTGTCCTATCTCCCAGCCTGCTCCCTGTATCCCAGAGCTACTGCCTGGGTACAGATTCTCCAGCCAGAGAAATGCTGGATCCTTTTCATTTGCAGTATCATGAAAAATACAAGTAGCTAGAGTACGCCCACTTTCCTTTACCATTTTCTGTTTTCCCCACCTTCTTCCTGTTCTCAGTCTCTAGCTCACGGGATTTCTAGTAACAACCTGAGATTCAGCAATTGACGTTCAGATTCTGCTATCGTTTGTTTGAGACTCTCCTATATGCCAGAGTCTGTACTAGGAATTACACAGAATGTGTCAGTTAATCAAACTTTGACTTGGAAATACTTCTACACAAACTGTGTCAGTTAAAGGCAACTTCCCCTTTTTCTTTAAAAACTCTAAAGATAAAGGGTTTGCTTTCCTCTGTAATACACCCACCTCCCAAGGGTCATGTGCCTTGCCAATGAACTTTTTCCATAGGCTAAGTTGCAAAGGCTTGGGTGTGCAAAGTGTGGGTTCTGAACTTAAGCTAGTGAGTGGAGGTCCAGAGATGGTCCAGAAAATGTAGGAACCTGACAGGAGACCCCAAGCTGCCCTGCCCCTCTCAGGCTGTCACCTGGAAGTGGTTATGCTCCAACTGACCTGTGGCCATGAGATGTATGTGTTGTTTGTCCACTTCTCTAATAACTCTGGAGATGTTCTGTGACCCAGCCACCTGGCTTTGAAGTTGGCCTTTTTGCAACACAGAGAATTTGATCCTGCCTGTCATGGCAAATTAAACGAAAGTATTTCATTAAAAACACAAAAGGCCCATTTCTATAACTGAATAATCAGCCACTCTCTCACTCCTTGCTGGAAGGAAGGAATTCTGCCAATTTTGCCTTCTTTGAGGAAAGGTGCAATGAATGAGTCCTTTAGAGCCAATGGCAATGATATTCTGACTCTATAGTGTGTTTTGAGCTTTAGGATTCTAGAACCAGGTCCAGTAACTAGGATTGGTAGAACTCTTAGATTTACAGTTCTAGAAGTTCTCTTCTCCCTCTGACTGTAGGAACTTCAACAGTGGACAGAGAAAGGTCGATTCAGAATATTCCATCCCTCCAAGCTCTGTAGGAAAGATGCGTTTTCTATTAACAGTTCTAACTTTACTCTGTCTTCTCTGCCCACAGACTTGAGGGTAGAACATGTGGCTGCAAACAGGACTACAGCTGAGGCATCTGGATCAGGCCAGGTTTCTTTAGGGGCTGTGTAGGGTTGTCTGGAGTTGGGAAAAGCAAGATAAGAGAAGGTCCTGGTCAAGGTTGGTAGAACTCCTGCTGGTCCTGCTTAGGGAAAGAAACATTTAAAACAGGGCCACATTTAGGAATTGAAATGAGAGGGGCCTTTGAAAGTGGAAGTAAGCAGGGCGCCTGCCTCTGGAGGCTCCTGGGTATAATGGCACTATCTCTTTGCTCCCTTCTCTCTCTGGGGGCCACTGAACAGTTTTCCTTGCTCTTTGGGGACCCACTCTGGCCTCTCCTCTCACTAGTTACAGAGATGGACAGAGAGAGGAACACTGATGGCAAAGAACTTCTCTGGTTCTCCGTCTGCCCCTCCCCTCCATCAGCCCAGCCCTGACATCTCCATTCAGAGAGGCCACATGCCCTGACTGATCAGGCAGAAAGGTATGGCTGCCATCTGCCAAAATGATAATACTAATAATCGCTAAATCAGAGCCAATGCTCTGTTAGCTATAACGCTCCACATAGGTCTCCAGCTTATCTCTGGCTCCCCTAATGATGGTGGAAGCGGATGCCCAGTCATAAAACTTGGTGCAGCCAGCCATAATTAGCCGGGCATTGTCTCTCCTCATCACAGCTTTTCCAGGAGTACTAATTCCTTCTCTGTTTGGATGCTGCTAATTATCCCCATAGGTAGTTCTAGGGGGCCCAGATCTCTGCAAGAAGGAAGGAAGCAAAGGCCGTCCATCGCCCCTCCCCCCAGCCCCTAATTTTAATTATACTGGGTTCTCCTAGTAAATTTACAAGCCAAATGGCCGAGCTTATGGTTCATGGACCAAGTCTGTGAGCCTCAGCACAGAACAGCCTCTGTTCCCCCAAAACACACACACACACACACACACACAAACTCAGCTACTTCTGTGAATGGGACTTTTCCAGAGGCCATTGGTTATTTGCCTAGTGACTGGTGGGTAACCTGCTTTGTCTGTACTTTCCAGGAAAGAAGAGAGTTGGTTGGTGGGAGAAGAGGGGAGAAGCAGTGTGTGTGTGTGTGTGTGTGTGTGTGCGCGTGCGTGAGAGACGAGAGAGAGAGAGAGAGCCAGTCATAATCTGAGTCTCCAGGGTTCCACTTAAATTCAGAGGTTCAGGCTGCTGTGCAGAGAACTCCACCACCCCCTTCTCTGCTTACAACCAAGAAATGCCTCCCCAGCTTCTCTGGCCAGCTTCAACTCTGTAGTTCTTGAGCTCAGCCTCCAGGCCCCTCAGAGATGCCTGGCTCAAGAACTTGGACTTCGGCATTAGAAAGTCCTAGGTTCAAATCCCAGCTCTTCCACTTAATGCAATGTTCCCTTGAACAAGTTACTTAGCTTCTCTAAATTTAGGTTTTTTATCTTTGAGAGTTGAATATTAATTTCTCAGGGCAGCCGTAAAGATTAAATGAGTTAATGTAAAGGGCATGGTGCTAACCACGTCGAAATAAATAGCAAATATGAAGAATATCAATATTAATGGTTCTGCTTTGAGTTTCTGCCTGACTCAGATTAGGCGCTTTTCTCTGCAGGCTCCTGGCACTCCTGCGTCTTTGCTCTCTAGTCCCTGGACTGCGACCTCTCTGTGTCTCTGTCTCTAACCCAAGGAGAGCTCCTCAACTGAAGGCAGGTCCTGCTTTGGTACAGCCCTAGCACTTGAGGGTCTACCAGCAATCCCAGGCCCTAAAGCCAAACATTCTCTAGCTTTGGGGTAAGCAAGGAAAACCCGCCTTTTTAAAAAAAAATTCCTCTCCCCAGTTTATCTTTTCAATTGCTATCTGTTAGCAAGAATGCCTGTTACTGTTACAAAATGGATTTTCCTGACATGGGAGCCCATTAGAAAAATGGGAACAATAGCAAGCGATAAGACTTGCTGATGAATCCTAACACTTGTGGGTAGAGAGAGAAGGGCAGGGGGCTCCAGGGCTCTGTCTTTGGAGAAACAAGTGTCAGTGGGGGAGATAAAAAAGCCCTGGGCTGTGAATTAATAACCCAGCATTTTCCAGGGAGAGGAGGGAGGCCGTGAGCCTCCTGAGGCCATGAGGGAGGTCCTGGCGAGACAGACTCACTTCCAGTGACAAATAGGTCCTGCCCTGTCAGCCTTCAGGGGATCTCAACTTCCCAGAAGAAAAGAGGGACCCGAGGTCTCTCAGATGCTTTGCTTTCTGGTGTGGTGAGAGTTTATAGCATCCCCTTCCCAGCCTCAGAGGGCCTAGCTTTGGGTCTGTTCTGTATACAGTTATCTATTATCTTCCACTAAAAAAACAGCATAAAGAATAATAGCAGCTTACACCAAGTTCAGGCACTGTGCTCAAAGTCTTAACTTATTTAATAGTCCCAACGATTCTGTGAGGTAGGGATGATTAGAAGCTTACCATTAAATAAGAGGAAACCACGTTTGGAGAGGTTAAGTAATTTGCTCAAGGTCACACAACTGGAAAGCACTGTGGATGGAATGTGCTCTGGGGTCATTCTGGCACTGGTGATGACCTCAGATGTCTGTCTGGTATCTGAGCACCCGGTGAAGTCCAGTTCCCCAGCCAGGGCCGGAAGCCAGGCACCCCTACACAATTCTAAGTCACTGGCATGTGTTTCCAAACCTTGTCCCATGGTTCTTTTCTCTGCCAGAGACTTTTAGGTAATTAATTACTATTGTTTCCCAAACCAGGTTCCCATGGAATACTGGGGATCCTCTGATACCTGGATGAAGGTGTTCCATACCTAATATTGAGCAATAGACCACTTTCCCTCAATTTCCAAGAAACATTTGCAAAAGCATAGGGTATTCATGATTGTAGACTTTTCTCTGATGGTATACTGTTATCTATTTTCTCCTTACTCCTTGGGAACATGCTACTGTTTACCAGCTAGTTGGTGATGGCAATGACAAAACAACTGGACAAGTAGCAAGCAAATGAGTACTGACAGAAAAACTTAGAGATCTGAGATCTTGAATGTAGTATGTTTTATATTTTGAGATCCTTTGAGACCTGGCTATCTATGAAATAGTAGTGTGACTTCTGCTAGTAAGATGGTTCCTGGTTTGTCATGATAAATTTATCTCTATTTATTAGTGTTCATGACTTGCAGGTGTTCTGCCCATTAAACAGGTTCTAAAACTAGAGGATGTGGCTGAGCATAGGTAATTCTAATAAAAATAGCATATAATTATTATATTGCTTACTATATTTCACACACTGTCTCTCAGCACTTTTAATATACTTTTGGTGTCATTTAAACCTTACAATGACCCTGTGAGGTAGATACTATTATTATCCCTATGTTACAGATGAGGAACGTGAAGCTGAGAGAGGTTAAGTAGCTTGCCAAAGTCACACAATTAAAAAACAGTGGAGGGGGTCGGATGTGGCTCAACTGGTTGGGCGTCCGTCTCCCATATGGAGGGACCCGGGTTCGATCCCCGGGACCTCCCGGTAAAAAAAAAAAAAAAGCAGTGGAGGGAAGCAGATGAGGCTCAAGTGATTGGGCTCCTGCCTACCACATGGGAGTCTGTGGTTCAGTTCCTGGTGCCTCTTAAAGAAGACAGCGAGCTGGCCCGACGGGCGAGCGCAGCAAGCTAACACAACAAGATGACGCAACAAGAGACACAAGAAGAAAAACATAATGAGAGACACAACAAAGCAGGGAGCAGAGGTTCCCAGTGCCTCCTAAAGAGGACGAGCAGGATGGTAAGCTGGAGTGATGGGCAGACATGGCGAGCTGATGCAACAAGATGGCACAACTTGAGACACAAGAGGAAAAACATAATGAGAGACACAACAAAGCAGGGAAGGGAGGTGGCTTAAGCGATTAGGCACCTCCCTCCCACATTGGAGGTCCCAGGTTGGGTTCCCAGTGCCTCCTAAAGAAACAAAGAAGATGAACCGACACAGCAAGTACAAACAACAAGGGGGTGGGGAGAGATAAATAAATTAAATAAATCTTTTTTTTTTTTTAAAGATTTTATTTATTTATTCATTTATCCCCCCCCCCTGCTGCCCGTGCTCGCTGGGTCAGCCAACCACGCCGTGGGGGCGGGCCCGCCTTCACCAGGAGGCCCTGGGAACCGAACCCGGGGCCTCCCATATGGCAAACGGGAGCCCCACTGATTGAGCCACAGCCGCTTCCCTTAAATAAATCTTTAAAAAAATATATCCAGTGAGCTTTAAAAGTATTGGTGACCAGAAAATTATTAAAAAAAAAAGCAGTGGAGGTGGGCATAGAATGATTCCAGGCTGACTCCAAGGTAATGCTTCTTCCTCTTCAGGCTGAAAGGGGGAAAAAAAGAAGGAAGAAAAGAGGGAAGAAGCATACAAATACTTAGGAAGCAATTCCTCTTTTTGAAGCTAGTTCATGGTACAAGTAGGAATCCTGGGTCAGGATTCCAAAATGTGATTGAGTTGCTGATCAAAGTTCTTTCCACCTCTCAGGGTCGAGGGTCAAATAAGACTTGAGTGGGGAAAGGGCTTCAAAGACTTACTGAGCACCTACCATTTCCTAAGGGACAAAGTGTCCTGACGGGTTGGCCCCAGCTGGACCTGGGATGAGAGGGCACATACCTGAGGTAACTTAGGCCTTTGTTCAGCCCTTGAACCTTACATTAGACCACCTTTAACCAAGGTGTAAGGAAAGGGCTCACTGAGTTCAAGGCCATGTAGTGATTTTAAAGGGGCTAAAGCCTTTACAATCATCCATCCACCTACCCACCTACACACACTGGCCTGATTCTGCTCTTAGCAGCCTGTAGCTCAGCCACAGGACCCAGTTCTCCTTGCATTGCCTGTCTGTGCGATGCCAAAAGCTCCGACTTCCCTAAGCTCCAGGCATCGGAAGGGCCTCCTGGTCTTACATAACCAGTACTGAGCGCTGGGTGCTGATTCCCAATAATCCATACCCTCTGCCTTCCCTAATCACAGCTCAGCCAGGGGTCACATGGAGAAGCAATCAAGATAGCAACCACACTGAGGAAAAATTGATTCCCCCAGCCCATCCCCTTCCCCCACCTCTCTTTTCATTTCGGCATTCAGTTTTTTGTCAGGCTGAACATTTAAATGCATTCTATGCTCTCTGGGTCCCCCCCACACACCCCTTTTTTTTCTCGTTAAAATTCTAATTATTACCAGAACAAGTAAGATGTATGATCAAAGGAAAGCAAAGCCCTGGAAGTACCTTTTGTTTTAAAGTGACTTATATTGCAAGAATGCATCAAGAACAGCTGTAACAGAGCAGATGTGAAGGGTCTAGAGATACCCAGATACTTAGACTAAGGACACGTATTTATGGTAGCTTCCCTGGTGAACTCTACTGAGTCAAGAGCTTAATGTAAGTCTCCAAACCTTTTGATCATGAACTCATAACAGTAAAAACAAAACAAAACAAAACAAAAAAAAACGCAACTCCATCTAGTGCCTCGGATATATGTATATTTGTTCCCAAGTTCTCTATCACAGAGGTAACATTGCAGAGCTATAGACTACCTGGCTATATCCCAGTTCCACCACTTACTATGCTAGCTGTGTGACCGGGCAATTTATTTAATCCTTTGTGTCTCACTTTCTACATCTGTAAAATGGGGATAATAATTGCATCTGTTTCATTGGGGAAGATTAAACGAGTGACTACATAAAAAATACTTTGCACCTGGGACATAGTAATGTTCAATAAATTGACTAAATTAAATAATGAAATGCCATTATCTCTGTCACTACAATTTGTATATTAAAATTTTGATTTCTTAGTTTTAAGGTAATAAATAGATATTGAAATGATCTGATATTTCTTTCTCTTGTGCCTCCCTGGGCATGGGCATACCACATTGGAGACCTTTAAAAGTTTCTTCAGTCAGCTTTCCTGGTCCCTGGCAGTCTCTGGATGAAGGACTAACCTCCACTCCTTTGGCCAGGGAAAGACTCCCATAATCTCTGTGAAGGCGGCTGGGGACTGGGGGGAGGGGTGTGAGGACTTGAACCCCTGCCACCCTTCCCTAGTTCATGGAGGTGGTAGCTAATCAAGATCAGCAATCCACAGCAAGGGGGGCAGAAGGCCGTGCGGAGAGGGCAGCTGATGTTCTCACCTTCTCAGGTTCTTCTGGACATGGGACAGCTTCTCCTGGGGCCCCTGGGCTCCTCCAGGAAGGACCTGGGCATCTTTGTACTCCAAGCCTAGCACAGACCCTGGCACATGGCAAGTGCTCAGTAAATGCTGGTTAATTGAAATGAGAAATAATTGCAGCCCTTTTACCTACCGTTCATTCATTCACTCATTCATTTCCATGTGCCAGGCAAGTCCCTTCTCTGGACCACTGCTCCTATCTGTTAAAAAAAAAACAAACAGCTTGATGTCGGTACTTCTGAAATCATTTCTCACCTTGAATCCTGACACTCTTAAAGCTTTGGGCCAGGCTAATCTAGAGGCCGCAAACTCACACCCCTGCAGAGGTCAGGCAGGCAACAGATATGAGTATAAGACATCAGGGAGTGTAGGGGGAGAGCTGGTGAGCACATAGCCCTCCAAAAGGAATGGCCAGTGCTCACCAGGCAGGAGCCCAGGTCCAGCTACCAGGCCATCGGCCTTTATAAGAGAAGCCAGGATTCTCTTGTGATGATGACAATGGAATTTCTCAACTTTTCAGTCATGGTACAAGCCAGACAAAGCTCTCCCATTGGCTCATCCACAGTGACCATTTTTGCAAACCCTGCCAGCCATTCCATTGGTTCCAAGACTCTGACCTCTCTACCCAGAGCAAGAAAGGAGGCCTTGGGTCCAAAGGTCCATTCCCAGATTTGGGGAGGGGAGTAGGGTGGGAGGTCTGCTTAATAATTTCTTCCAAAAGGGGATATTCCTCACGTGGACATCCTCCTGGGGTGGGGCAGGACATGCCCACCTCCTTCCACCCACCGCAACAGTGGAAAACCCTGGTTTTTCAGCCAAGCTCTCAGATAGCCACAGCAATGGAAATCACAGCAGCTGCAAGAATCATTTGTACTTAGCTTTGAAATATATTGTGCGGATCAGATTCCAAATTAATACAGGCATTTATTGGGCCTACTAAGTGCACAGCTCTGGGAGTGTGGAAAAAAGCCTTAGACCTAATCCCTGCCCTCAAGGATGCTATGTTTAATCTCACTTACTTCAGGACAACTCAATAAATATTTATTGAGCTCCCACTTTGGGTTCGGTCAGGTGGGGTGCCTGGGGAAAGCGGAGAGGATGCGTTAGCAGAGCCTCTGCTCCCCTGTTGAGGAAGAAAGCGACTCTGTTAGAGGTCTGGCAGTAGTGAGAGCTGTGATAGAAATTCAAACAGCATCCACACGCAGAACGATTCAAGGATTTGCACATTTTGCTAAGGCTGCTGTTTAAATTACTTTCCCTTCCCCATGCACTTGCCGGATGGCTGGAGGGGAGGCAATCCAAGGGCTCCCCAAGCTGAGAGGTGAGGGGTGGGGGCATGGGGATGGAGAAATCAGCCCGAGGTGACCGCACAGCTGCAAGTATTTCAGAGTGAGCATTCGAGAGCCAACCCTGAAACCACCTCTTGCTCTGACTTGGCAGTTTTCTCATGATCACTCTTTTCTCTTCTTCCGTCTTTGTCCCTCCTGTGTGTCCCCTCTTCCAACAACCTCACCTGCTTCTCCCCGCCCTCTGTCTGTCTGTCCCTCCCTGCTGGCTCATGCCGAGGGCAGGCGCCTCTGTCAGCCTCCTTGCAGTTGTAGTTATTGTATGTGGCGTGGCCCTGGTGGCAGTTTTTCTCTTTCTCTTTTGGAAGCTGTGCTGGATACCCTGGAGAAACAAGGAGGCCTCCAGTCCCTCATCTGCTAACCCCCCCTTGGAGGTCCTCCAGAGCCCCAGCTCCAGAGGCAACATGGCGGACAAGCTGAAAGATCCCAACACCCTGGGCTTCCTAGAGGCGGCCGTGAAGATCAGCCACACATCCCCAGATATCCCGGCCGAGGTGCAGATGTCGGTCAAGGAACATATCATGCGTCACACGCGACTGCAGCGGCAGACCACGGAGCCAGCGTCATCCACCAGGTAAGGGTGGGCCCCCCTCCCTTCTCCACCCCGCATATCCACATCCCCTTACTCATTCAGTACATCAGGGATATTCCACCTGGGCAGAACGGAGACCAAAAATAATGACACATGTACCCCAAGAGGGGGACGCATCAGATGTGCTCTGTAGAGCCGAGTAGGCACTGGGAGGTGGGCCCTGCCAATGACTTTACAAAAGGGGTTCCTAACATTCTGAGAATTAGGACCCCTTTGAAACCTTTCACAGACTTCTCTGCTTGACAGCAATGATACACTTGGCGTCTTTTGACTGGAAAAACACACACATAATGACAAAAATCGACTCAAATTCAGAACCCCGTTTAAAAGATGCAGTGCAAGTGTGTGAGACACTGCTTTCATTCAGGACTTAGGGCTCTTGTGGATTCCTGGGCCCCTGCAATGGCTCTGCAATCTCCCAGGGGACCATCCAGAAAGATGGAGGCCTGGTCCTCAGAGAGGAGGCCAGTGGTGAAGGTGCTGGCGGTCACATTGCCAGAGTTTGTCTTATGACCTTAGGAAAGCTGCTTGCTCTCAGCCTCACTTTTCCCAGCAGTAAAATGGGGCTAAGAATTCTCGTAGGGTTGTTGTGAAGAGCCAATGAAAGTCTCCATGTAATAATGAGAGCTAGCACATGTACATTTATTACACACCAGACCCTGTGCTAAGTACTTTATATGTATTAATGCACTTCCTCCTCACAGAAATTCTGTGCAACTGCCACTTTTATTATCCTTATTTTATAACAGAGGGAGTTTAAATAAATGGTCCAAGGTCACAGAGCTAGAAAGTGGCAGAACCAAAAGTAACCTCTGCAAGTTTGGCTCCAGAGCCCATGCTTTCAACTACTCTGGCGCCTGGCATACAGTAAATGCTCAATAAATGTTCATTGTGGTGGTGGTAGTGATGATGATGATGATGATAATGAAGGAAGTATCACACTGAGGATAAGAAAGGATGATCCTTCTCCTAAGGTGTCTCATGCTTTAATGGGAGAACCAGAGCCATGTCTACTAGGAAAAGACCTAGAAAGCAGGCAGCAGAAAGCAGGAGTTTTGATAGTGATAACAATGGCTAATGTTTATTGAGCTTGCCACATACCAGGCACTGTTCCAAGTACTTTACATATATTGAGATGTAGGGAAGCTACTGTGGCTCAATTGATTGGGCTCCCATTTACCATATGGGAGGCCCCAGCTTCAATCCATGGGGCCTCCTGGTGAAGGAGCTCCCACGCAGTGCGATGAGCTCAGGGCCTGCGTGGCGCGGTGAGCTGGTGCAACAAAGGAAGACAAGCAGCAAGGAGGGGATAAAGAAATAAAAAAAAAAAAAAATTCTTAAAAAAAAATAGACGTAATCCTCACAACCACCCTGTGCAGAAGATGGGTGCAGAAGGAAAGTGGGGTCCAAACGAGAGGTGGGACGAGCCAGGGCTGCCAGGGTGTGTCTGGCGGCCTGCTCCTTCCCCCGAGCCCTGACCACTCTGCCTCCTGTCCACCGCCAGGCACACCTCCTTCAAGCGCCACCTGCCGCGGCAGATGCAGGTCTCCAGCGTAGACTACGGCAATGAGCTGCCGCCGGCGGCAGAGCAGCCCACCAGCATCGGCCGCATCAAGCCCGAGCTCTACAAGCAGAAGTCGGTGGATGGGGACGAGGCCAAGTCGGAGGCTGCCAAGAGCTGTGGGAAGATCAACTTCAGCCTACGCTACGACTACGAGAGTGAGACCCTGATCGTGCGCATCCTGAAGGCCTTCGACCTCCCCGCCAAGGACTTCTGCGGCAGCTCTGACCCTTACGTCAAGATCTACCTCCTGCCTGACCGCAAATGCAAGCTGCAGACGCGGGTGCACCGCAAGACCTTGAACCCCACCTTCGACGAGAACTTCCACTTTCCTGTGCCCTACGAGGAGCTGGCCGAACGCAAGCTGCATCTCAGTGTCTTTGACTTCGACCGCTTCTCCCGCCATGACATGATCGGGGAGGTCATCCTGGACAACCTCTTTGAGGCCTCCGACCTGTCCCGGGAAACCTCCATCTGGAAGGACATCCAGTACGCTACAAGTGTGAGTACAGACCTGCTCCTCAGCAAGTCTCTGTTGAGTGGGATATGTCTCCCCCAGAGACAGATGGGTCTTTGCCCATGGGGATGTGAAGGGGGCCTCTGGAAACCACCCAAAGACCTAGCCTACCTTGGACAAGTCCTTGCACTTTGCCCCAGGTTGGGGGTGGGCAGCAGACCCTGTATGGGTGGGAAGAGAAGTGAATTCTTATTTGTTGCTTCTGAATGCATGTTCTGAGGTGGTTCTCTCTACCTGCCCAGGCTCAGGTTTACCAACTATAAAATAACAAGTCATGTCCTTTTGATTATGGATAAGGATTGGCCCAAGCCCACAGACTAAATCATACAGGAACATCTGGTGAGGGCACTGGTGTGTGTTAAGCACTTAGAATAGGCAATCAAGGACAAGCTATACCAGTCAGGATGAACCAGGTTGTGCTGCAGTAACAACCAATCCTAGGATTTTAGTGGTTAAAACAACAAAGGTTCATTTCTCATTCATGTTACATACGCTTTGCAGCTTAGCTGGGGGCTCTACTCTACCTCGTTCCTCAGGGACCCAAGCCGACAGAGGCTCCATCTTGACATATGTTCCCACATCAGGGGGCAGAGGATGTGGCAAATCATATGCCATTCCTTAAAGTCTCCACACAGAAGTGGCACGTGTCTCTTCTACTCGCGTTCAGTAACCAAAGCAAGATACATGTCAACTCCTGACAGCAAGAGGGCAGGGCAAAGCGAGACTAACATGTGCCCAGAAGAACTGGAACTACTTAATGAACATGAGTAACGGCCACCACCCAGCAGAGTCATCTCTCAGAGTCCTTCTCTTCACAGTCCAATCTAGGGGAGGGGAGGCAGCCTGAAGGGAGACCTGGCTAACCCACACGTGGGAAAGAGGTGCTCAGCTGTTTATAGGGATACTTTCAGGTCTCGAGTTCGAGTCGGGCTTTAAGAGAAGGGAGGACAAAGTTTGGCACAGAGAATTAAAGAGGACATGTCCAGAGCCCTTTGGTCCAGTGTAGATGGCATGTCTCCAGCCAAGTGGGTGGGGTGTTGAGGAAGTTGTGTAATTGCAGGTGTAGGTGGTGTGCCTCTCTCTAATCCCACCTGGGCAGCTGAGAGCCCCCCGGGGGCGATTCCACCAAGCACCAGTGGCCTTCAGTCTAGTGTCTTGAGTGGTAACTGGTTGCGTATCCCCTTGGATCTTCTCGTACCATCTCTCTGGGGCAGGGGTGACCCACTCAGTCTGCAGACCCTCCCTTCAGACAGTCACTACTCAGGATCTCTGGGTTGGATTTGTGAGGGGACAGACTGAGAAAATCAGCCCCACTCTTGTGGGAAAAGGGTAGGAATCTTGATTTGTTACAAAAAGGGAAAGCAGGGGGCTCTTCTTCTACCCCCAGGCAAGGGCTCTGGGACACCCCACGCGCATAGAAGGCACCGACTTCTGCCAATCCAGTAGTCAGATGTCCCAATGCCTCCCCCCACCTTTGTTTTCCTGGAATGTCATCCCCAAGAACAGCACCGACAGCGAGGCCCACAGACAATGTGCCCGCCCCAGGCCCGGGAGCTCTCATCTCTAAATCACTCTGAAGTTTACATCTGGAGCAGCTCTTCTCTTGTGGTCTACAGAGGCAGCAGCTTCATTATGGTGATGGAACAGGTAGAGAAAAGCTGCTCCGTCCTCCACACAGGGAGACCACGGCCCAGGGGAGAGGGACTTAGAGAGAGGGCAGGGGAGGGCCAGGGGATTCGGGGAGCAGAGCTCAGCTTAGCCCTCTGAGGGGCTTCCTGTGCTCCTCACCAAGTCCCCACCTCCCTTCTCTGTGCCTTCAGCTCCAGGCACTGGAGTAGGCCATCTACGCCCAAGCATCCCCTGTTCCTCGATGCTAGCACCCCAGATCTTAGAACTCTGTGGCTGTCCCTGCCATCTTGCTATCCCCACTTCCCCAGCCCAGCTTCACAAACAGGCAGATCATTCCAGAGGGCGCTGAACAAACGGCCACCATCCTCATCCTCCTCAATCATTGTGGTCCTTCTCCAGCTCTTCTTCCTAAGCAGAATAGGCAAAGAGGAAACAGTCTAGCCAGGATACGAGGTCTCGGGGGAGCCCGGGCCCAGGAGTTTACAGAGCCACAGCGTGGGTGGCCGTGCTCACACATCTCACCTTGGCCTGCAGGTGCTCTGAGCTGGAGGTTCCATCTCAGCTGAGGCCCCTCAGACTCTCCAGCCCGCAGCCTCACTGGCCGGCACGACTTGCCCAAGCCAGGCTCATTACCCTGCTTGTGCTGCAGGAGGTCGGAGAGGCTCAGACAAAAGAAGGGAGCAAACGGGCAGGTGCTCTTACCTACTTTTGGGTTGACTCTAAAATTCCAATTATTTGGGGGTCTGGGAGGCCCAAATTAGCCAACTCCATGAATGATTGAGCACTCAGTATATACAGAGTCCTGTAGGAAGCTCGGTGGGGACAGGTAGTGGTAAGGGTGGCCAAGAGCCTGCTGCCAGCTCTCCTGCCTGCCAGATTCCACAACTAGAGCTGCACTTGGAGCTCGAGCTGCTCGGCCCAGGATCCCCTACCAGCATCTCTGCCCCCACCAGGCTGTTCTGGAACATATCCAGTCATTCCTGCCTCCTGCTCACCTTTGCTCACCTTTGCTCACGTGGGTCCCTCTGTCTGGCCTTCCTCCACTTCTCTACTTGGCCCAAACCGACACCTTTCAAAGCCTACCTCAAACCCTCTCGCACCTGACCTTCCAGTCCAAATTTATTCTCTGTATCCCCTGGTTGTCCTGAATCCTATCCTGTCTTGTAAAGTTTTCCCAATGACTCGAGAATGGCTTGTCTTCCCTCATGCTTGTATTTCACCTTGGGGCTGAGCTTGTCATTTTACACAAACAGTAACAGCCCAGCACATTCTTGTTGGATGACCAATGGCTTAGTTACTTTAAACTCTGAATATTGATGCCCAGGGAAAGGCTTAGTAAAGAAGTAATTGGAATTGGGTGGGGTTAACCTGGGATGGCTTCCTGGAGGAGAAGTATAAGTAGTATTTTGAAAATGGGTAGAGCCAGGCTTGGTAGAGGTCCGTGCCACCTATACTATCTGACTGTGTAGACATTCAGAGGTTTAGCTCAGGTAAGTGGTTTGTGTCTGGGGGTGTCAAAGAGATGAACTAGTTGGATCAGGTGGTCTGGACCCAAGTGGAAGGTCAGGGACCCACAGGCTGAGCTAAGGAGCAACCGTGATAACGAGGGCTCGGAAGGCTGCTTGGAGGGTTACACGTGAATGCTGCCTTGGTGTAGCTCCTCGCTTTCCTATCAGAGGGTCAGGTTCAGCCCTGGCAGGTGGAAGCAGGCAGACTCCTGTTCTGGCCCCTATCCCAGTGCCCAAGGTGGTTTGACATAGCAAAGCCTAGAACATTTGTTTCATTTTCTCACTGTCTCTGAACCTCAAGCTTCAGGGTTAGTAAAGGGTAAGGGTACAACCGGGATTTCTAGCTCTTTGATAATTGCAAATCTTAAGGAACATCCCCCTACCACCTCCAGGTTGTTGGGGGTGGGGGGGAAGTCTGGGCAGCATCACTGAAAATATAGACACCTCCCCCATCTCCACTGGACTGGAGGGTGAGAAGCAGGCAAACTGGACCTTCCAGGGCAGTTGGAGGCCCCTTGTGTCCCACTGGCAAGAAGCTCAGGCTTGGGAAGGACATCAAGGGAGTTCATAGAATCCATTTCAGCCCTGTGCATAGCTGGCTGTGACCCCTCAGGCTGTCCTCCCTCCTGCCTGGTTCAACTGAGGTCACCTGGTGGTCTTCTGGGCATTCCTGGGTATTTGTCACTTTCTCTCTGCCCAGAATTCCAATTGGCTGAAATCACGCTGCTCCTCCCTTCCCCCCTCCCCTGCCCCCCAGTCTCATTATTTCTATATAAAGCTGTAGATCTATCACTATAATAGATCCGCCATCACTGGGGCTTGCTAACATCTCTGCAGTCTTGTAGTTATTGCTACCGAGGCCTCAGACCCCAGTGCACACAACTATTCCCGCGCCTTTGTGGCAACGGGAGACGAAGGCTTGTAATTGGGGCCATAAATATGTGTTGTACTTGGCGGCGCTAATGACTTGGCCATCTTTCTGTCTTGCCAGGTCCCTGGCAGGTCAGAGTGTGCATGCATGCCTGTGTGTGTGCGGTGTGTGCGTATGTGCATGTGCATGAATGTGGTTTGCAGGGGAGGAGTGCTCTCTATACTTCCAGGGAGCCTGGACTTGGGGCCTGCAAGGAGGAAGTGGGGCTTGGCACGGTGGAGTGGCCTCCAGCCTGGGAACAGGCAGAACTGTACAGCAAGAAGCCTCTAGTGTTCCACCTGTTTGGGATAAACAAACTTGTGTTGGGTTCTAGCATCACCACTTTCTATTTTTGCCACCTTGGGAATATTATTTAATCTGGGCCTCAGTTTCCTCATCAGCCAAACTGGGTAAAACATGATCATAGGTAGCTCATCATGGTATTATATGGATTAAATGAAATAAATGTGCAAGACACCTAGGATGGTGCTGGCACAGAGCAGGCTCCTGACCCCATTCTCATGGAGCCTTCTCTTAGGCTCAGCCCCTAGGCCACTGTACCACAGCCCAGGCCCAACGCTCCACTTCAGTCCAGACCTCCTGATCTGACTTGGTGGTTGTTATTATCGCTTCTATTTTATTTCTCCTAGCTATGCCACGTGTTCTCTGTGTGACCTTGGAAAAGTCACTTCCCCTCGGGCTGCAGTACTCTCAAGTGTTAAACCAGAAGTTCTTGACTCTCTTGCTTTCACAGAGCAGAGCTACCAAGTTCCTGGGAGAGTGGTCTCCATAGTAGAAGCCTAAACCCCAGGACAATAGGCCCCTGGGCAGAATTTCCAGAGATATCCTCTCTTCCCTTAAATGTCAGTAAGAATCAGTACTCTCTACAGACCCGTGGGAAATGTCCTCTCAAAGGTCCCTGCTGGAGGGGATACACCTCCAATATGCTTTCTTCTTCCTTTTCCCATGAGGCCAGTCCTATGCCAGGCTCAGCTTTCATCCCCACGCATCAACTTTCAGATCCCCCATTAACTAGAGATATGAGGGTTATCATTTATTGACTCCTACTATGTGCCAAGAGTAGGGTCTACTTTATCACATTTTTACCCCTACCATAACCCTTATATATAAATAATGAGGGTTCCAAGGCTAAGTAATTTACCTGGTGTCACACAGAGAGAAAGTAAGAGAACTCAAAGCCGCACCCAGGTCTTCAACAGAGCCCATGACCCTTGCATGGACAGAAGGGGCTGATTACATTGCTCCTGGGAATGGAAGATAGAGCTGGACATTATGCAGCTCATCAGGGGAGGAAGAGTGGTGGTGTTTTTTCTTTGTTGGTTGGTTAGGCTCCCTTATTACTCTTAAAATCTGGCCAATTCAGGGGCAGCTTCTGTGTTGTCATTTGGATTCCTTTGCTTTTTTCCAAGTACTGCTTCCTGTGGGCACTGGGTTTGTCGTTCATTCCTCTTTCATTCAACAAATATTTATTGAGCACCAACTATGTGCTGGCCACCTAAATTACCAAGCACTTGTTGGATATAGAACCTTGGGCTGGACTATGGAGAAAGAAAGGGTGGCAAAGAAAGAGCCCTCCACCTCAGAGGGCCCAGGGTAAAGCAAACAGTAAAGTGTACCCTGCCTCCCCGGCCCCCTTCTCTGCCCTCCATTACAGGGCACAGACATACACACCTGGGGACAGACTAATTCAGAATTTTTATAGCAAAATTACATAAGCGACTGTACCACAAGCCTTATGCAGAAGTGTTGAGAGATAGAGAAAAGAAATCAGAATCAGATGAGTTTGAGTTGAAAAGGTTTCTAGAAAAGTTTTAGGCCAGGCTTTGATGGTAGTGAGGACCTGAGAATGCTATAAGAGGGGGTCAGAGACAGGAGAGCATGTTTCTCTATTTTCCTTGGATTGGAGGAAGTGTCCAGAGAGAATGGTTGGGAGTTTCTTTTCTTCATTCAATAACGACTCGTAATGTAATTACTATGTACTGGCACCAGGTAGCCCTGGGAACACAGATGACTTCAACAACAGCCCTGTCTCCAGGCCTCACAATCCAATGAGTAAGGCTGGAAAGCAGCACTGGACTGTCCTGGGGGCAAGTAGGTCCTCTCTTTCCCAGCACGTAGGAGGAAAGCCTGGCCTCCTGGGGTGGTATTGCCTCCATTGCCAGAAAAAATGTGCCAATGCATCCCTTTCTCATGCCCACATACTCAAGTCAAATGAAACCCAAGAGTGGCCACAATGGACTTTTTCAATCAGAGCTAAATAATCGACTAATTGATGCACTGTGACTTGTTCAATCACCCCGGGAGGAAGCCTCCCAAAAGCTCATTGCCCAGCATCTTGATGCAATGTCTTCCAAGTGCCCGCCTTGGATCTCAGGCTCTTAGGTATACTCTGGCCAGGAGGCAGGCAGGAGCAAGAAGGAGGTATAATGAATCTTCATCCACTCAATGTGCCTTCAATGAGCCCTCAAGAAACATGCTTGGGTACCAGCACAACTGGGTATTGAAGAAACAAACATAATCCTTGCTTTTGAAGTCTTACAGTTTAACAGGGGCATCAGCAAGAAAACATATAACCAAAGGAACACAAAGATTTAATTTGCATTAGAGAAAGAAGAGAGGTAGAGGTGATCACTGGAGCTGGGAGAGTATGTGAGTGGTTTGTGGGTATAGATGGCAGAAAGAGAATTCAGGAATAAGAACTGAACTTTGGGGAATGCTCACAGGAGGAAAGGAAGAGGGATCAGCAAATGGTACCGTGCCAGAGGAGACCCAAGAGGAAAGAGCACTGAGAAAGTCAAAGGCGCAATAGTTTGGGGAGCTATGCATTCGACAATGATCTGGTTAAGCATCTGGTAAGTATCAAGCACAGTCCTAGGCACAGGAGATGTAATAATAAACAAAGCTTCTGCTCTCATGGAGCTTATGTTCTAGTGGGGGAGACATAGAACGAACAAATGAAGCCATAAGATAAATGGTACAGCAGATGGTAATATGGAGAAAATAAAGCAGGGAAGTGTGATAGATAGTGTTTGGGTTCGGGAAGCATGGTGGTGAAGGGAGGGTTGCAGATAAACCACGGTGGTCAGGGGTGACCTCCTTGAGAGGGTACCATTTGGGCAAGCCTGAAAAACGGTGGGGGGAGCCATTCAGTTATCTGGAGGAAGAGACCCAGGGAGGAAAAAAAAAGAGCAAGTGCAAAGGCCCTGAGGTAGGAGAGTGCCTGATTCATTCAAAGAATAGTGGGGGGGGGCAGCAGATGTAGCTCTAGTGGTTGAGCACCTGCTTCCCATGTACAAGGTCCCAGGTTTGATCCCCGGAATCTCCAAAAAAAAAAAAAAAAAAGAATAGCAATGGGCCAATGTGGCTGGAGCAGAAATGGGCTTGGGGTGAGGGTGGGATAAAGAAGATGAAGTGAGAGAGATAAGAGGGCAGGAAAGGTTAATGAGGTTCTATAACCAAAATTTTAAAACAATTATTCTAGCTGATGGGTTATGAATAGACTATACAACCAGAACAAACTGGGGAAATCAGTTGGGAGCCTATTTCCATTAAAAAAGAGAGAGAGATGATTGTGGCTTCAACAAGGATGGTGGTGAAGATGTCAGACATGGCTAGCTTCTGTACATATGTAGAACCAGCAATATTTACTGACAGTTAGGTGTAGGGTGTAGACAAGGAAAAGAACCAAGGTTTTCGCCTGAACAATTCAGGATGGGATTGCCATTTTTTGAGCTGGAGAATCCTGGAGGAAGAACCTGCTTGTAGAGGAAGATCTGGAGTTCAGATTTGAGCATGTTATATCTGACATGCCTTTTAGACATCCAAGAGGAGATGTTGGATATGGAGTCTAGAGTCCTGGAGAGAGGCACGGGGCTAATGATAGAAATTTGGGAAATGTCAGCATATAAATGGTATTAAAAGCTATGAGACTAGATGAGAGCCCAATGGGAGGAAGTGTAGATAGAGAAGAAAAGAGGATGGAGGACTAGGTCTTAGAGCACTCTCATGTTTAACCATGGAGGCCATGAGGAAAACTTAGAAAGGAGAAGCAGCCAGTGAAATAGGAGGAAACCCAGGAGAGTGTAGTCTCCTGGGAAACAAAAAGAGTCTTTCCAGGAAGAGAGAGGGAAGGATCAGCTGTATCAAATCCTGTGACCGATCAAGCAAAGTGAAGGCTGAGAATTGGCCATTTCGTTCAGCCACAAGGAGATCATCCTCAGCCTTGAGAAGAGCCATTTTGTTGGAACCTGTCTGGTGGTGGATCATTTGCGGAACACTGGGGCATGGATTACATTATTTTAGGGAAACTTTCTGGAGGGAGCAGGCCTTGAAATAAGATTCAAAGGACTAGGAAGGCTGGTTCTGCAGTGGGTCAGCTGGCCAGTTCGGTGCATGGGCCATACCTTGGGGAAAAGCTGGGGTTAGGGGTAGGGGGAGCCAAGTGAGCAGCCCCAGCCCACTAAGAAGTAACTGAAACCAAAACAACACATGCCACCAGGACTTTGCAGCCAGGGCTCAGTTCCCCTAGAATGCTACCTTAACTTCCCCAGCTTCTGTACTCTTGCATGCAGGACCAAGCCAGGATTGAAGCGGAGGGGGAGAGCTCTCCAAAAGAGGCCCACAGGGCAAATCAGGGTCACTTGGAAGCCCCGGAAGGTGTGAAGGGTGCAAGGCTGACTCTGCCTGGGCTGCCTGCCCAAGTCGGTGAAGCCTGCTTTTGGAGCCCTGCAGCCTGAGCTGCTCTGAATAATGTATGAAGACAGCCAGCCCTGCCCCACACTTTGAGCCTCCCGAGTAAGCCCGGCTGGGGCCCTCCCGGCTGCCTGACCCCCGGCCTGCCTGAGTCAGAAGCTGCCTGGGTTGCCAGCGGGGGCTGCAATGCTCTCTTGTTTACTTGCTGCTCAGTGGGAGCCGCATCGTATCCTGATTGTCTTCACTGGATGTTCTTTTACCCCCACACTCCCTGGGGCCTGGCCTCATTATCCTTATTATTTTCTGGATTGCTGAGTTCTTCTCCAACAGCCTACCCTCAGGCTGGTGAGCAGAAAAGTCCTGTCCACCCACCCCCCATTTATTCCTTCCACCCCTGCCAGCGCAGAGGGCAGCTGCGTGGGGTCTTTCCTTTGCTCTCCTCACTGAGGAACGGAGGTGGGATGGACCTTCTTGCCTCCCTGGAAAGATCTCTTGATCAGATGGGAGCCTCAAAGCCAGGAGCAGCTTTTCCTGCTTCCAGACTGATAAGAACTGCAGCCCTACACCCAGAGCTCATATCCCACAGAGACTGGGAGCAAGTGGGGAGGGGGGGGCTTGCATCGAGGGTTCCCTCCGTGGTCAAATCTCAGGTCCCAAGAATGTGCTCACTCTGCTGAACTCCAGGTTCTGAAGAAAATGGGACCTTGACTTTGCTGAGGTCAAGGTTTGCCCAGAGAAGGACTGCTGATAATATATCAAGAACCTGGAAAGGGAAAGAGGAGGGGTGTGGGGTATAAGCTCCATCTCATGGGCTGGGCCCAGGAGAAGGGCGGTGCCACAAAGGTGAGTGCCCCAAATCTGTGACCTTTTACTGCAGAGGTGATGGGTGTGCCCTGACCCTCCCAAACCCTCTCAGTTGGGCCGATTGGGACCAGTGGCTGTTCTTGGGTACATAGGGTTAAAGGTTTCCCATGCCTGCTGGAAAACCAAGTTAATTGGTCCAGTCAGGGCTCTGACCTGGCTGTAAGCGGTTTTGCTCAATAAAGGCAAGGCTCTCCGGGCGGGCGCTCCAGGCCTTGGGTGTTCTCATTTAAGTTGCCTTTTGACAATAGGTCCTTCCCCGTATCTTCAGAGAAAATGGCCTTAAGGAGCGCTGGAGGCTCAGAACAGTGAAGACAGATCTGCTCTCATCCTTGCTAAATCCCCTACTAACCCCACAGCCCCACTGCCCACTCTGGCAAGCTTCGCGCAGATTCCAGCACCCGTGGGCAACCAGACCGCAGCCCTATTTTGCCCCTTCTCAGCACGGAGCTGGCTGGCTGGCCAGACAGTCCCTGCCCTGCCCCTGGCCCAATGTACCCCTCATTGGTATGCTGTGCATCTCAATGGTATAAATATCTCAATGTTCCCCTACAAGAGGATGAATGGGAAATCATTTGGCAACAAACCCATGCATCAACAAGAATCTATTCCTCCAGCACTGGTGCACTTGATGTACTTACCCCACCTTGCCGCTCAGAGCATTTATGCACTTGTCTGTTTGCTTCCATTATCTGATAACCCACAGTGACATTTTCTCCTGGAGATGATTTGGTCACAAGGGAAGCAAGAGCCAAGCATCGCCTCTGGACACTGTCACGAATGTAGGGACTCCAGGTTTCATTTGTGAGGAAGGGGCTGCACTGGGTCCTGTAGATCAGCAACAATTCAGAGGGACTGTTGGTCATGGATGTAAACAAGACCAGAATAGCAAGCAGTTTGGGGGAATTGGGGCAATCCGGGAGGGGGTTGTTATTGTCCTACAAACCACAGGTTGTAACTCCATGCTCCTTGGACTTGGGGAAGGTCAGAGCTGGAGAGGACTCCCAGGATGAACTGGCCCAACCTCCCCTGGCCACAGAGGAGCAACTTGAAAACCAGAGAAGTCACACAGCTTGCCAGGTGCCTCAATGAATAGTGCAAATCTGGACCACTCCCATGCTCTTCCTAAAGCCTTCCTTGTCCCTAGGTTTTATAGACCTTATAGAATTCTCTTGCCCTGCCTTGTTTTGTGGGGTTTTAAAAACTTATTTCTCCCCCACTTTGCTTCCCAGTCCCCTGTCCACTCACTGCCTTCATTGTGCACCTATGAGCCTCTCTATCCTGTAAGGAGAAGGAGGGAGAAGAGGAGGACATGAAGCCCGAGGCGTGAAGGGTCAAGAGGCACAGAGCAAATGCTACATTCCCTCTGCCAACTGTTAGTCTCTTCCGTGCAGGGAAGATCTGGGAAGACTCTGGAAATAGGCAAACCAACATGCAATGCCACCAGGAAAACCAAGGAGGAAAGATGAGGTTATTTATCAAACTGCCTTGAACCCTGAGACAACTCATCCCCATCCTCAAAGCCTCCCCATTGTATATTTCCATACCTTGGAGGAAGAAGGAGAAAAGGTTTGCTGTGCGGTCTAGGTCAACCCATGTCCTGTTGCTAGCATATTGTCATGGTGTTTTCGTGTCTGCAACAATGTAGAAAAATGTGCCTTGTACGGCAGCCAGCCCCACCCCCACCCCGTGCCCATCTGTCCCTCATTCATCCTCATCAGTCGTCTCCTGAAGCCATATTTTCCTCTGGAGTCTGAACTGACACCTACTCATTCTCCATGAATATTCAATGCCTTCCATTCTGGACAAAGTCTCTGAGACCTTCAGGGTCTCTCCAGGGCTGCAGGGAGACCTAGGTTGGAGAGCTTTCCATGGAGTCCATTTGGCCTTGGGATGAGGGAGTTAGAGGAGGGAGGCAGCTCCAGTGATGAGAAGGGCTGGGGCAGGGTGTTGAAACGTTCACCCCTCTCCAGTCAGTGCAGCCGGGGGTGCCTGCCATCTTGGCCTGAGAAATACCAATCATTGCTTCACAAGACTTCCATATCTGTCATTTTAGAGTTTTAATCTCAGATTGTCTGGACTCATCACAGCTTAAAGTTCAGGCAGGGTCTCAACATCCTGGACTATGGGACTGGTTTCTCTAGGAGCTCTTTTGCAGTATCATCAGAAAGTATGTGTCTGAATGTCTGCAGTGTGGGAGGGTGTCTTCGTTTGCAGATGCTGCTATGGTAAATACCACCCAATGGGTTGCCGTAAACAACAAACATTTGTTTCCTCACAGTTTTGAAGGCTAGAGTTCAAAACCAAGATGTGGGCAAGGCCGTGCTTTCTCCCAGGTCAGAAGCATTCCGGTGACGGCAGACCTCTGTCACAGGGTGATATCCTTGATCTCCTCTCATGACTTTCTCTGGTCTCTGGCTTCTCTCTTAAAGACTCCAGTAATGTGGGTTAAGGCCCATCCTGATTCAGTTTGCCCACAATGAAAAAGGATTTTAGAAGATCCTATGCACGAGTGAGTCTACACCTTAACTGAGAATTCATCATCAAAGGGTCCTATTTGCAAATGGGTTCACACCCACAGGAACACAGATTAAGAGCATGCCTTTTTGAGGGGTACATGATTCAATCTACCACTGAGGGACTGGAGGTAAAAGTAAGGTGAGGAAGGGAAGAGAAATAAGACTCAGATTACTATGTATTTGCAGAATTGTCTTTGCAGGTATAAGTAGGACATCAGCCAGAGTTTCTTGGCCTCCTACGTGCCAGGCTCTGTTCTAAGTGCCTTAGCTTACATTTAATTCTTCCAACCAGCCTCTAGGAGAGGGACCATTATTATCTATAGTTCACAGATGAGGAAACGCAGGGGACCTGCCCAAGGTCACAAGGTTAGTGGGTGGCAGAGCCAGGAGCTGAACCCAGACACATTAGCTCCACAGTATGTCCTCCTAACCCTTCCCTAGGCTGCCTCTCAGGTGCTGGCTCTTCTCAATATTCCTGCCTTTTCCTGGGATGGGGTGAGCATATGTTTTCATGGGCCCCTATGGCTTCAAAATCCTGCCTCTTCTGAGATGCAGTTGTCCTCTCTTCTTGTGTTGACTCTTCCTTCATTGACCCAATCAGAGAACACATCCCAGCTCCACCCCATCCCAAGCAACACAAAGAGTTAAAGGTTGCCTGCTGAAAGTTTATTGCCCCAGTAGACATGCCTATCCTTGGAAGCCCTCTGGACTTCTGCCACCAGGGTCCTCCTGGCCATGCCTTGCCATATAGTGCCAGCTCCCATCATCCTACTGGCTCCTCTCCATTATCTCTCCAGGTTCCACACCTCAGAACACAAACAAATAAACAAGCAACACCCCTCTTTGGTACCAAGTAATTTCATTTTCTCCAGTTGCTACACCTGGGCCCTGTTCTAGCCTGGTCTTTGCACATTCAAAACCCAACAACATATTCAATTCAATGATGGAGGAGCCATCTTCTCCAGAAACAGCAGGAACGTGGAGATTGTTATATTGCCATTAACAGGATACATCCTCCATAGAAGGCAGTTGTGGTTTTAAAAGGCATTTGTTCTCTCCTGTTACTTAAGAATGATATGGCCAATGACTGAGAACCAGTTGTTCCCATTAAAATGAGACCTGAGAGGGAGGTCCCAGCTGGGTGGGAGGATTGGATGGGGTCTTAGCCAGGAAGGAGACAGGTTGTTTAGGAGCCCACAGATAAAAGTCAAGAAAAGAGAGGCTGCCACTCCACAGAAATGGGCAGAAAGCTGCCTGGGAATGAGCCCAGGCAGGGCCAATGAAGTTGCCCCTGTCCTTTGGGGCCATAGTCCATCAATTAAAGAACCCAAAGGCTTTCTATCTGTCAGCTGTTCACATTGCCTGTGGTGATTTCCTTTTGTTTGCCCTTAGTGTTTAGAGAAGTTATTTTTTTTATGCCAGGATACTTCAGGGGTCCTGCAGGAACCAGGGGTAGGGTTTAGGTCTGTACTTGGGAACTTTAAAGACAGTGCAGGAGTACAGTGTAATGAGGTAGTGTTTTAGCTTCTTTGTTGTTAAAGCAAATAGCATGCAATGGGTTGGCTTAAACCATGGGAACTTATTGACTCACAGTTTTGAAGCTTAGGGAAAACCCAAATCAAGGCGTCATCAAGGTGATGCTTTCTTCCCAAAGACTGGCGTTCTGGAGCTGGCTGCTGGTGATCCTTGGTCCTATCACATGGCAATGCACATGGCAGCCTCTCCTGGCCTCTCCCTTCTCTTCTGGGTTCCCTTGACTTTCAGCTTCTGGCTGTTCTCTCCAGCCTTTTCTCTCCATCTGGATCTTCCCTATTAGGCCTTCAGTAAGAGGATTAAGACCCATTCTGATTGATATGGGCCACACCCTAACTGAAGTAACCTCATCTAAAGGTCCTATTTATAAGAGTTCATGCTCACAGGAATGGATTAAGTTTAAGAACATGCTTTTTGGGGAGTGGATGTGGCTCGAGCAATTGAGCACCTGCTTCCAACATGGGAGGTCTGGTGTTTGGTCCCCAGTGCCTCCTAAAAACAAAAACAAACAACAAGCAAACAAATGAAAAAACCAACTCAGGGAACCAATGTGGCTCAGTGATTGAGCTCCAGCTTCCCACATACGAGTTCCTGGGTTCGATCCCCAGTCCTGGTACCTCAAAAAAAAAAAAAAAAAAGGAAAAGAAAAAAAAAAGAACATGCCTTTCATGCTCCAAACTACCACAGGCAGCTAGAACCAAAGAGAAAACCCAGAAGGAAAAGAAAGCAGAAACTTGGAGGAAAAAGATATGAGGATACTGCTTCAGCCACCCTCCCCACCTGGCAAGCTTTCTCTGGGTCCCCTCTCTGCTGCCCCCAGGCAGCCTCCCTGCTTTGTGTGAATGAGGGAAGCCAACCCTCTGTGGAGTGGGGTTGGGGAGAGGTGGTTCCCTGCCCCCACCCTCTAGCACAGCCCTGGCTTGGGGCTTTTCTCTACAGGACTGAGTTTGTCCCTTCCCTCCCAGAGTCACTGGATGACTCACATCTCTGTAGTGACACATTGGACCATGTGCTAGCAACAGCCCAACTTCCAGAGAGAGAAAAACAACTCCGGCGGTGTGTCATAAAAATATGACTTAATTCCGAGATAAGCATTTCCCATCTTGAGAAGTTGGGGACAGGGCTGGTTTTGTGACTTGAAAATGCCTCCCCCACCTTGTTGGAAACCATCTGCAGCTAAATCACTCCCAAAGGGCCCTGTTGGAGTGACACTGTAGCCAGCCCTCTCCAGTACCTCCCCAAAATCAATCCATCAGAGCAACTAGCTGGAAGTTAGTTGGAAAGTGAAAATGCAGGAAAGATACATCCAACTGTTAAGTTTCAATGCCTAGAGGGCAGTGGAGAAGAGACTTGTATTCTGGAGAAAGCTGGAGATGGCAAACTGTCCTGGGAAGGCAGTCCCGGGACAGGCATGTTGAAGGGGATGGGGTAAGACCCTGAGGTGGCTTTTAAAGGGGGAAAACGTGGGAACCAGATGTTATTGTTGCTTCTGTGCCATTTTAGTAGGTTTGGGGAGAAAAAGAGGCCAGAGAAAAAGGTAGACAGCAAATGCCTTGGTAATTCCAATTCCTGCTGTTGGAGCTTTTTTTTTTGGATTAGCAAATCCTATCCAAGACTGGGCAGATATTCAGCTCTCTTTAGGGAGCGAGTGTTCCTTAAGGAAAAATATTCCCCTAACCCTATTTGGGAAAGGTTTTCCAGAGATGCTCCGGCTGAGCTCCTATTTTCTCTCACGTGGGACAGGAAGGATCTCAGCACAGAGTCCCTTGCTGTCCACATGCGCTGGACCCCTCACATACTGGACGTTTCCTGGGGAAGCAGCAGGGAGCCTACTTCTCATTTGTCATCTCATGAGCTTGTTTGGTTGGCTTCATTATTTATTTATTTATTTATTTATTTATTTATTTATTTATTTATTTATTTTAGGAGGCACGGGGGATTGAACCTGGGACCTTGGACACGCAAAGCAGGTGCTCAACCACTGAGTTCCACCCGCTGCACTTTGTTTGATTCTTTATCCACTCCTCCCCCACCCCAAGAGGACTCTTTTTGGTTGCCCTGAGAAACAACATTTGGAAAGAAGGATTTCAGGGAGCCCTTGTGTCCTGAAGGTTATGCAGCTTATTACATACCCATATGGAGAGTTATAATTAGCCCACAACCGCCTCCAATTCAGGCTGTGTCTCCCATGTGTGGAGAACAGAGGATAAAGCTACCTCTTCTTTTCACTCACTGGGAAGCTGAGGCAGGATAAGAGTATAGAACTATTCAAGGCCACACAGTTGGCTCTATCCATAAGTCAGGATCCACGAGACTTCTGCAAGGGACATGAATCCAAAATCAGACTTGGCCCCCCTCTCAGAAAGCTGCGGTAAGCAGGAGCTGGAGTCAGGAGCCCAGGGCTGTGTCTGCTGTGTGGCCTCGGGCAGATCTCATTCCCTCTCAGTGTTCTCATTAGGAACTTGTGAACAATAACCTCTATCTCACAGGCTTGTAATAAAATCTCAAGGAGAAAGGGCTTCCCAAGCTTCTTGGCATGGTTGGTTGCTCCTAAATCTAACAATATCTAACATGTTTATAAAGCACTCTCCAAGTGCACCATCTTATTTAACCTCTCAATACAGTGAGAAAGAAGCATTTCCATTTTGTAGATGAGGAAAACTGACAAACGTCCCCCCAGAGTCACACAGTTTTAAAGTGATTGAGCACAGAACCAAAACTGAGATCATTTTCTTTAAGAGCCATAGAACTCTAATATACTGCCTCCAGGCAAAATATTACATTCTTGCTTTAGATCTTTCAGAAAAATATAGAAAACCATACACACACACACACAAAGAAATACTATTCAGCATAAGTCCACCATTAGCATTTTGGTGGAACTCAGCATCTTCTCATTGTTTAGGAAATCATACAGATGTTCTGGGGGTAAGAGTAGGCTGGAAACTGTGTGAATGGATTGAGGAATCAGCCAGAATAGTCCTGAAAGTCTCTGGGGTTAAGTGGTTCTGGAAGAGTTCTGGAAAGAAGGGAATGATGTGGTGTGGAGAAGAGGAGGAGGGAGAACGTTAGCAATGCGGACCAAGGCTCAGAATTAGGGTCATGAGGACACACTCACAGATCTGGCTGCCTTCTCATCACAGACCACGGTCACTGCTCTTCTGTAATTAGTGGAAAGCTGTGGCTGGTGGGTGGGGCCCCTGGCCTGTTCTTCCCAGGTGATGAGGCTGAGAATTCCTGAAAGATTTTCTGGAGAGCCCTACAAGCTCACAGGGAACTGCCAGCCTTCCCCTGGGAACCTATGGTGGCCCTGAAGACCCCACCTATCCCTCTTCAGCCCCTTGGCTCCCCAGTAAGAGTGCAGTAGGGACAGGTTCAACTAAGGACCTGCCGTGGGTATGAGAATATGAGGTCTGGCACGCTTCCACTCACCCTGATCAGGGCAGCACCAGGTGGCTCCAAGAAGTCCAGCAGCGGCTCCTTCAGGCCACACAATTCTGCGGATATCTTTGCAGTGACGTAGGACTGGGTCCCGGTCAGCCAGGCTTTCCTCACTGATCCATGGGTCCAGACCACCCATGGTACAGGCATCCCAGGGGCAGGAATCCTGTCTCATTATTAGTAACAAGGATATGAATAGCAAATCCACCTTTCCTTGATGTAGCGCTATTGAACTGCCAGAGCCCTTTTACACACATTATTTTGTTTCATTTTTGTAGGGGGCATTATCCTAATTTCTGCAGATAGAGAAAAATCAAGCTGACAGATCAAGTGCATTACCTGAGGTTGGATAGCAAATAATAAAAAAACCTCAGAGTTTATCACCTAGTCTTGCTCCAAAAGCGATTTAAGCTAGTTTACAAAGCATATAGCAAGATTAAAATTAAGTGGAAAACATGCAAATGTAGCAAAAGGAAAAGTGAAAGAACGTGAAGCAGAGTCCAGAGAGGCCTCTACACAAAATGCATGAGAATTAGGCCACAACTTTGACTTTAGGCATTCTAGCAGCTAACACAAAAAAAAAGGAAACACAGTCACAGAATTCAATGTACATAAAGTAAAAGAAAACCAGGTGCTAAGGAAAAACGAAGCTATTCCTGGATGTAGGACAGGAAGGAATTTTTACAGTAGACAACATGTGGGGGCTAATTCAAAGTGTGGCCTTTGAATTCTGAAACCTGATTAATATCTGTAAGCCTCAGTCTCTTCATCTGAGGAAGAATGATACAACCTAGCTCATCAATTTGTTGTGATGACTAAATGAAATTAAGAAAAGACAAGATTTAAGAAGCCGAGTCACTTAGATAAGTATGTAAAGCGCTGTCACACACTGCTTCATCAGGGCTCCCAAAGCATTAGGGGAACCCAAAACATTGGGTTAATGAGTACAATGAATATGACTCTCAATGACAGCCTTTCAGAAAACCAAGCTGCTTTGGCATGAAGTTAAGAGGGTGGGCCCTGGGCCTGGCTGCCTGGATTCAGGCCACATCCCCCTCCTCTTTAGCTAAGTGAGTTGGTGAACTCAACTGTAAAATGTGGGTGAGAATAAACCCTGCCCCATAAAGTCGTCATGAGGACTAAAGGAAAGAATCCACACAGACCTCTGAGCCAAGCGCTTGGCACATGGCAAGCTCTCAGTGAAAGCTAGCTTCTAAGTAATATCGTGAAAGTTCTTAGAACCTTCCTTACTGTGGTAGAGGTAGGCTCCCAGCTTTCCACTGCCACCCATTGGTCTTGTTCATGCATGTATCCCCGGAAGCCCTGAACCCTGACCTTGCATCTGGTGTTTGTGTTTGAATGGGAAAGTGAGAGACAAGTACCCCCAGGTGATCTAGCTGTTGGAGAACTCCATCTAGCATCAACTGGGGCCACACAGACTTTCAAGTCCTCAGTGTTCTGCTCTGTAAAATGGGAGGAGATCTTGGTAATCTCTGAGGACCCTTGAGCTGTAATGCTGATCATCACAAAGAGGTCTTTACTCAGAAACGCCTAACTGCAGAAGGTGCTGGTTGAGAATTCCTTACAGAGAAGCATCAGTCCCTGGGAGGTATGGGTGGGGCTAGAGCAGGCTGCCAGGTGCTTTGCAAAGCCCTGTGGTATGTGGCTGGCAGTGAGCCCAGGTTTATGGGCGCCATCCCAGGTCCAGGAGTCTGTGATTTCCCATTGCCAGGCCTGGCAAGAAGGGGCCTGGGTCCATCTGGGAAGAGGCTACTTCTACTCCCCTTTGGGGCTCAGCTGACACAGACAGGAGATGGCTTTGGCTGATGCTTGAGAGGAGAGGAGGGAGGGGGGAGAAAGGGGTGAGAGAGGAAACGCTGACTGCTGTGTGGGAAGACAGGAAAAGCTGGGCATCAACTTGGAGAAGCAGCCTGAGACATAGTGAGACCCAGGAAGCAGCAGCCCCCTCCTCAGCAGCAGCAGGAGACTGGGCTGTGCCGGGGTGTGGCCTATAGGGTATGGCTTTGCCTTGAGGCCAGGTTGGGCTATTCCTGAGCCTGGGGACTTCTCTAGTGTTCAGTGCCAAGAGTTAGTTTTGGCCACCCAGTCTCTCGAGGATTGGGAAGAAGAGAAAAGGAAGGAAGGATCTGAAAGTCCTGCTCTCCAGTTCAGGCACCCCTCCTCGCTGTGACTGCCTCACCAAGACCCGGTAAAGGAGCAGGCAGGAGCCCGAGCATCTCCAACTTTTCCATCCTCTCTGTGCATTGATCTCCTCCCCACTGCCAAGGCTGCCTCCCAGCCTGAACCCTTACTCTCTGTTTCTGCCACTCTGCACTGGGTGCCTGGATGAGAGGAAATAACCATTAGTGTCACCTGCTCACCAGTGGGAGCCATTAGCTGGCTCTAGCAGAACATGCAGCCTATAATTTTTGGAGGAGTTACAATAATGGAGCTAATTTGGTGTTTCATCATCGTGGTCCCGGGTGAGCAGAGGGGGAAGGGAGGCCTGGGACCTCGTTCAGGGCAACCTCCCAGTAAAGAGCTCTGTACTTCCTTGGGGATCTTTAGGGTCATGGAGCCCTGCTCCCCGCTCCCTTGTCTCCTCTCCCACACCGCTGGCCTCTCCTTCCAGTGATGCATTGTCAGAATGTGGCTTGGTGAGGCTGGAGCCAACCCCCACTTGTCAGGCAGCAGAATGCAGCTCCACCGCAGAATAAAGCTGGAAGGAGCCGGAAATTTGTAATTAAATGATTTAAGAGCCTGCTCTGCAGTAGACACCATGTAAGGTGCTTTAAGCTCATCGATTCATTTAATGTTCACATTCAAACCCATTGCATTGACGACGCCTGAGATGATTGGCTTTCGTTTTTACAAGTGAGGAAACCACAGCTTGGAGAGGCAGTGACTGGATCAAGCTGCTGGGTAGTGGTGGAACTGGGATTTGAGCCCAGACCTCTGAGCTCTATGTTTAATTCTTCACCTAATCGTGGGTCTAGATGAAGGCCAATGAAATACCTGAAAATTTGAGAAGGCCAAGGAAACAGAGTTTCTGCTCCGGAGAAGGGAAGATGGAGTAAAATCTGATACACTCTTCAGGCCTTTGAAAGCATAATGCCTAAGCTATGATGAAACACTAGGAGGGAAGCCCCAGGAGCCACTGGATCTGACATCAAGGAGAACTTTCTCAGTTCTAGGATAGGGAAACACTGGGAAAAGTGTTAGTGAATTTTTTAAAGAGAGGCATCAATGGTTGGGTTTGGCCCTGCTTGGAAGCTAGGATTGAATACTTGGGATCTCTTGCTGCCTGGTCCCATGTGATTGGAGTTGCCTCGCTGTGATCCTTAAAGGCCCCACATTGAGGGAGTGCGTCCCAGGCTATGGTACCGTCAATTCCCCCAGGAAGCTTGTAGGGGCTGCAACCATCTCACCTCACCTCAAGACCTAAGGAAGTCGGAGAATGAAAGTGAGGAAATTCACTCCAACTCTGCAGGAGACAGAGGGAACCACTTCATCTTCTCACAATTTCTTCATATACACGTTTCCTCTTCCCAGCCCTGAAAGCTGCACCCTGGAGACACTCAGATGGGAAGTCCCATGCAGGGAGAACCCAAGGTCCTTCCACTGAGCTGCTGCATGGGGACAAGAGCTTCTGGTCCACCAGCCGGCCCAGCTTCCTCCTCTCCACACCCTTTCCCACGAGGCAGTATCCACTGGAGCAATTTAGCATTTAGTGAGACGATGACAGAACAGGCGTTTATTTGTGAGAAATGACAGACCAAGGCCAGGGTGCCAGCACTGGCTGGTTTAAGTGAGCAAGAGATGGACCCTCCTGCAATCTGTAATGCAGGCTGACACCACCCATTTGTCTCCTTCCAAGAGGAGGCAGGCAGGGGCAGGCAGAAGGGAATAAATAATCTTAAGTCCCAGAGGTTTCTCCTCTAGTACTTCCTGCTTCCAAAATGCTGAGAATTTTGACTTCAAAACCCATAGGTTTTTGCCTGGTCCCCAACAAAGAGGATGTGGGGGTGGGAGTCAGGTACCCACAGTTAATTCCAGAGGAGGCTGGGTGGGATGGTAGAGAACAGCAAGACCTTCAGAGCCAACCACCTGAGTCCAAATCCCAACTTGACTGATCACTTGCCTTAGGAAAGTTACTTAACCTTTCTGAACTTCAATTCTGTTATGCATAAAAATGGCAATAATCCTCCAAGGGATGTTGTACGAATGAAACAAATTTAGTATCTATTAAGTTCTCAGGTCAGTCCCATCTAACTATTGATGCTCCATAACTCTTTGGCCTCTTCTCCTCTTTAGACTTTGGCTTTGATGGCCAAAATAAGTAGGGTCAAAAAAGTGAAAGAAGCATTAAGCTCCTGCTACCAGCCACTGTGTGCATGCCCAACTGGCTCTTCTAACTCAATAAGACAATGATTCTCCACTCTTCTGGATGGGCTTGTTAAAATCAGATCATGGGGCCCCATTCCATGGATTTCTGAGTCAATAGCTATAAGGGGAGAAGGGTGTGCAAAAATTTGCATTTCTGACAAATTCCAAAGGATGCTGCTGCTGCTGCTGCTCAAGGAACCACAGTTGGAAAACAATAAGGAATATTTACAGAATGATGCAAGTCATCTTTAAGGCACCATGAAATTAAGGCATTGTTATTTGACATCCAGTGCTCATCAGCCTTCTGTATTTGGGTGAAGTACCTTCTTGCTAAAATTTCACTATCCAGGGTATTTTACAGTGCACAGGAAAAAGGCAAAGGGCAATGGGGAGCAAGCCGTTCTGGGAAAGCCAAGGACTAGCCCAGGATCCCACATGACATCAACCCATTGAAAGCCTTGTTTGTACCTAGCAATGGAGAAAAGACCCTTTTATGATCATAAATTTTGCTTGGCAGCTCTGATATTTAGTAGTCTCAGTTGCATTAAGACACGTTCCATGTCACACAGATTCTAATAGGATCTGACCCGGGGCATCTTCAGAACCTCCTTTTTTTGCCTTATGTTTCAAACTTGGGGATACATAAGAACCACCTGGAGAGTTTGCCAGTAATTCAACTAACCTCACAGATTCCTCCTCAGTAGATCTTGGGTTCCCACCATCCTAGGTGATACCAACACAGGAGATCTTCAGACCACACCTTGAGGAATATCTCATGTGGCTCTCTGTTGATCTCCTCTGCCCTGAAACCATCTCGTTACGCACAACAGCACTCCTGGACAGTCCAAAGACTGAGGTTAAGCAAGGGCCCATTCGTCTCACCAATTCTTTCACCACCTTCGTAACCAAGACAGTCCAACAAAGTTGAGTTGCTCATCAATTCAATAAATACTTGTCGATATTTATTATGTATTAAATATGAAGTACTATGCACAGTACTGGGAATCCAGTGGTGTGTAAAAAAACAAGACTGGGACTAGGATAAGACAAGCGAGCAACCTAAGGCACAAAGTTAAAGGAGACACTTCCGGAGGAGACTCAGGGTCAGACATCTCCTTAAAGTGGGGTCCTAGGCACCTCACTTGCCTCATCCTCAACCCAGGCCTTGTCTTTCGGGACCCCACAGTCTGGAGTGAAGAGTGTGGCTTTTGAGAAGTGACTTGAAGGATGAGTGGGCATCTGCCATATGAAGGGCTGGGGAAAGAATGGTCAAGAGAAGGGAACAGAATGTGCAAAGACTGGGGGCAGAGCAAGAAGAACTTGGGACATTTAAGAAACTGAAAGAAAGCTTGTGAGGCTGAAGTGTAGTAAAAAGGGCTGGGGTTGACAAGTAGGGCCCCATCATGTAGGCCTTGTGGTCTTGGTAAGGGATCTGGTTTTTATTCCTAATGCAATGGAAAGCCATGGGAAGGATGTAAATAGAGGAGTGACATGACCTATTTTACATTTCTGAAAGATCACTCTGGCTGCCGTGTGAAAAATGGGGCAGGAGAGCAAAGGGAAGCAGGAGGTGGGCTGGGAGGCGGTTGCATGAGGGCAGGTGAGAGATGATGATTTGGCCCTCTGTTGTGGCACTGGAGATGGAGAGAAGTGGGTGGATTGAGTTCTAATTTGAGGATTAAATTGACAGGGCCTGGTGATGAACTAAATGTGAAGGAAAAAAGGAGGCAAGCTCAAGGATGATGTCTTGTTTCTGACTTGAGCAACAAGGTAGATGGAGGAACCATTTCCTGAGTTGGGGGAAATAGGACACTATAAATGGAAGATCAAAAGTTCACTTTTGATTTATGTGAGACCATCCCACGGAGCTGTTATATTGGATATATGAGTCTGGAACCCAGAAGAGAAGTTTGTGATGGGGCCATAAAGTTGGGAGTCATGAGCATGGAGCTAGATGGCCATCAACATCAAAGGAATGGATGGGTGAGGAGAGAAGAGAGTCCAGATGACAGTCCTGGCAAACTCCACTGTTCAGAGGCAAGGACGGGAGGAGGATTCAGCAAAGACTGAGAAGGAGCAGCTAGAGAGGTGGGAGGAGAACACAAAGGAAGTGGATGTTTCAAGAAGAGCATGTTCAACTCTCTCAAAGGTTAGAAAGAGGCTCTTCACAGAGCAGCCTCACCATGGCAAGACTGGGAGAGCCTGGGACCACCCAGGAGTATATGGAGCAGGAAGTAGGTGAAGACCTACATCTTCAGGGTGCGTGTCAGAATAGAGATGATGAAGCTGAAGCCACCATCACCGATCATTCCAATGCATGCCTTTGGTAGAGACCAAAGCCTTGCCTGTCTGGCATCCCCCAGCCCATCTGTTTGCATAGACAGTTCTCAGCTGTCCCGGGAGACCAGCCCACCAGGACCAGGGCATCTTTCCTCTTGTGAGAGCCCCTGCCTCCACAGCACTGAATGGGGCAGAGATGAAAGCACTCACCGCCGAGATGCCTGCCTTCTCTCTGGTGGAAACTGACAGCTGTTTGATAACCACACAGCAGGGCATGAGGCAAGGAATGAAGACAGATTCTCTTCGTTAACTTCATTAATGTGCCATTTACTGCCCCCACACCCTCCTCCTTCTTCTCTCTGGCATTAAAGAAGATGCCAAGTAGAAGGACCAGAGCCGAGGAGAGGCCCGTGGCCTTTGCCTCTCATGGACAAGTAGCCCATGCTACTGGCTTTCTGTCTTGACCAGACATTGCCTCCATCTCTTCTAAAACGTCCCTAAACTCAGCTCCCCTCAAGCTCCTTTCCACCCCCTCTTAGACCCTCCCCTTCTCCACCCACCTTTTAAAAAGTCACTAGGAAGAAATCTGTACCTCCTAGTGTGATTCTGACTCACGGATATTTGCCCAAAAGTAATGGTGCGTGTGAAACACCAAACCTCTTTTCAAGGGCAGGTTCACAAAGGAGAGACTGAGAAAAGTTTCCTAAATAAAACCATCTGTTTCCCCGAAGTTGCTCAGATACAGCAACATTTGCCTCCTGCTGATGTGCTTTATTTTCTCTCAACGGGTCCCCCCGGGTGCCATACCCAATCACAAGGCTCACTCCACTTCCTCCCACACCTCCACTCTTCACAGGCAGGAGGGTCTCCCACACCTGGCCCCGAGTTCTCAGGGTCCACACTGCAGGTTGCAGCTGGAGTATATGAGAGCTCCTTGGAGATGCCTCCATTCGGGTCATTTATTCATAGCCCTGCAGAGCCCATGGGGCAGAAAATCACTTGAGAGAGAAAGCAGGCATAGAACTCAAAACAAGCATGACTTGCCCCAGCACCCAGCAGGAAGCCCGGAGTGTCACAACAAACACATCCCGCCCTTCCAACTTAGCCACCCCCAGGATTCTTGCCGGAGCCCCAGAGGACCAGGCCTGAGGAGGAGCAGGGAACAGCCCACATCACCCAGGGTGGCTGCTCACAGCAGGAGCTTTTTCTGCATCCTGGGAAGAGGAAGGGGGAAGGAGCTGAGCCAGCCGTGGGGGCACGGGAGCTGCTTAGAGGGGCCGTCTTTGCTCTCCTCCCCTCTATCTCCACCCCCTCATCCAGTGTGCCACCAGATCCTGCCAGTTTTGTCTCAGAAATGCCTTGCCTTTGCTTTAGGGCATTTGTAGCACTTGTCCTTAGACCTTTACCACCCAGGGGCAATAGGATCATACCCCCCAAGTCAGACCAGGGGAATCAGGGGAGGTAGCCCAGGAGGAGGTAAAAGGATAGCTGGCCTGGACAGAAGAGTGTTGTCCAGGACATTCAGGGGTAGGGAGAGGTTTCAGGCAGGGGGGAGGCATGGGAAAAGGCATGGAGGTGAGAAAGACCCTGGAGAGTCTAGGAAGGGGTGAGCCGTAGAGAGGTATTCTGATGTAGTGGTTGAAGTGTGGGCTATTGAGTTGGGCTGCCTGGGTTCATCTTCCATCTCTGCCACTTACTAGCTGTGTGTCCTTGGGTGAGTTGCATAGCCTCTCTGAACCTTGGTGTCCCCATGTGAAAAATGGCAATAGTAATAATATCCATCTCATAAGGGCTTTGTGAAGATTGTGTGACTTGATGTACAGGCAGTTGGGACAGAATGGCACATGATAAGCACTCGGTCAATGGCTAGGTGGGAAGTGAGGCTGGCAAGAAAGGCGAGGTCTGAATCATGAAGAAGCTTGAATGCCATGAGAGGAATTTGGATGCAATTCTGTGAATACCTGATTTTCAGACTGACTCCTCAAAGCTCAAAGGAGGTGGCTGAGGAGTTAAAGGCAGGCACTCTGAGTGCCCTGTCTCTTGGCCACTTTTCATCTGTTGTATGTATTTGGGCTTCCAGGTGATAGTTCACTTGGAGAAGGGGGTTTTCCTTTCCAACTACAAAGCAAGTGTGAAATGGGAAACTGAGCAAGAGAGCAACCCAGAGCTAAGGTGGTACCGTGGAGAGGGAAAGGAGAGGGTCTCAGAGTCTGGGGATACTTAGAGACAGAATTTGCACAGCTTAAACTAACTGACTAGAGGCTGAAGGAGGGAGAGAAATCTAGAATAATTGTTACTTCCTCTTTTTACCCTGTCATCATACAACTTCCCATTTTAACTACTTTCAAGTATACAATTCAATGGCATTAATTATATTGACAATAATGGGTTACCATCACCACCATCCATTACCTAAACTTTTTCAACACCCTGAACAGAAAGTCTGTTCCCTTTAAGCAATAACTCCCCATTCCCCACCCCCACCTCCAGGTAATCTGCCATCTACTTTCTGTCTCTATGAATTTGCATGCTCTAGGTATTTCATTTCAGTGAAATCATATAATATTTGTTCTTCTCTGTCTGGCTTATCTCACTCAACATGATGTCTTCAAGGTTCATCCATTTTGTAGTTTGTATCAGAATGAAGTTCTGAATATTGAATAATATTCCATTGTATGGATAGACATTTTGTCTATCCATTCATCTGTTGATGGGCGCATGAGTTGCTTCCACCTTCGGCATTCGTGAATAATGCTGCAATGCACATCGGTGTACAATTTCTGTCCAGTCCCTGCTTTCAAGCCTTTGGGGTATATACCTAGAATTGGAATTGTCAGGTCATAGGGTAATCCTATGTTTAATTTTCTGAGGAACTGCCAAGCTGTTTCCACAGTGGCTGCACCATTTTACCTTCCTTCCAGCAATGTATAAGGGTTTCAATTTTTCCATGTCCTCTTCAGCACTTATTATTTTCCATTTTTTAAAATAATAGTTATGCTAGTGGGTGTGAAGTGGTACCTCAATGAGTTTTGATTTGCATCAAACTAAAGGTATTGAGCATCTTTTATGTGCTTTTTGGCCACTGATATCTCTTCTTTAGAGAAGTATCTATTCAAGTCCTTTGCCTATTTTGTGTGTCAATGTGTGTGTGTGTTTGGGGTGGATTGTTTCTTTTTGTTGTTGAGTTATAAGAGTTCTTTATATATTCTAGATATTAAACCCTTATCAGATATATGGTTTCCAAATATTTTTTCACTTTCTGTTTTCACTTTCTTCACAAGCCAGCTGCTTCAGTTCCTCTAACGGCTCTGCTTTACCCTTGGAATAAAGTCCCAATGGCTTTCAAGGCCTACCAGATCGGGTGCTGTCTCCCTTGATTACCCTCTTACTCTTCCCCTTGCCCCTTTCCTGCTACATTTCAACCACTGCAGCCACCTTTCTGGTTCCCTCTGAAAGGTGTGCCAGACCCATTTCCCTCTCCTTGCCATCCTCTCTGCTCAAGCGCTCAGGTCTTGAGTGGCCTTCGCAGTCCACTCTGTCTAAAGCGTCCCCCTTCTCACTCCTCAAGGTCTCTCTAAGCCCTGACTTGCTGGCCACATTGGGACACTCTCTTGCTTAGTGTATTGTTGTCCCCCCTGCCCTAGAATGCAAGCACCTGGAGGGCTGGGACTTCATGACTGTCTGTCCAAATCTCCGAGCATTTAGGAAGTGCCTAACATATGAATGATACATAGGAAGAAGGTCTCTGGCTTGGGTGTCTGGGTGGAAGGTAGCACCGTGGATTGAGTGGGAATAGGAAGGTAGAACAGGAATAGAGCTTCTCCCCCATAGCCTCCCTGTCTCATCCGTGCTGCTCCAGCTTCTCCTCTACCCCCTCCCACCCCAGGCCCTCTGGCCACACATCCTTTTACTCATCTTTCTAGATCCTCCTCACTCAAATGGTACCTCCTCTAGGAAGCCTGCCCTGGACTCCCTGGGAGAGTTTATTGTCCCCTCATCTTCTCTTCCACTTCTTCTCTACCTCCATTAGAGCACTAATCAAACCAAACCAGATTATGATGTATATGACTTTCTCTCCCCTGCCCCAAGACTGTGAGCTCTTTATAATAATAACAATAATAATAGCTATAATAATAATAGCAGCTAATACTTACTGCCAGGCACTATCACTATGCTAAGCACTTTACACAAATCATCTCATGCAGTCCTTACAACAACCCTGAGTTAGTTACAATTATTAGCCTCATCTTACAAATTGGGAAACAGAGACTAGGAAAGATTAACTAATTTGTCCAAAAGTCACACTACTCATAACTGTCAGAGCTGGAGCTTGGACTCAAGCCTGCCTGACCCAAAATCCACATTCTCAACCGTTTATTCACCAGCAAGAATTTATTTAGTACTTACTATATGTCAAGCACTGGGCTAGGTGTTGGAGCCATAATGGAAGTGAAACCAGACCTCATCCCTGCCCGTAAAGAGCCCCCAATCTAGTGAGGAACACAGGCACTGATCATATAATCCCCTAAATCAACCTAAAAGTAACGGCTTTGGTGCCTTCTATGAAGACGAGGTCAGTGGTGCTATGGGAGCAGGTATCAGGGTTGTTGACTGAGCCCCATATGTCAGGTCTCCACGTCTGACTCATCTCTGCATCCCCAATACCAAGCCCAGGGCCTATACAAAGGAGTTGCCCATTGGGTATTTCTTTACCCATTGGAGCCATATCAGCTTCATGCCCATCCCTCACCCAGGCCCCACTATCCCAGGGTAACTTAATAGCCCTTCCTGCCCAGGTCTTCAGAGATCCTCTTAGGTCTCCTGTGGCTTTCCTGAAAGTGTAGCAGATGCTTCTCTGCTGATGACAAGAGATTCCGACAAGCCACTTAACGATTAAGAGCCCAGAAGTGTTCTCTAAGAGATGGGGAAGCATCGTTTTTCCTTGGCTCAGCCCAGATTCCCAAGACGGGCACAGAGGCATTGACGCCACTCATTGCCTACTTAGGAGGAAGCACGCCTCGCCCTGGAGAACAAAACATTTTGAGACAGTGGGGGCTGAAGGAATGAGAGCACTTGGATTTCAACACGAAATTGCTAGATTCCTTGAGGTGGGCAATAGCATCCTTGAGCCTTCTCAGTTGGTGATGGCTGATGATAGACTTTTCCAATTTGAATCCTATGTTCTTGTGGCTGGTCATGACTTTAAAGATAGATCGTCTAGGGGAAGCGGATGTAACTCAAGTGGTTGAGCACCTGCTTCCCATGTATGAGGTCCTGGTTCAATCCCCAGTACTCCCCCCCCCCAAAAAAAAAAACAGATCATCTAGGACAACTCTGTTTAACAGACTGAAGCCCAAAGTTGTGAAATAACTTACTCAAGGTCTCATAGCTAAATTAGTGAGAGAGGGACTAAAGTTCAGGCCTCCTGACTCACGATTCACTGCTCCTTTCTGGGCAACCCACAGATAGGACCTTTTTTTCTCTGCCTAGGGCTATGTGAGTGCATCAGAGAGAGAGAAGTGCTTTAACAAGCTATTGCAGATGGGCCACTGGGGAGCCAGTGAGAGCCACGCTGGGCAATGGATAGGCTCTTATGCCCAGACACCCTGGGTACTGCAGCCAGGGGAGAGCAGCACTCTTACGGGCAGCACTGTCAGGTGGACATATTGCACTCCAAGACAGATTTATGCAGGAGCCAATATCCTGGCTCCCCCTCCTTGGCAGCAGGGCCACCCCCTTGAAGCACTAGCCAAGCTCTTTTAGCTACCTGCTGTGGACTTCGGATCCGGCCTCACAGCCCTTTGGTTAGGAAGAGTTGAGAACACCATGCTGGTTCCTGCCACTTTCTGGACATCCGTGCCCTCTGCAGCAGCAGGGAGCTCGTTACCAGACAGGGGCCCTATGGCAGCCTCTCCCAACAGCAGGTGAAGATGAAGGCAATAATGCACCGCTCCTCTGCAGCCCTCGTCATCCCTGGTTTTATTAAAGCCCAAAGTCACAAGCATCCCTAATGAGGATAAAAGGCTGATGTGAGTGCATCAGGGAGGTGCGCAGCATCTGGGGTCGAGACCACTTGAGAAAGAAGGCAAGGCAGAAGGGTGACCTGCCTGGGGAGGCCAAGGGGCCAGGCTGGGGCCGGGAGAGGGAGAGTGGCCACCGGGAGATGCTGTCTCTCTCTGTTTAGCTCCCATCTCTCTATTTACTCAAAATTAACCTATTTCTTTTCCTTTATCAAATAACCCTGTCCTCTGCTGCCTGCGTGCGTGGAGTAACAATATCGCCCTCCATCCTCCGAGTCAGCTAACTTGCTGTCAGGCCTGGAGAGACCCATTCACCCATGGCAGAAAGCCATGGGACCAGGTTTCAGGCCTCTTGACTCCTGTTTCCCTTCTGCCTCTAAGACATAGTAGGACCTTGGCCGAGTCCCTTTGCCCATATGGGCCCATGGATGCAGGGTGGAGCTTACTGTTGGCGGGGAGGGGAGGGCAGCGCTTCACGAGGCAATGCAGATGCAGCCCCCACCCTCAGGGTGCCAGCCTGCTCCTGTCCTGCGATGAAAAGGCAGCTCTCCAGAAAAGACGGCACCCACTGGGTCTGGAAACAATCTTGGGGGTGGGTCGCTGTTTACCCTGAGGTCCCCCTCATATCACCAGGCAAGTCTCCCAAGTCCAAAAACAAGTCAACTCAGCCCCTGCCCCTTCCCCTAAAAAAAGATAGCCTTTGAAAGCTATCTGTAGGATGGCATGGTAGGGAAAGGTGATGGCAGCTTTTTGCTCATACCCTTACCTGCATCCACCCCTCCACCCCGAAGCAGTAGGAGCATCCAGATTCCTTTCCAGTCCCCTGACTTGATCACAACTCTAATACTGAGAACCATTCCTTTTGGCCAAAAAGTAACCAGCTCTTTCCACGGGCATTTGTACAGTTCCCACTGTGTGCCATGGGGCGCCTCTGAAGCACAAGCAGGTGTAGGGCAAAAGCCCCTGTGCCAAAGGGGCCTCCTGCCTAGTCATTAGGCTCCATTGGAATTGCACAGCTGCAGAGCAAAGCGGGGACTTGGTAACTACTGGGAGAAATGCTTCAAGGATGTGGGGAAAGGTGCTGTGGGATGGATGGGCCTTGGACAAGGGTCCCTGGGGGGATGTGGCCCTGGCCCGACAGTATATGTAGGATTGTCCAAGCAAAAAGGAGATGGGAGACATTTGGGCAAAAGAGTCCAAAGACATATCAGCCCGTGGACCAGAAGGCTGACAGAGAGGATCAGCGAGAGAGAGGACCAGGTGAGGAGGTCAGATGGGCCCTGATTATTGAAGGCCCTGAATATAAGCTAAGAAGATGCACCTTGATTCCAGAAGCCAAGCCAGGGGACCACCGAGGGTGTTTGGGAGAGGTGAGATATGAAAGCCTAGTAGCAGACGGCAGAGTTCAGGGTCTGGTCTCTTACCTTCTCTAAATGTTTACTTCCTGCTGCGTGCACTGGGGATTGATTATAAGAGTACCACCTCGTAGGGTTGTGGTAAGACTCACTGAGATAATTTAGCAAGGACGTAGCAGAATGCCTGGCACACAGTAACATGCAACTGGTGTCCCTTCTCGCTGCTATGCTTGTGCAGCCCAGAAAGGGTTTCTGTAACCTTGGGCTTGATTGAACCTTGAGGGAAATAAAGGAGTTGGGCTTCTCTGTGTATCTCAGAGCCTCTGTCAGAGATGGGACATTCAACCAGAGGCACCACTGAGCTGATCCCTTTTGCATGAGGGGGACAGCCAGGCTCCTGCAATGCCAGGTCATACGGGAATTCCCGGTGGCTCCCTCCCTTGACATCTCCTAGGGAGACCAAGATGCACCCGAGGGAGATGGAGATCTCGGCGCCTGCTGCTTGTCGCTCTTTGTTGTTCTTGTATCTTTGAACTGGTGATGGCCTCACTAGACCGTCTGCCCGTTCCACAAAGAACAGTGCCTCTCTCATAGGCACTCGGCGAATAGGAATGAGGGAACAAGGGAGCACGTGGATGAAATTGCGGTCTGTGGTTTGGGGGTGCGGTGGGGTCGGAGTGGCTGGAAGAGCTGCTGCTCCCCAAAGAGTCGGGAGTCCAGCTGCCTGTCCCAGTGGCTATGCCAACCGCAGCAAGTCCCTACTTCTTTCTGCCTCACAGAGTTGCTGTGCTCCTCATTCATAGAACTTTGCAAAACCCAGGAGCTCCGCAGATGTTGGTCTTGGCTCACGGACTCCACGGAGGCTACAGGGTTCTGCTGGGCAGGGGAGGCGTCTCTAGGGTGCCAAGCTCTGGCCCCAGCCAGACCCCTGCTGGGGAGCGGGGGAGGAAGGTGTCCAATTTCTGCCGCCTCCGGAGTTTGATTGGGGGGTGGAGGATGGGGGAGGAAGAATGAGAGACAAATCTAGGGCTAGGGAAAGTGGGTATGAACACCACCTAGAGGAGATCCTTGGAACCACATGCTCCAGAGGGGTATGGGGTAATCTTGGATTGTTCCACATGTGGGGCCAAGCATCAGGTGTCTCTAGGAGTCTCCCATAAATGGTGGCTCTTTCTGTGGAGAATGGACAAAAACCTTCACCCTTGGTTCCTCTCTTTCTCAGAAGCCACCTTCTCAGAGAGGCCTCCCCTGACCAACCTTTCTAAAATTTCAATGTCTATAGCCTCCTCCATAGGGATTTCATATCCCTGTTCCCAGCCTTATTCTTTTCTCCTCAGCACTTTTCACTAACATTTTATTTGACGTTTTACTATCCATTTCCCTCATGAAATGTAATCCCCATGAGGACAGAGATTTTTGTTTATTTTGTTCTCACCTATATCCCCAGTGCCCAGCTCAACACCTGTGAGCACATAACAGGTGCTCAATAAAAATTTGTTGAATGAATGAGTGAATGAAAATATAGCTCAACCTGAAATCAGAGCCTCCCCCAAAACCCTGACCTTCTCTCTCTCAAACCTGGGAGGAAACATATCAATAGCCCCAAGCCAACCTCAAAGCCTGCAGGGGTCAGATTTCATGAGGACAGTAACCTCCTTCATCAAGTGGGGAGCAGGCAAGAGGAAGAGGGAGCAATCTGCAAGGTATATTTAAAACAATGGACGGACATCCTCACCTTCTTTGAAGCTTTCCTATTCCCTGTTGCCCAAAACATCCTGGGATTTGGGATTCCTGGCCACGATGAATCAGGGGTTAGGAAAGGCTCCTGGGCTTATTTGTGAAGGATAATTACCTTTAAGGAGAAGGCACTACGTGAATCCAAGACCTGCTATCAAACACGGGATGAAGGAGCACATGTCTCCTTGTTTGGCAGCATGTCCGCATCAGGGCAATGGGTTCCCTCCTGCTTTCACCCTGAGAACTGGGAGTTAGAATGTTAGGTGTGTTTTGGAAGAGGTAAGGAAGCTGCCAAGGCAAAGGGATTGACCCAAAACAACTGAGTTGAGGGAAAGAAGCAGAAAAGAATTGCAGATCTGCTGGCAGGGGGAACACCTGAGTCTCTGTCTTGTACAGGACTTTGTCATGGCCTTCATGCCAGGACTGGAGAGGGGTCAGGGACTGAGAAGAGAGAGCTGGAAAAGAACAGGAATTGGCCACAAAGGGGCTGGCGGTCTGGAGGCTGCAACAAATAGATGCACGTGGGGCAAGCAAGGCCAAAGCAGAGTGACGAGGACTAGGACCAGAATCTGAGCAAAATTGAGAGGGAATATTGAAGAAGGCAAATTGTACTGAAGAGGTCATATTACTATCGTTGCCTATGCTACCCAGCCTCCCCCAGCATGGAGGCCAGCCCCTGGGGTCTTTAAAGACCTGGCACTCTGCTTCCAAGAGCTTCTCCTGGGCCCCAGATATCCCCCTGTAGCAGCTGCACTGGCAGCAAGGTTCATCTGCACTCTTGTCTGCTTCTTTGCAGGAAAGTGTGGATTTGGGAGAGATCATGTTCTCCCTCTGCTACCTGCCTACAGCAGGCAGGCTCACTCTCACAGTGATCAAATGCCGGAACCTCAAGGCGATGGACATCACAGGCTATTCAGGTACCTCCCGTACCCAACCTCCCTGCCATGTGGCCTCCCAGTGGCCCAGACTTTAAGATTTGAAGAAGCATGCTTAGGATAGGAGCACTAGCTCTGGAGGCAAACTGCCTGGATTTGAATTACATCTCTGCCACTTCTTTGCTGTGTAAATGCTTTGGTTTCCTAATCTGAAAAAAACAGGAATGATAATACCTTGCACAGGTGGCTTTAAGGATAAATAAGTTAATTCATCTAAAGTGTTTAGAACTGTGTCTGACCCATAATAAGCACTCAGTAGACATCAGCTATCTTTATCATCCTTTCTCTTAAGGGAAATATCTCTAGTGTAGACGAGGGTCCCAGGCCTCCAGAAGGGTTATATCAGTTTTAAATGTGTCAATGTTTGTGGGTCCGCACGGCCTACGGCAGGCTTGTGCACTGAGTCAAAGGAGCAAATCCACTGAAAAGCAAAGTGCATTTGTATTTGAGCTTTTCCCCCGCAGGGTTCCTGGCCTCAACCTCAGCACCAGGAGAGCTGCAGGGTACAGCAGGAGAAATATATTCCTATTCTAGCAGCAGAGGAAATGCTCCTTTGGGGGCAGCCACGGAGACCTGCAGGCCGGACAGGGTGTCAGAGGTTGATCCCTCCCCTAGGATTCTACAAGTCCTTGTAGGAGAAAGGATTTGAGTTTGGAAAGAACAGACGAGTAGCTTGAGTCCTGGAGGCCTCCTTCCCCTGTCAGCTCAGGCTGCCCTCAGAGGTGAAATGGGGTGAAACCTCACAAAGAACAGGCACGGAATAGTAAATGTGGGGGGGGAAATTCCCTAATTCCACCACTCCCCACCCCCACCCCAATCCCAGCTCCAAGAGCCTCTTATGACTGTGATCAAAGCAAAACCACTCAGGAAGTGCCTCTGCACTTGGATAATATACTAGAGATTTTTCATGTTGTTGATTAATTGTTTATTTCCTGGAAAGCGCCTTAATGTCACAGTTGTTATAAAGAGGTGACAGTCCAGCTGAAAACATCTGGACCCAGTTGCAACCTGTTGCAGTTGGAAGATGATGAGGTATTAGGCCTTGGAAATTGAGGTTTCAGGGAAAGGTGACTGGGAAACACTGAAGCAATGTGTATTTACTGCAGCTTTGAATCCCTGGGAGCCTCGGTGCGCAGCCTCCTTCGTCTCTCTGCACGCTCACCTCTTCAAGGCCAAAAGCTCCCCCGCAAATTGTGCCCTTCCTAATGCCTCTCCTCTCAGGGCAGCTCCCCAACCCACATTAGGACATGGTGAAGAGCTTAAAAGAATATCTTCTGGCAATGCTCTTATGCAGCCACAAGTCTTCTTCTCCAAAATCTAACCAACAAAGATTTCATTTTAATATCGAAGTAAGTATGTACCAGGGACAGAAATTCACCAAGGATGCTCAAGGATGCTGAAGAAAATAAGATTTTTGCTGCCCAAGTCCCCCCACTATCTGTTCTGATGTAATTAAATTGAAGTGCTAGAGAGTGAGCTTACGGTGAAGTCACTGAAGTCATCGTAAAGCCAAAGCAGAGGATTTGGGGTGAGAGACTTTTCTTTGTGTTAAGGTCTAACCGTCCTCTCCCAGTTGCCTCTCTTTTTGACCTGAGTTTGGAAACTGGTATAAAATATTAGCTTGGTTCTGAAAATGCAAGGAATTTTTGTAAGGGATTTCTATTTTGTTCACTAACGTAAGCAAGTGCCTGGAATAGCATATGGCACATAATAGGCACTTGATAAATATGTATTGAAGGAAGAATGAGTGAATGAATTTGTAGCAGGAGGAACCTGGTTAGAGAATACACATGCTATGGGTCTCTCATAGTGGATCTCCTGATTTTGAGAATTAGTAAGAGGTTACCTTTAGGCCAGACTGGTTTGATATTGCACTAAACTAGGGAGTGAATGGAGCTTATTTATTGCCTGTTCTTGGCTTGTGTGGCACTGACCTCCAAAAACAAGACCTGGGAGTGGTTGTAGCTCAGGTGGTTGAGCATCTGCTTCCCATATATGAGGTCCTGGGTTCAATCCCTAGTATCTCCTAAAAACAAACAAACGAAAAAACCAGCTCTCATTGGGGAGAGGATATAGCGCAGTGGTTGAGCACCTGCTTCCCACATACGATGTCCTGGGTTCAATCCCCAGTAACTCCTTAAAAAAATAAAAAAGGAAAAAAAGAAAAACAAGAACCTTTCTATTCTCCTTGGTCTACACTACTCCTGAATCAATTCTCTGAAACTATCTGCAGGAACCATGAAAGTAAAAATAATAGTAAGGATCAGTATGCCATAAAGTGCTGGTGAGTGAGTCAACCTATTCATTTCTGCCACATCTGGTCTGTACTGCTGAGTCTAGTGGTTAGAAATGTGAGCTTTGGGGTCAAAAAGACCTGAGTTCAAATCTTAGGCAAGTGTTTAAATCTAAGCCTCACTTTCCCCATTCATAAAATGGGGGTGATTTTAATAAATTTTTTAACATTGATGTGATGTTTAAGTGGTATGATATATGTAGAGCTCTTAGCATAGTGTCTGGCACATAGTAAATGATGAATTTTCAAGACAACGAGGCTGAAATACCCTGCTGGTCTTTGTGCCTTCTCCCTCAGCTCCATAGAGCACCATAGGCTGTTAGGAAGGTCATCTGGGGCCACAAACTTTTGCCCCAGACAACCCCGAGTCATCTCTCTGCTGAGCCTCTCGGAGATTTCTGGTTCCTGCAAGGGAAGCATACCCACTGAATTTTATAAATTGGATATGTCTTACAGGGGGTGGCTGGAGTTGGAGAAGGAAGCCAAGAATCTCCCAGTCAGTAAGAAGGGATTTGCCCAATGACCCCTAGGACAGGTGCCTCTGCCTATATTTTTCCAAGCCTGATGTCATGGAAATCTGCTGTGATGTGGGAGTGTGTAGAAATAAGCATGGCAGGGGAATGCGGCAGCACTTGAGCAACCTCAAGCCAGAAGCCACTTTGCAAGGCAGTGTACACCCTTAAGGAGTTTAGAAGCTGCCACCTGGAACTAGCTTTCCCCGGTGTCCCCTTGGACATGTGCTCTAGGGCACATGCATAGAGAATGCAACCTGTGGCAACTGGAAAGCTGTCTCAGAAATCCTCCTTTCTGTGCCCTGAAAAGCCCCCTGAGAGAGAGCCTTTCAAATGTGTAGTCAAAAACAGCAGGTTTATTAAACACCTGATGGTCTCCCCCGTTCCCCCATAAACCCAAGCATCCCCATGGCTAAGGTGCAGCTGCCACTGTCACATTGGTTAGTCTGCAGCTCATTTAGATGTCTATGAAAATGCCTTCACAGCTTGGCATTACTGATCAGGTGCTGCGGTTCTCTCCAGTTTCCATCATAGATCTGTGCCTCATCTCCTGTCTAAACGATGCCCAGGGGGGATGAGGGGCTGGTGGGTGCTTGGGTGCCCAGGAGATAGGACCATACCCTTCTAGAACCCATGAATACCAGAGCTGGCGGGGAGCCGGCGGCTTTAGCCTGCACCTTTTGACAGATTCACATGAGCCCTGGCTTCCGGGCAAGACCATATGTCAGAACATCAGCATCTCAAAAGCTATTATTACCTGCAAGTGGCCTCCCCCCTGTTTCTTGAGCTGCACAACATAAATAGCAATTAGGATGGTGAACAAGACACCTGTGCTATGGGGTACAATAGGTGTCAGTTCACTCGGATGAATAGAAAATTTCAGGGTAGAAAGATGGCCATGAAATGCCCATTCAGAAAACTAAAGAAGAGACAGGCATGGGAGGCATGTGGGAGTTCAGTAAAAAGACATCCCCTATTTAGAATGTCTCTCTGGATGGAGAGAATCCAAGATCCCACTGAGAAATGAAATGTCAACCGGCTGCCCTGAATCTCCTGTGGTCCACCGTCACTCCCCCTGGCCACAGCTCCTTCCTACTCCACTGCCCAGAAGCAGGAAGGAAATGGCTTCCAGGTTAGCAGAGAGCAGGGCTACTACTCCCCTTCTTGATGCCAAGGGGAGATGAGCTTACTGGGATAACGGGACTCATAATTGTGTTGTCAGGTGAGACGGTCGAGAACAGCATTGGGACTGTCATTGTTCAATTTCCTCCAGCACGTTGCTACTCCTTGGGCAATAGAGTTCTATTTTTACTCCCCTTATTCTTTGGTTAATAAGGCAGGGGTAAAAAACAGAAACCAAGACTCCACGTAGGTGAAAGAAATAGAGAGCCTCTGTTCAGCTTCACCACCCTTTGGAGCCAGCTGGCCATCATGGGGCTGAGATTCAAAGCCATGGACCCATGGGCAGGTGTCCTGTCTCATTTGGGACCAGCTTCCGCATTAGTGAAAGTCCATTAAGCTCTCTCCCAAGAATACTGAGGTAGATAAAGACTCTATTTATTAAGCCCTGAGTGTCCTCAGAGACAGGTGTGCTACATAAATACAAGGTGATTCAATTATTTTAACAACCCGCTGATGCCATCTGATGAGCAACAGTAGGTCCAGGGCTTCAGTCCCTCTGCTGCAAATGATGTTTCGGAACAGCTGTTTAACACAGTCCCTTCCCGTTCCACTGCCCCCATTGGCACAGATCCGTATGTCAAAGTGTCTCTGCTTTGTGATGGGCGGAGGCTGAAGAAGAAGAAAACAACCATAAAGAAGAACACTCTCAATCCCGTCTACAATGAGGCCATCATCTTTGACATCCCCCCGGAGAACATGGACCAAGTCAGCCTGCTCATCTCAGTTATGGATTACGATCGGTAGGTACAGGGAGACGGAAGTTGTAACTCTCCTTCCCTTAGATGCCTTGACCTTGGACCATGTGGTTTGGGGCTCAGGTGTACATTGTTCTCAAAGCTGGCTCCACACAAGAAGGGTACAGGAGTTGGAGGAAGAGCTTGGCCTCCCCCTAAACAGAAGGCTCAAGTTCACCCTGCCCCACTGGCCCATTTCCATCAGGGGCAGCTCCACTCATCAGCCTCCCAGGACAGGAGACCTTGGAGTCATCCCTGACTACTCCTGTTCCTCCATCTAGCACTCAGCCTTATCATCTGCCCTTTAAAATGCCTTTTCAGTTGCAGCTGCCATTCTCACTTTGGGATGGCCATGCAGCCTTTCAGTTGCCCTAGCCACTGCCTCAATCCAGCCAACATACTAAGGACACACCTTCCATAAAGACCATTTGTTCCTGGCCCTGCCCTTCTCAAGAACCATGTCCAAGCTGTTCCCCTAGCCTCTCAGGACCTTTTAGGATCTGGACATGGCATATCCATCCAACTTAATTTTCCCTTCCTCAGATTTACTCCTTCTCTTCCGCTTGTCCAAATCTTGCTCTCCCAACAAGGCTGGCTCGGAAACGTTTTCCAACTACTCCAGCTGCCATGGCTCCTTCTCTCCAGCCGTCACTTTAGGCAGAAGAGAAAGAAACCATGCAGTAAAGCTTTCATCCTGGATTTTCAGCAGGAGTTCTTGGGCATAGTGGGTGCTTGGTGAGCGTATTTGCGTAATGATTGATGTTCTTGCCGAGTGAATCAATCACGTCCCAGCCGCTGGGGGTATGGAGAAATGGAGCTCAAAGCAGTTTGATTTATTTCCAAATGCTGATGTCTCAAGCAAGTTTGTGATGTCCTGGCTGGGTCAAATAAAGGAAGAGCCTGAAACCCTCCAAAGTCAGGCCCTCTGCCCACCGTCTCCTGAGATTCCAAACAAGTTTATAAGCTTTTGCTCACCTGTCTCTGTCCAGTGCCCACCGAGGGAGGCTGGCACCCCGAGGCACTGCCCAGCATCCATCTTCAGAGCTCCAAGTTCTGAGTTGGACCAGCTTGGTAGGATCCCAGACCCCAGAGCCTCCCCTCCTGAGGGCATCTTTAGTCACCATTACTGGGCCCTTTGTCTTTCCTGCAGAGTGGGCCACAATGAGATCATAGGAGTCTGCCGCGTGGGAATCAGCGCTGAAGGCCTGGGCAGGGACCACTGGAACGAGATGCTGGCGTACCCGCGGAAGCCTATTGCACACTGGCACTCCTTGGTGGAGGTAAAGAAATCCTTCAAAGAGGTGGGTGAGGTCGCGCTTGGCCCCTCCAGCACGCTTGCTGCATGGCCGCGTTGGCTGGAGAATGGCAATCGGCTTCTGTGAGACCCTCAGCCTTGCGTGGGAAGGGGGAAGTGGAGACCGCATGCTTCTCGCCCAATGTGTAAGCAGCAAACAGGAAATGGGGGAAGAAAGTGGGAGGCTGCCTGACAAAAAAAACCCCGACACTGGGTGTACCAAAAGCAAGACTGAGTCCTTAATGGAAAAAAAAAGGAAAGAAAAAACGTGGAGGAAGTCTGCCCAGCAGCTGCACGATGCCAGGCCTGCAAGGCTTTCATAAAGCCCCTGGGTCACGTTCCTCCTTCAGGAGCAAGCCCCAAGGGGGGTGAGATCAGAACTTGGCAGGAAATCCTCTCCTGGTTGGAGCAGAATTCCCTGAGGCTCAGACCAAGCAGTCGCTTGGCAGTTTTCACTGCTTGGGTGGAGAGCAGAGAGCAGGTGCCTCCTCTTGTGAAAGGTGGTTGTCCTCGTGATTGGGGCAGGTGGCATGGCCTCACCATGGCACACTTTTTGGCTGAAGTGGTGGGGCCCAGCCTAATGAGATGTAACAGACACAGCACCAGACTGGGTGTCCCACAACTTGGGCCCCAATCCTTGCCCCACCCGATTTGCTGTATAACATCGAGCTAGTCCCTTTTCAACTGCAAACAAAATATCCTTTGAATTATATTGACCATCTGCCCCACTGGCCACAGAACCTCACCATTTTAAGATTCTGTTGATTTATCACCTTGGTGTTCCCAGGCCTTTTTCTCAAATGGATTGGGATATCGGGGTGAGCAGGCAAGCCTTAAACCCCATTTTCACCAATCTCATCCCCCAGTCCATATCCTAGAAAATCTGAGCGATTACTCACTCATCGTAAAAGCCTTCAAGCCTGGTAAGTCCAGAGAGCTGTACAACATTGGAAAAATATACTACTAAAAAAGGTAATAAAGCTTCAGCCCTTCTACCACATGTCCCTCAGCTGAGTAGAGTTTTCCTTTTCTTCTTTTAGGAGGTACCAGGGATTGAACCCAGGACCTCGTACATGGGAAGCAGGCGCTCAACCACTTGAGCTACACCCCCTCCCTGCAGAGTCGTCTTAAAAACAGAGTAATCCCCTCCCCCGCTCTCTGTGAAGCAGGAAAGGTGTGGACAGTAAACCAGGAGGAGCGCTGGCTCCCTTTCCTTCTTGGAGGGTGGACCCACCCATCTCCACCTGCTTCCCGCAGTGGGAAGTGCCTCAGGAGAGACTGGGAGCTGAAGGGATTGGACATGTGGAGTCCTGTGGGCAAGAGGACGGGCTTGGGGAAGCCAGGCTACTTGACAGACTTCCCAAGGTACATGCGTGAAGCTTTTGTGCCTTGTGGCCTTGCAGGCATAGAGGCAAAGTTACCATAAATCAGAGCCCTCATGTTTCTGCCTTGTGGTTGCTTTGATTTACTACAGCTGTGGGGCTTTAATGAGTAAGATCAGTCTCTCAGCTCCCTGGCTCCCCTCCTGCTGGGGCATCTCTGCCCACATGCAGGAGAGGCTCTTTTCCAGAAGACCCTCTCTGCAGAGTGTGGGTAAGGCACGCAGGACCACCGTCCACCTACACAGGAGCTCAATAGTTGATTGGCAACATCGGCACCTCACTGAGCACCCATCGAGGGTGCTACTCTCTTTTTAATCCTTGGGCGACATTTAAGAATAGGCTAAGATGACTAAAACATTTAGGATGGCTTAGGGGCAAGGGCACAGAATGGAAGCCAAGCGGCCCAGCTGACCCTCTGGCGACTCACTTTCCCACTCTGACCTTCTGTTTCCTCATCAGCAAAATGTGGGGGTAGTCGAGATGGCCCCTCAGGCCCTTCTCTGCTTTTCAATGGATCTCTGACCCCACATGATGACTTGGGCCCATTTGCTTGCCTCTTGCACTGTGGCTGCCTTTCTAATCTTGAATCTGCTGGGCCTGTCCATGGCAAACTGGAAATAACTGACAGAGCAGGGGCTGGAGTTGGGACTGGGGTGCTGAGTGGCATGGAGATATTGACACGAGGTATCCTTCGTGATGAATACAACCTAATTAAGCCAAATAATTGATTTCAAGTCCTATATCTTTGAGTACTCTGACTCACTAGTCCAGATTGCAAAAGGATGAAAGGTAAAGTAAAGCCCTTGAAAATGAATATTTGATGAGGCCATAAAGGGAAAGTTACAGTATATGGAAAATGAAGAGAGAATAAATTGACTCATGTCTTCTGGGTTTTACTTTTTCTGGACCTCTCACACCAAGTGCCTGAGACTACCCCTTCCCCCACACTTACTCACCTACCATTTTCTGCTCAGCTGATCATTTCTCTGAATCAAGAAGCTGAAAAATGACATTCATCTTGGCAACTTAGGATCTCACCAGTACAAAATTGTAGGGAAAAAAAATTTGCCTACACTCTGAGCACCCACAGTTCAAGGACCTTTATAAAAATGCCTCTAAAACTCTACCAGGCTAATATTAAGTAAGCACTCTTTGTGTTTATGGGATGCATTATATTTGAACATACATCCTTTCCATCATCTTTAGAGCCCACAACCTGCTTTCTTTTCAGTCCTATTCTGGACACTGAGCAAGAACTTTGCTCTGGGAACTTGTTTCTCCCATTTGTCTGATACAGACAGAAATCTTATTCTCCAGCTCCCAGGAAGATAAATGGCATTGCATCTATAAAGCACTTTGTATTTATCTTGCACCTTTCTTAGAGGAGTTTCAAGTGCTGTGATCATTCCTTTTTTATTAATGAGAACAGAGAGCACCATACTTGCTTGCTTGTTTGGAGTTTAAAATAAGGTTGAAGGGAACAAATTAACTGAAAAGACATTTTTCCCTGCTGGGATTTTCTCCTGAATAAAAATTAATTAAGCCATAGTGAGCGCCCTTCTCCGGCAGTGGCTGCGGCCCAGTGCCATATGTCACCTGTGTCACCCACACACGGAGTCCACATTGACCTGCGACCAGCCATATTACCAAGGAAGGCCAAGTTCGGATCATCTGCCAGAGATGTGAGATCTCTGTTGGAACATGACCCATTTCAGAACAACAAAAGACCTTACTGGAACACAGCCACCCTAGAACAATAATCTTCTTGTGTGCCGGGAACCAGTTCCCCGCTATTTCAGAGCCACCACGACAATCCTGCTGGAATCATTCACCTTCCCATTGTCCACGAACCCCCTCTCCTCCTTTTGTTTATCTTCATAGAAAAAATCAGGACCTAGCAGGGGAGCAAGTGTTCCTTCTTCATTTGTCCCCAATAAACAATTAAGCTCGGTGTGACTACTCTTTGGGCTGTTATATAGAGGGAAAAAAAAACAAAAAGGTACCCTGAGTAGCCATTTCATTTTCTCTCCTCTGACCTGGCCTATCAGCCAGGTTGTTTAAGTGGCATGCTTACCCAGGGGAGAAGCCAGCAATTACAATGCATCTTTCACCAACATTAAAGGTTGTAACAGAAAATGTACAACTCCTAGAAAGAAGGTCTGTTAAATAAAAGCATTAGTAACCATCGTCTGTCCCCTTCTGGTTAAGAAATTCTTGAGTCAGAAGTCACAGAGGGCTCAGCGACCAGACATTCATTTATCTAAAATATTTCACCAGGGAAACCCTCGGTTGTGATTTCATTCACGTGGATGCTGCAAGCCGAGAGACTGCCACCCGGAGTTAGGAGTAAGTACCTGGTGTGGACCCAAAGAGGTTAGGTTTGTTATTACATTTTGTGTCTCCTTCTTCCCCCAGTGTGGCCAGATGCTAAGATAAGGGCCGGATGGAGTGGAAAGAGCACTGATCTGAGAGTTAGGAGACCTGGTTTTGGATCCTGGCTCTGCCTCCTACTAGCTGTGTGACATTGAGTGATACCTTGCCTTCTCTGTGTTTTTATTTTCCTACCCAGTTCTGGTGTGCTGAGATTGCTCAGGTCTTAGGTTACACAACGGTTATCGCGAACCTGATTGTCCAATCTTGGTTATTTGTAAAGCTCTTCGAGTTGGCCTGTTTAGGGAGTGCTATGGAGCCCGTGAACTGAGCCAAGGGAAGGATAACAGAGGCTCTCAGCACTGGGACTGTTAAGCTGGTTGAGGTCTGGGTCTCTACTCAGCTTGGTGGGTTTCCCATCTATTCCATGGGTGACGCTGGATGGCAAATGATCTATTTAGGTGGCTCAGCTCTCTCTAGAGACAGCTGTGTTGAGGGGGAACTACGTCCTCTCCCAACCCACCCACAATTACGTTGTTCCAGCCTCAACTCGGCCCCATCACTCCACAATGGAGACCCCTAAAGCTCAGGAGAAGCAGAAGGAGCTGCCCTTTAGGTTCAGGAAGGCCATCTAATCGCCCACCTAACCTTTCTCTCTGGTGCTCTGCCGTGCAGACAACTGGGAGGGTATTGGGTCTCCTCAGCCCACGAAAAGGATGGGGTGAGCAGTGGACGCTGACTCACTTTCAAGTTAAACAGCCCCCAGACAGGTCAAGAATATTCACTGGGTCAGATCCTTGCCCAGAAGACATCACTGTAGCTATGACTGGCTTTTCACTTTAAAGAGGGGTTGAATTGCTCAAGGCACAGATCCATCCATCCTCAGCCCTCTCCTTCACTCCATTATGCCTCGTTATATCACCCACTCCCACAGAGGGTTACGGTCAGGGTGAGAGAAATCCATCGGTGAGTCAAAAGATCTGAAGGGAAAAAAGGGGTTGGAGGTGCCAGAAAGGGGGAAGGGACCCACCTGCTCGCACCTCCTACCTCTCACAGATGCCCACAGGCAGCATTAAGACTGAAGTCGAGAACCTAGAGCTAAAGCAATATCAGGGTTTTAGCTGTTCCAACAGCTCCCAGACAAACTGCTAATAATTCATGACCGTGGGTTCTTGGCAGTAAGTGCACACTCTGCAGACTGCCTCTTTCGCTGCGAGCATAATCCGATTTTCAGTGTGAAAAATGGCTGAAGCTCTCAGAAATGGTATAGCCGTAGCCCCTCATTAAGACACGCAGGCGAGCACGCGTGTGCGAGCTCGCACACGGAAAAGAAAGCTTTACCTGTCTCTGCTGTTAGGTCTTTAAAGATCCGGCCTTCCAAACTGGAAAGTGGAAAGATGTTTTCCGTATGTTTTTTGCATGGCTCACGGCAAAATTCGAGAAAGCTTCTGAGAAGCTGGGAAAGGTGAATTCGGTGCATGGGCCAGTTAAGTTTTGGAAGGTGTGCTAGAATTTTCCTTGACAGTCAATGATCGGCTCTTTCTTCTCTGCAGTGGCAGGGCCGAGCTGCCAGTTTCGACAGTGAGAGCTCATGCCCTTCTCCGAAACCACCGCCGACACCATGAGCCGTATGGCCGAGCGACACTAATGGGACCCAGCAGCGTTCTTTTGGCACTTGTCAGCAGCGGCAGCAGCAGCGACGGCTGCAGGTCTCTCACTCCAGGGTCTTAACTGCATCTCTGTAGGTTATTGGCCGAGACACTTGTGTAGTCAGATCTGTCTTCGTCTTTTCTGTCTCCCAAGGTGATGTTTTTGTGGTTTTTCACGTTTTATTATGGATCTGCTGTCAAGAAAAGAAGAGAGAAAAAAAAAAAAAAAAGTAGAAATAAAACGAAGGGTGGAGAGCCCAGCAGTTGGTTCTATAAAATACAATGTAAAATAGCAGTCTCTTCTGTGGAGGGGGATCAAGTTTCTGAAAGTTTGTGTCCCTACAAGCTCTCCGATCCTGGAGAAGGACGAGGGATGGAGTTATGGCTGCATTTCAGTGTCCTGCAGGATGATGCCAATCCACGAGCCTTTCTGGGGCTGTTGATGACTCTTGGAAGCTCTTCACTGGTGTGACATAAGCCAAGATCTGACTCCTGGTCCCATGTTTGAAATCGCAAGCACTTTGAGCTGTTTGTGGACTTCCACTGGTTGTACAGGGCGTCTCGCTCCCCTTCCTCATTTGCTTTCCTCATGAATTGAAAACGAATTGATTCCTCCTGGGAACTCAGTCGTTTTCTTTAGGAATGAGTCTGCTGAAACCAAACATGCCATATGTTTACTGATGCGCCACGGTTAATGATCATGTTCGTTTGAAAACAAGATCTTTGTTCTCAAGAATAACCTTCATCATAAAGAAAGACAGGCACATATGTTGCAAAATGATTTCTGTGTTATGCATAGCTTTATAATTCCAGGAAGTACCAAGCAGCTGTTTAAAATGCCTAAACAAATCAAAGGAAACCCTAGATAAAATGTTCTTTTCAGAATGGGTAGTTTCAAAATCAGAGTAACAGTTTGAGTCCATCTTGGTTAAGAAGAGAATCTTCCTGACTGAAAGCAAGTCAGCTTGCACCTATATCAGCCCTGTTGACTCTGGGACAATATTCACCTTAAACTTTAGTTCTATAACTTACTAAGTACTTCAGTGTTCTTTGTTTCAGTATTAGTGGATTTTTTTCTTTCCCTTTAGATCTCTACTTTAGGTCAAATTCAGTTTAGGAAGGAAAAAACAAAAAGGTTGAAAAAGATTCTGTACTGAAATAGCATAGTTCTATTGTATTAATACCCCCGTAAGTTGATTTGCTCAGTCTCAGTTTGTATAGCCCTGGTGAGCACATGGAAGTATGTTTCCACTTCAGCTTGTGGCTAAACAGCGCCAATTTCCAGAGCTGTGTATAACTCGCAAGAGACAAGCCTGCTGAAGAGCCCTTTCTTTCAACAGCGGAAGGCCAAGAGCATAAAAGCTATTCACCAACCTTGTGTCTTATTCTCTCTGTATGTCCCATGCTACAGGAGCAGTAACTTGATAAAGTAACCCTCATTTTAAACCAAATTAATCAGGTTTCTCTACTGATACAACTTTGGGTAGTGTCTTCTGGTCTTAAAACTGACTAGATTGAGCATGAGGTAACGGGGTGTTGTGGCAAAAAAAAAGTGTTCGGCTTAGAAAATTAAATGTAGATAACCCCAAACTTCATCCTGGACTGAGCCCTAGGCTAGGGGCTGAGGTGTCACTGGGGTAAAGATAATTTCTCTCCCCCTTGTGATCAAAAGACCATCCTAGTCTGGCAGTCCTGCAGCTGGATGCTAGCTTGAGAATGACAAAACCCAAGGTCACGAGGAGACAGGCAGCGATGAACTTCGTTCTGACCCCATCAAGGTGGCCATCTCCATCACTGAGCAGATGCCAGGGGTCTTGCAGTTTACAAAGGCAACAGTTGAGTTTGCTCAGTCACTAGGAGATCAGAAATTCGTGTAAGGGGTCCTTCTAGAAGGGAGCTCAGAATGCACATCCAGCTGTCGTCTTTAAACCCTTAGGCAGGTGGGGGTGATCCACCCTAACCTTTTGGAGAAAGGAGTGTTAACAGTGTGAATCATAGGGTAGCTATTGTTCTTATGTCCAAGCAGCTATCTCACATGAGTAAGCAGCCCAAATAGTTTCAGAAAATCATTTCCTAAGCAGATTATGGTCAGCCCCCTAACCAACTGCTCCTATTCCAGCTCCAGTATTCTCGGGAAATTTCTACAGGCATGGGAGCCCAGCCCGGAGGCTTTTAGCTCCTGGATCCCCACCCCCAGAGCCCTCCGGGGAGACTAGTTCTCAGCCTGAAAGCATGAATGAAACCTGAATGTCTGCCAACTTCATTATCTAGCCTAACATTTCTCCTTCCCAGCTGAGAATAAAATGAAATACGAAGGTGGTTCATTTGCTGGCTTCCTCTGGCATGAGAAACCTCTTGGGTTGTTGTGAGCTTTGCCCCAACCACTATAACTAGAACTATTTGCACTTAGATGCGTTTTTTTTTTAAAGACACAAAGTTTCCTTCTTTACTCAGCGATGTTTCTGGATTTAAAGATGCCCCCCCCTCCCGCTTACCCAGGATGTTAATTAATTGCATCGTCATTTAAAAAATTATGTTGTTAATTACTGCTTCTTGACTTCCTGCCCCTGTCACAGCCTGGAGTTCTTATTCAATTAAAACTTTGTCTCTTGCCCATTTCTCTTGTCATTTTCTGTTCCTGAGGTTTACCAGTCAGCACATGCAGTGGACACCGCAAAGCTTTTATTTGTAATGTTTGTTTCAAAGAGACAACCACTTCCCTTCAATTAACTGAACGGCAGACGCGCTTGTTTATTTTTCATTCTGCCCGAGGAATACCTGCGTGCCCCCATAAGGCTGCGAAGCCACCTGTGTTTTGTCAGCCTTGTCGCTCGCAGAGCATTTGGTGTGTGGGGCTTGGCTGTTTCTTCAGCTGTTCAACTCGATGAACAGCCCCTCCAGATGCCCAAGCTTCTCTAGGGAATCGGGTCACACTCATATCTGAAAAGCACAAGGCTCTCACCCACCAGGAGAGGAATCCTGCTAATTCTTGTAAAACAGACCTTGGCAAAGTGATGGGAAAATCCTATTGCAGACTTGAAAGTTTAAAAAAAGAACATTCTAACTTAATAGAATATCCTCTCTGCTCACCCCCAGCTTTTAATTAATTTAGAAGGCAGCCCGTAGAGAAGCAAGTAGAAGGTACCATCCATTTTGGCACATCTGCATCTAAATTACTGACACTCCACGGTGAGATGCCGAGGGAACTGAACTGCTGAGAGAAGCACTCTGCTGCCTAAAGAAGCAGCTTCCTTATGCTAGTGCCTTTCCATCAGGTCACTGAGCAGCCAGCAGGATTCGGTGGTGTGCTGGTCATATCTAGAGTTCATAAGCCAACAGGGTAAATGTGTCTGTCAGGATGGGCTGGGTTTTGCTGCAACAACAAACAACCTTCAGGTGCCAGCGTCTGAAAGCACCAAAGGCTTATTTCTCATTCATACTAGATGTCCACCACAGGTCAGCAGGGTGGGGGGTCGGGTGGGGCCCTGCTCATCATATTTACTCAGGGGGACCAAGATGGCAGATGGGCCAGTATCTCAAACATTGCTGGTTGCCATGCCCGAGGGGAAAGGGCACTCCAAATGCTCTCACACTGGCATCAGCGCTGCGGCCCAGAAGTAACACACATCACTTCCTGTATTAGTCAGCTGATGCAAAATATCAGAAATCTCTTGGTCTTTATAAAGGGTATTTATTTGGGGCAGAAGCTTACAGTTACCAGGCCATAAAGCATAAGTTTCTTCCTTCATCAAAGTCTGTTGCCACGTGTTAGAGCATGACAGCTGCCAACGTTTGCCAGGGTTCAGGCTTTTCTTGGGTTTCTCTCTTCCTGAGGCTCCATTTCTCTACAAGCTCAGCTCCTCTGGTTCCTCCACAAGGTCAGCTGTAGACTATGAAGCTCTCTAGGCTTTGCCTCTCTCCACAAGGCCAGCTGTGAACTTTCAGGAGAATGGCTCGTCTCTTTTCCTGGGACATTCTCTCCTTCCTTACGACCAAGCTCTTCACAGGCTCCAGCATTAAAACTCCACATCAGAACTCCAACATCAAAAAAACTCCAACTCTGTCCTTTGCCACGTCTTTTATCTTTGAGACCCCACCCACCAAGGGGAGGGGCTCAACACCTTACTGACGTGGTCCAATGAAAGCCCTAATCATAACTTAATCATGCCCAGATGAACAGACCAGTTTAGAAGCATAATCCAATATCTATTTTTGGAATTCATAACGATATCAAACTGCCACACTTCCCTTCACAGTTTTTTGCCTAGAGCTCACTCCTACTCACATGGCCTCCCCAACACACAAGGGGTTGGAGATGTATGGTCCAACTACATGCCCAGGAGAAGAAGAACTGGAAAAAATATATAGATAGAGATAAAGATAAACAGAGATAGAGATTTTAGGAGGTACCAGGGATTGAACCCAGGACCTCATACATGGGAAACAGGTACTCAACCACTTGAGCTACATCCACTTCTCTGAAAATATTTGGTTAACAGTACTAATGAGGACTTCAGTGAACTTAGCAGACCTGTGGAGGGTGACAGCTACTGAATGGCTAATTCAGAGAAACTAATCAGGAGAAACAATGTGTTCTATCCATTGTTAGATAAAATCAGGAAATACATAGTGAGCCCCTACTCTGGGCCAGACCCTGTGCTAGGTGCTGGGGCAGTGAAGATGGCTCCAACTTGAGTCTTGCCCACCAAGAGCTTTTAGTCTAATAGGTGAAATAGGATGACAATATACGTAACAATAATCCAAGCTAGAAAGTGGTTAAGTGAAGTAAAGGAAGGTGAAATCAAAGGATCTAGAAGTCCAAGGAAGAGTATCACAGCTTGGCAGGATGAGTGATGGCTTCAGGAAGGAGATGGAGTTTGAGCTAGGCCTTTAAAGATGGGTGGTATTTGGAGATATGGGAGTTGTGAGGAGGGGACTATTCCAAGCCAAGGGGTCCTTACAAGTGAAGACCCAGAGAGAGATAGGGTTTTGAGTTTCTTTAGGACTGTCAAATACCCTGAATCTAAGGAGACTATGAGCTCCCTGAGTTTAATTGCCACCTTGCCCACACTGGTCAGCCCAGGCAGAATGCCTGGCTGCCCAAAGAGCCCTCCATTTCCCCTGTCCTGAACCTCATACCAGAAGGCTATAGACCCTGTCCCCACCCAGTTCTTGCCAGTTCTTGCCAAATATTTCTACTGGGAACTGGATCTGCTGCCCCTCCCTCCATTGCTGGCTTGGCTCCTGTTCCCAAATAGGCTGGTTACCTGCAGACTTGCCTGATTTTAAGAATCAATTTGGCTGCCATACCCTGTCCAGCCTCACCTCTCTGGGCTATTTCTCAGCCAGAAGCTCCTCGGGACATTATGATTTGTGCCGGGCCATGCTCTCCTATCCAGATGTCTGATTCCCTAGAACAGGGAACAGGACTTGCTCTCCCTGTTTCCTTTCCTCCAGCTAGTTCACAGCTGCAGGGCCAGCATGGCTTGTGGCCAAGCCCACATGGAAAGGCTGAAGGCAAAGAGGCCAAGAGACAGTTGCAGTCATCCACTTGAGGGGTGGATGGCGGCCTGAGCTAGGGCCTGGACAGAGCATGTGGACACAGGGCACCTGTATCAGAGGTGGTGATTACAAATGGAAAGTGCAACAGGGCTGACCGCTGATCAGGTCTGGAAGGCAAGGAGAGGAAAGGAGGTTCAAAACCATTGTATGTTTTATACACGAAGAACCAAAGGAGTGATGGTGCCTTTTCTAGAAACAAGGAACTCAGCAGAACAAGTAAAAAGGACGAGTCCAGTTTGGGTCAAACTGAGTCTGAGATGCTGAGTGGATGTCTAGCAGACAACTGCAGGTCAAGATACTGCTAAGCAGAGAGGTCAGATGTGAAGGATTAATGTATAGAAAGCTTACACACAAAAACAAGAAGTGAAGACAGGAGGCTGATGCTGCTAAGCGGGTGCAAGTAGATGAGGAGAGACCCAAAGAGAAGTTCTTCAGGAATCATCAACACATAGAGGTCAAGGGAAAAGAAAGCTGTGTGTGGAATGATGGAAATGTGCCCAAGCAAAGTGGCTCAATGAAAACGCTCATGAACAAAAACAGATCAGTCAAGGGCTTCATAAAATGATTCTTCATAACAAGCTAATCCAAGGTCCTTAAATAGAACTTCATTCACAAAAATCTATTTTCACCCACATATTCAGGGGCCCAACTCTTGAGGACACTATAGTCACCCCACAAGATGCCACTTGCTGACATTCTGTCCAGAAACCCATCCTCATCCCTAATAAGCACATGTTGGAGATCCTTAGCACAGAGCCAAGCACACAGTGGATGGAGAGCAAACCTAGCCAACCAGACCTTCCACACTAAACTCAGCTCTCACCAATTTCCTGTGGAAATCATCTCCCACAAGTGCAAATTTCCTGGCCCTTTTCCCAACCTGTTGACAAAACTCAACCCTGCAACCCAACTTCTCTCTCTTGCCCTACATTTGTCCCAGTTTAAAGCACCCCATCCTTATCAACACAAGAACTTCAGCTGGCCTTCGTGACTCTTTTCCTGCATGCACATAGGTAGTCACTTGCTCATTCACTCATCAAACGTGTATTGAGCACCTAGTGTATACCAGGTTAACATGCTAGGGCTGAGGATATACAAATTAGTAATAATAACTAACATACATTAAACACTTAGCATATGCCATATGTCCTAAGTGCTTTACATAGATTATCTCATTTAATTCTCCCTCCAGCTCTAAGAGGTTAAGGAACTTGCCCAAGGTCATGAAGCTGAATCCAAGTAATTAGATGCCAGAGCTCACATTCTTAACACCATGCTGAACTGCCTTCTAATAAAACACATCTTTTCAAAGGAACTTACAATCTAAGAAGGAGACAGACAAATAAATAGAAAATCACTTTACAATGTGGCAAGGGCAATGCTAGAGGTATGGCAGGGATTCAAAGCATCCTAGAAGAGTTTCCTAACCCAGCCATCTAAGCATATCCTCCTCAAGGTGCCCTGAAATGAATCCTTGGAGGCCTGAGTCTCATCCCTTCTTGTGAACCATCCATCATGGATCCTAATTCCATCCCTCACATCAGAGTTGCTCCTCCAGAAATAGCTAAAGAGTTGCGGGATCCACCTGTGGCAGCAGACCCCAGCCAGTCACCCCATAAATGTATCCTACGCTGGACAATGCAAGGAAGTGTGGAAGTCTTGGTGCAATTGAGCCACTCTACTGGAAAGCCAGCGTTGAGCTCAGGAAAGGCAGGATGACTCAGCACTCTACAGTATGCGGCTCTGAACAAAGCTCATGCCATTAGACTTGGAAGGAGAAATCTGATGATGAGCTCCTGTGCGATAGGACAGAAGGAAGAATTCAGGACTCAGAGGAACCCTGCGAGCTCAGGAACTCACACAGGCTAGCTTGGCTCTTGCGTCCCTTTCCTTTCAGTGCCAGAGCTATGAGCCTCCTCCTGCAGGGATCTCAGCTATGGCTATATGACTCTTTTCCATGAGGTGGCTCGTTTTTTTCTGTACAGATTGGGGAAGTTTGGTGACACATCAGGGATTATCCAGAGAGACACAGCGCACTGATGTGGGCAGATGCCTCAGGCTTTCCTGGGGCACGTAGCATTTCTTCTCTCTGTGACTTCACCTTTGCAGTCAGGTTTGCAGGGACCCTTCAGACTGGGGCAATAGGAAAGAAAACCTGTGGCTAGAAATTCCAAGTGTTTTGTTTTGTTTTGTTTTTAGAACTGTGAGTCTCTGTGACTTGCTAATCACAGTTGAAAGGGCTATGGCCTTTTGTTCCCTGCTCTTTCATCTCCCTGGAGAAATTACTGACAATGATACACAGCAGTTAAAATGGGTTATGAAATCAAAGAGCTAGACGAGCTTCAGATACCTCTTTAAATTACCAATAAGTTTCTTTTCCAGATGATCCAAATATGCCTGACTTACCAAGCAGAGTCCCTCTTGGACCCCACCTGTGGCGGCCCTGATGCTCCTGGCTCTTTCCGTCCCTGGCAATGAAGCTGGGGGGTGGATTTGTATTCACCAGCTTATTTAACCCCAGTGGCTACCTAACCCATAATGCTGTTTGTTGCCAGATTTGCCACGTGAGGACAGATGCATTTCTCAACACCAACACATCTGGTAAAACCAAGAGCTTAGAGCCAAAAGATCAGAGTTCAAGTTCTGGTCCCCAAACTTCCCCATTGTATCCCCAGGCAGACCACTTAACCTCCCTGAGCCTCGTTTCCCTCATCTGTACAGCAGGGATAGAGTAGCTTTGAAGGCAGCGGTCAGGCTCAGCTTCTGAACTGCACCCTGCGAGCACATTGTGGTGTGGACGATCTCCCCTTTCCTTGAAGGCTCCGCTTCCACAACTGGGTAACTTGAGAACAAAGGGAATAAGCCACTGTGCTGCTGTTACGCCTGGAGACGGTGGAAGGGAGCAGGGAGGGGGTGTAAAGAATAAATCAAGTAGCTGTGTAATTAATTTAGAGCTGCTTAAGCACTGAACGTTGAAGAGAAACAAAAGTGATGACATTTAATGAATGTGCCAGTCGATATCTCACTCATTGCAGTTGTCTTTTTAAATGTCAAATACTTGACAATTCCTTTTCCTTGCAGTTGGAAGGGCTTGGGCGAACGGCAACCACCGTTTCTGGTTTCTGACCAATAGGTTAGCACAGGCACATAATTTTGGAAGCGGGAGGTCCTAGGGGCTGCACAAACAGGAGACAATGGGCTTCCTAGCTTCCCTCCAGAAAGTTGGACACTGCAGCCGCTCCTCTGGCCTCCCCCGCTGAGCCATTCGCCCTGCCATTCACCCACCTTCTTCCTATTAACCATAACAATAAACACAGAGACACCAAGAGAAAGACCATTGATTTTAGTATAGATGTCCCCATTTGTGCCTCTCCAAACTTCTCAAAGCTCGAAAGTTTCCAAGAGAAAACCTTAGCTGAACTTCCGGGGAAGAGAAAGCCAAAAGATGGGTGCTCCAGAGAACTCCAGGCTCAGGATTTTCCATTCTGTGCTCATTGGACCTTGCTTCAGTCCTCTATAAATACCAGATACTGCTTCAGAGACAAACTGGGGGGGACAAACCAGCTGGCTTTTCACTTCTGGGAAGAATGGGAAGCTAAGTGGCACTGACTGGTTTTCATCCCAAACCCCAATCCTTACCCCCTAAAGTGAGCATCCCCACTGGCAGTCACAGCTGAGTGGCCATTCTCTTTAACTTTACAGGACAATTTAGGTGCAAGGAAGAGGAACAGCTAAAACCCAAATGGAAACCTGGCAGTGTTCAGCCATCCCGGAAGTTTAAGTGGCCTAGGCAGGCTTCGCAGTTCCAGCAGCTCCAGCTCATTTACCAGAATGCAGCTTCTGCCTTGGGGTGCTGAGAAGGGCAGCCCTGGTGTTCTAGGCTGCCCGGGGAGAAGGAGATGGGGAGCCAGCTCAGGACAAACGTTAACAGCACAGCCTTAGGAAGCGGATGTGGCTCAAGCGATTGAGCTCCCACCTACCACATGGAAGGTCTGGGGTTCGGTTCCCAGTGCCTCCTGGAGAAGACAAGAAAGACAGTGAGCTGGTGTGACGGGCAGGCATGGCGAGCTGACGCAACAAGATGACACAACAAGGAGACACAAAGAGGAAAGACAATAAGAGACACAACAAAGCAGACAGCTGAGCTGGCTCAAGCAATTGAGCGCCTCTCTCCCACATGGGAGGTCCCAGGTTCGGTTCCCAGTGCCTCCTAAAGAGAAGACGAGCAGACACAGCACACAGCGAAGGGACACAGAGAACAGACAGCGAGCACAAACAACAAGCAGCAGGGGGGATAAATAAATAAAATAAATCTTAAAAAAAAAACACACAAAAAAAAAACCCCAGCTCAGCGTTGTCTAAGCACAGCTGCTTACAGAGTGCACAGTGCCATGTCAGAGGAGAGGCCATCCTTCTACTGTCCAATTTATAGCCAGCTTGTGCAGGGAGTCCAGTGCCAGCCCCAGGTGAAGCCAAATACTCAGGAGCTCTGCCACCCTGTTGGCTTCCCATTCAGGGAGTAGAGCCAAATAGCAGGAACCCTTGCCCCCACCTCCTGCCCATAGTACACGAAGCCTATGGCTTATTAAACTAAGCATCCCCAACCCATCTTCCTCGTGGCTTCTGGAATGCCTCCTGCAGTTGATCTGAGATGTTCTCTTTTTACCTAACTCTGGTCTCTGTTGGATCCACTTTCATTACCACCCCAACTGTTATACACACGCCCCAAGTGAGTTGGTCCCCAGGCCCAGTCCTTTGTCTCTCCCCAACTCTCCATCCTCTCCCTGGACAATCTTACCCACCTCCGCGTCACCTGCCTCCTCTGTGACTCGCGTTTCCCACACCCTCGGCTCTCCTAAGCACCAGGCCCAACCTGCCAACTGCCTTAGACAAGGCCTGTAGTTGCAACTAAACCAACACATCCAGAAGCAAACACCTCTGAGAGCTGCTCCTGGGCCATCTGTGAATGTCAGTAGCATCATTCCATTTAATCTCTGACTCCTCTACTCTCCCTCAATCAGTCAATTTGTTGAATTTATTTCTTCTTTTATGTTGTTGTTGCTTCTGCTCTTTGCCTCATTACTTTTCCTCCTGGACTATGGCTGTCATCTCCCCTACTTGGAATTCCTACCTCTATGCCATTTTCCAGGGATTGAAAACTCTATCTTCAGGGACTAAGCAGATAGCATAAATGTGGGAGGCTGTAAAACAAAGGTAGAGTGACAGATTATGGAAACTGTAGGATGCAAACTTTTTCTAAAGATATACGAATTGAAAAAACAACAACACTGTGTTGGGTTAACTAATCAGATTCGTTCCCTGGACCACTGCGTCACAACCCCTGAAAAGCCATTCTCCACTTCCTTGGTAGTTTAATCACCCTAATACTTCTGGTATGCATCCCACCAACACTCAAAATTTTTCACTGACTCCCCTTTTGCCCACATGGGGAAAAAAGAATGGTTCAGGTGTTTGCATAAATCTTTGTGAATTACCAAGGACCCTCACTTAGTGAAACTGATGCTGTATCAGCCACGCATTCAAGGTTCTTTTTTTTTTTTTTTACCGGGAGGTCCCAGGGATCGAACCCAGGTCCCTCCATATGGGAGGCAGATGCCCAACCGTCAAGGCCCTCTACCACCTGACCGTCCCCGCATCTTACTACCCATTCTTGGAACCAAATGTGATCCCCTCCTCCCATCAGGGTCTGCTTATGCTGATTCTCTACCCTCTGAATGCCCTCCTGTTCTGCTGGGAAACCTAAATCCCACCCATTCCTTAAGGCCTAACTCAAGCCTCTCCTCCTGGAAAAGCCTTCCCAGACCCCTGTAAGGAGAGAGTGACTGCCCCTCCCTGCATTCACTCTTTCTGATTAGATGCTGGTGTGCGCTACCTTGTCTTGTTAGTTTTCTTCTCATGCATATGTTGAGCGCATCCGTCAGGAACCAGGATGGGAGCCTTTTCCTTGTCCAGCTCCCTTCCACTGGCCTGCATAGATGGGTGCCCCTGGTGGTCAGCCCAGCCAGAGAGAATGCCACCTACGAGCCAAGACCAGTGTCAAGGGCCCAGATTCAGAATACCAAGCGTCTGGCTCAAAAAATAATTTAGAGGGAAGCAGCTGTGGCTCAATCAGTAGGGCTCCCGTTTACCATATGGGAGGCCCCGGGTTCGGTTCCCGAGGCCTCCTGGTGAAGGCAAGCCCGCCCGCGCAGCGTGGTTAGCTGACCCAGTGAGCACAAGCAGCAAGGGGGGGATAAATGAATAAATAAATAAAATCTTTAAAAATAATAATAATAATAATAATTTAGAGAAAACCAAGCTTCTTGGCAACTGGAGACCGTCTCCATTGCTGGCTGTCAAACTTGACTGTGCATTTGAACCACCTGGAAAGCTTGTGAAAAAGGTAAATTCTCTGGGCCACTCACAGAGGTTCTGATGCTGTAGATCTGGTTGGAGCCAAGCTGGTAGATGATACTGGTGCCCAGTAAAGTTCAGTCTCTAATTTGGTCCCAGAATTAGAGATTTGGCTTTACCTGGATGCAGGAGAGGTATTCCCAAGTAGAGAAGGCCCCAGCCTGGAGCCTGCTCACGGGGTGATATCTTCTGAATTCTGCATGGCAGGCAGTCACAGGGGGCCAGTGTCTATCTCAGACTACCCTGGTCTGCTCCTGGACAGTCTTGGGGTGGGAGTATTTCCCCAGAGGACACCTAGGCATCTGTCTGGCAGCCTTACAGGCTCCCCACTCTTAACTGGAACAGGAGGGAGTGTTAACTGCAAATGCTAACTCTGGAAACTCTGGTTTCCACTCTGCCCAGAACCCTGAAGGTCACACCGCCCCCCCCCCCGAATCAAGGCTATTGCAATTCATTTCCCACTGCAGCAGGACAAGCCATCTGCTCCCCATCAGCACATCCCTGCCTCTGTCTCCATAGAACAAAAGTAGGAGCAGACATTCAGCATCAGCTCCCCCTTCTCAACCCACATTCTGTCTCCTACTAACCTATACTCTAAAGTTCAGAGTATAGTTCTGACTATACTCTATATTCAGAGCTGATCCTGGATGCATGTAGAATGTTTAATAAGGTCTATTGTAAATATGTAGTAATGGATAGAGTTGATGGCAGCACATTATAATGAGTATAGCAAACACTGCTGATTTATAAATGTGATTGTGGCTGACAGGGGTAGTCTAGAGAGGTTAATGTTAATTGAAAGACAGCTAGAGGATAATCTAGGGACTGCATATATGAGGATCGTGGTTAATGACAGAAATACAAAAATGTTCTTCATGTATTTATATTATACAAGGTGTTAAGTATATAGTGATACATTGGAAAAATACAAGCAATGTAACTTATAGACTATATTTAACAGTAATATTGTAATATTTTTGTAGCAAAGGCAAAGAAGGCACTGTACCAATGCTAAAGGTCCAAAAAAGAATATAAGGTTTAGTTTTATATGAATATGAATAAGTATTTTTTTCTTCATTTTCTTCATTAACAAGGAGGCCTTGATCATGTCATTTAACCAATCTGGGCTTATTTATGTATCTTTCTGAACATTGGAGAAACAATTGGGTTTGTTTTGGGGATGAAATGAGATAAATATGCTTGGAGGGAGTTTTTCTAAAGTAATGTTTTTTGTCAAGCTGCCTTTTGTCTATTATTTTATTTTTTGAAGTTGAAATAAAGTTTACTTTTTAAAAAGTAGGAGCAGATAGGTTGATCATGACCGAGAGCAGCTGCTCTGAACCAGGCAGCCCACAGGCTGGGGCCAAGAAGGGACAGAAGGCAGTGATGGACCACTGCTCTGGGCAACTTCTGCCAGAACTCCTTCACCCACTCCTTTTCCCAGCCCAGTCTTTTACTTCTCACAGTCAACAAGCATTGCCCAGGCTCCGAGACACAGAGACAGGAGCATTTTAGGAAGCAGATCATATGTGATTGGGGACTGATTGGAGTAGAAGGGAAGAAAGGAGACAGTGGAAGCCTGGGAGGGTGTCAGTTCATTGGCTGTACAGTGGGAGGTTAAGCAAGCCTCAGTTTCTCTGCCTGCGAGAAAGTGTCTTGAGATGCCCAAAAGCAATGACTTCTCCTGAGTGCCCAGTGTCCTGCAGGAGAGCTCCACAAACACGGCCATGGGGACCTCAAACTCAGGCAGACCACTCTCCACTGCCTCTCCCTCTGTACCACCAGTCCTGCTGTGACCCCTCTCGGTGACGGCAAAATTAATATTCCTATCTCCAGGCCCAGAGCCTCTGAATCATCTTCTATTCCCCTCTCTACTCGGCCCCCACATCTGATCATTCTGTCCATTCCACCCTCAGCATGTCTCGTGGCTGTCAGCTCCTCTCTGAAGCTTCACCTCTTCCTGAGTCCAGGCTCTCATCACCTCTGGCCTAGACAACTGGGGTAGTTTCCCAAAGGGTCTCCAATCTCTGCTCTCCTACCTCTCTACCCCGTCAGCTCCCAACCTTTTACTTTCAGGTCTCTAAGGGGTCTTCAGTATTTAAAGGGACTGCTGAAAACTGTGCCTCCAGTTAAACTCAGGGGCTATTAATAAATGTGACTTGTTAAATGGCCAGAATCAGAATGTGAGATTGATGGGGATAAAGGAATGACGGGGGTTTCCTGATAGTGAAGGTGGACCACTGCCAGTCAATATTCATGCAGTTTCTAAAACCAGAGTCTGATGTCACTTCTCTAAGAGCCCTCATTCCTTCAGATTCTTTTAAGTCCAGGCACTGTTGGGCCTACGTTTTCACTTCCTCACTCCACACAAGCTATGTTTCCCAAATACCCTTGCATTTCCACTTCTCCACAATGTGGCTAGTTCTGTTTCCTCATCCAGGAATGTTCTGGCATTCCCCCTTTGAACCATCATTCATGGCTCTGCTCAGTTGTTCCTCCTCTGTCTTCCCCAAGGTTTGCACCTTGTAGGTAAAAATTAATGGCTCCTTCCTCTCTGTTTCTCTAAGTCCAATGCTGTATCTCTATTCTAGTAGGTATTTCATTCTGATATACCTTATTGTTAGGGCCTCCCCCATCTGAGTAGAAGGCTGCTTGAAAGCTGATATCCTCATTGCATTTTCCATAGTGCCTGGCACACAGGAGGTGCTCAATAAATGTCTGTTGGAGAAATTGAATTGGAAACAAGTGAGTAGAGGACTTTCCCTAAAGGCTAAAATCAGCACCATCACAATGACCCAGAATTGTCCTACGCTATCCACAGAGCACGGGGTCGTTTCTGGGAGAAAGAGCCTAAAGAGAATACATTTTTGGAAGTATCTCTAAGTTGCCCCTGTTATCTGGAGTGGCCACTTAGGACCAGAATGGCCACTATTTTCCAATAATAATAATATTAATTTTCATTCTAGCTATCGTCTGTTAATTGATTCTGATGTGCCAGGTCCTTTACATGCATTATCTGGTTTCATTTCTAGGAGGTAAGTGCTATTAGTATATCTCATTATACGGAGGAAGCAAGTTAAGAGAAGGGGCCACATTTCAAACCTAGGTGAGCATAACCCTAACTGCCCTGGAGGGGTCACAAGGGCCACCTCAGCCCACACCCCATCACCTCTCTCTGAGCCATCAGCACAGATGACAGGTTTATCTGTCCCAAGGGAGACTGTGAGCTCCGCGAGGCAGGTTGGTCCCAGGCCAAGAGGACAGACCGCTGGCAGCTTGCCCTGTCCTGGTGAAAGTGCAAGCTACTCCACAGGCCCCCAAATGCTGGACAGGTACCTTTGGGGAGCTTAGGACTTATCTCTCCTCTCTGCCCTAGAAACCTGGGCCCATGCCACCCAGCGCCAGCAAACTGTAAGTGCTGCTTCTGCCCCTCGCCAGACTTCCTCACTCTTATGTCAGGTGCTGCATGATGATGGGTGCTTTCAAGGTTTGGGCTGGTCCCACTAAGAAGTTTTGGCTAAACCTGGGCAGCCAGGAAGAGGTAATTAGGTGGTGCTTTCCTGATGAGGTGGGAGGATCAGCAGGTGTGAGGTCAGGGATCTGCGTCCTGGGGTGCATTTAATTAAGCAGCACTGCTCTATTCACACATTGGCAAAGCTTTGAAGAAAAAAAAATCCCAACCATCCTCTTCCCTCGGAACTCCAGATAGGGGTGGGGGAAGGAGGCCGAGGATGCCAAAAAAGCAACAAAACAAAACAAAAACAAAACACAGAGCAGCCAGTATCCCAAACCTTCTTCCTCTCCAGGCTCAGCCTTTGATCATGAAAAGAATAACCAAAAGGGAATAGAGAGAACCCCGGGGAGCCTGGGCTCTAGACAACCCTGTGGCAGACAAAAGAATCGGAAGAAAGGGAAGGAATACTTAGAAAATCAGTTAGGCAATAGCTAAGTCATCCCATTTCAATTCCAACAAGACCAGGATTCTGCAATAACAAAGACCACCATGTTTAATTAAGGGTATAAATGGTAGAAATATGAGACAGGAGCTTTAACGAGCTGATAATGAGGTAGATGGGAAACCTCTAAAACTAAGCCAACTAAGAAAGGGTAATTAGGGGTGCAAAAATAAACAGAGGGTGTCAATTTGAGCAAAGTTCTCTGCAAAACCTCCTCCAACATGTCCTCAGTACCTAGGGCAGGCCAGGGAAAGGAAGCACCCAAGGGTCCAGGCATGAGAGCCAGGGTGCAAGCATCCTCTTAACTCTTCTCCTTTCCCCTGTCTAGACTTTTAAGAATGACTAGGAGTTCTTCCTGCACCCCGACTTCCAAGCAACTGGAGCCTTTGTGAGGCAGGAGATGCCTTATTTAACAGGGAGTCCCCAAAGAACCCTGAACAAATATGAAGGGATGAGAAGCCTCTGGAGCTAAGTGATAAAAATCAGCCTGGGTCCTAACTCTGAGCTAATAGCCAGGAATTGTGCCTACGTGCGTGGGTGCATGGACACAAAAACACAATTGCTCACACCACACAGGCACACACACACACACACACACACAAGCCCCCCCCCCTTTTCAGTCAAGGCCATTTGCTCACGAATAGAGAGCAGGTGGTTGCTAACCCTTGAGGTAGACTTGAGCTGTTCTTGTAAGCCTCCCACTACCACAATCTCTTTCTCGCCTTCCCCATTACTGCTTAAAATGTTACCATGTTAGAAGCTGTTCTGTGGTCAAGTAAGTTTGGGAAATACTGCTCATAATATTCTCCTCTGGGGAGATCTCCCATTAACACATTTAACTCTCTAAGAAAAACTGAGGGCAAGAAACCTCTTTGAGTTAGTATGAGTCAACATTTCCCAAACTGATTTCATCATGCAGTGCTTTTCCCACACAGTAGGACTAGGAAAATTTGGGGCAATAAACACAGCCCTGAGGGATAGGAATTTGAGAGAGGGCTCACTTTGGAGCCCAGGCCCATCCCTGCCCCCTGGACAGGGGGATGTCAGTGGTGTACCACAAGGAGGGGTGTGTAACAGCAGGGCAAGCCATGGGGGAGGGAGGCAGAGAAACCCACAAACGAGAAGCAAGGAGCTCTGGGGATAAGCATGCCTTATTTTGTTCATTTACTGTCTTTCCAACTTCTCTGCAAATATCAGCCAATGCCAGTCCTTATGTTTACAAAGTGGTACCCACCCGGAGAAGAAAAGTGTTCCCCCCAGATTCTGGTCCAGGCAGGTAGCCCTGCCCTGTGAAATCCAAGTCCTATATGTTCCTAATGGAGCTGAAAAATGGACTCAGCACAGAAGACCTGGCACCAACACTGCTACTGCCATAGAAAAGTGGGACGAGGGCAGAGCAACTTAACCCTTTTTTATCATCTATTTATTTATTTATTTTTAAAGATTTATTTATTCATTTCCTCCCCCCACCCCCCATTGTTTATGCACTTGCTCTCTGCTCTCTGTGTGTTCTTCTGTGTCTGTTTGACTTCTCTTTAGGTGGCACTGGGAACGGATCCTAGGACCTTCTAGAGTGGGAGAGAGGTGCTCAATCTCCTGCGCCACCTCAGCTCCCTGGTCTGCTGTGTCTCTTATTGTCTCTCCTCTGTGTCTCTTTTTGTTGCGTCATCTTTCTGTGCCAGCTCACTGCGCGGGCCAGCACTCCACATGAGCCAGCTCGCTGCGTGCATCAGCTTGCCTTTCACCAGGAGGCCCTGGGAATCAAACTCTGGACCTCCCATATGGTTGACGGGAGCCCAATCACTTGAGACACATCTGTCTCTCTATCACCTTTTCCTCAATTGTAAAATGAGGATGCTAAAAAGAGCTACCCCACAGAATTGATTGGAAGAGTAAATAAAATAATATACAAACATTTAATGTCTTGTAAAAGCACTGTATAAAGTAAGGTATTAATAATGATCAGAAAACAACTTCTCCTGTTTCCTTCTATACCCTCGTAGGGTGAGTTTATCTGCTCCCAGGGTCTCAATTCCTTGGAAATGTAGATGGATCTGAAAACCACATCTCCCCAGATCTCTCTCCTGAACTCTAGATTTCGGCTACAGTTGGGGATTTATGGTAAAAAAGCCAAAATCCAATGAACTTCAAGGACAGAAAATAAAATACCGCCAGACTTGAGTGGAGCTAGAACTTAAATTAGGGGAAACCCACAAAGAACAGCAGCAGCACTTTGTGTTTCCCTACCTCGGAGGCCACCCACCTCTCCTATTGTTTGACTCTGTGCGTCCGCTCTGTTCTCTCACCCCATCGCCTTCCTCTGCCTACTCGTTATCCTCCAAACCTAGGAGACCCAACTCCAGAGTCCACTCCAAGTGGTAACAGACTCCATGTCTTCATGTTCATATTCAAGTTTTTGGAGGAAGATGGATCAGCCCATCCACTCCACTAGACAATGGAAAGTATAGACCTGGCCTCCAGGGTTGGGTGTCCACCAGGCGTAATCAGCTGTGGCCCTGTAGAGAAAGGGGATCGCGTGGCTTATAGAGCTGCCCCTTCCAGCATCACTGGACAGGGCAGAGTGCAAGAGCCTGTCGGTTTGTTTTATTCTACTGCTTAACTGTCTGGCACACACAACATTTTCCCAATTCATGCAATTTCAGAGATGTTCTTGCCTAACTTGACCACATTTACATGTACAAATCATACATATTGTCCCCATAAGAAAGAGCTCACAGTTCACACTCTGCTTCTTGTTCAGAGGCAGCGTCAAGAGGCCATCTCAGAGGTTGCTTGCCTGCCTCAGAATCCACAGTATTTATGCTAGTTCTGTGAGAGCCTATCCAAATGTGACTCCTCATGTTCCTACAATCTATGAACTAAATGGTAAATTTAATCTCTGCCATACCCCCAATATCCAACAATGGAGCAAAAAAAACAGGCCACAGCAAGGTAGAAAAACATTTACTTAGAAAAAGAGAGCAAAGAAAGAGAGCTCCAGAATAAGGCCTTGCAGTGGTTCCTGGTTACCAGTAAATATCAAATCCTGAAGCAACAGGGAGCCCTGGCTGACTCTATAGGGCCAGTGTGCTTGAGAGTCTGCCTTTTCTTAAAAGCTACAGCTAATCCTGAGGAGCAGGTTCACAAATGTTCTGTTTAGAATTCAGGATTAGCTCCTTCCATCTGACTGTCCTCTTAATATCTAATATCTCATGGTAGAGAAAGTATGTCTTTCCTAATGTCTTTCTTTATCCCTATTCCTACCCTAACTACGAGTCTCACCTCTCAATGAGAAAGAATGTCTTGTGTCATAGGAAAGGTAGAGTGTAAAATGTCTCGAAAAAGATTGTCAGGTGTCATGTTCCCCACCAACTCCTTCTTTTCCCAAATAATCCTTCTCCAATGGCCTGAATATCCATCTTTGTCCATCAAATCACTAGAAACTCAGTGAGACAGAAAATTAGAACTAGACCCTGGTTTGCCAAGGCCTATTAGTTTCTGGGCTTGACTGTAGGTAATCAAAGACCTCTGACTACAGGCAAAATAGGTTTCCTACACAAGAGTTACATAATCACCCTCCCTTTCTTATTTGCTTATGGACAGAAAAGTCTGGATAGAAACCTGCCCCTTTGCTGCTGGCTTTATCTAAAGTTATAAACAATAAAGAATCTGCTTCATTATGCTTACATTCAGCCGTCAAGCCTCCCAAAGCATCACCATTGGTCTGATATTATCTGGGTCTCAAAGAATAGCAGATGACTACTTAATTAGTTATTTTGCCATGAAAAATCACAGGCTGCAAGCTTCCCATCCTATAATAAATTTTTTAAAAATTATGTCTCATCCCAATGATACCATGGCTAGCCTCATGTTTTAGGGCTCTATGACTTCAAATCCCACTCCTGCTATGAATTTATTTTCTTTTTAGGGCATTTCAGGTTATAAACTCAAAAGAACAAAAGTAAAAAGAAGCTTTTAATATAAGTACATAAGTATAAATATAGATAAAGATATATGGATAGATAGAGAAGTTGGAAGGACAGCCAGGCTCATGGGAACTGGAACCAAAAATTTGCCTCTGTCTGTCTATGTATCATTATCTCTCAGGGGTGGTGTCGTTGACTCCCAGTTCTTTATTATTCTGTGTCTGTTCCATCTTCCCCTCTTTCCCAGCCTTTCAGGAAGAATTTCCAACACTAGTGATCATTACTGACTGGCAATACTCAATGGCTTGATTGAAACTCCCTAGAGACAGAATCTGATTAGAATAACTCATTTGTTTGAGCCAGACCATATATGAAAAGTCACTGGCCAGCCAGTGCATTTGCTACCTTTGGGTCAGACATCTATTCCATGTCTAGGCAGCATCAGCAGTCATGTGAGAATCATATAGTTTGTAATTCTGTCCCTTCCTGGAGTCGTAAGCAGTCAAGCCTCAGAAACATAAATGGCAGACTATCCAAGTACTGTGTATATCCCCTATGGAGTCCATAGGCCTTGAAAATAGGTCACAACCCGAACTGAAAATATCATCTTTCTTCACCCTAATGTTTCTCCTCCTTCCATCTTCCTGACCTCAGTGAAATCATACCACCATCCATATAGTTCTCCAAGCTAGAAATAAGGGTGTTACCCTTGGCTTCACTTCTCCTCCATCCCCATATCCAACTTAACATCTAATTTTATTGATTTTGCCTCCCAAGTATCTCTTGATCCATCCACTTCTTCTTAACCCTCCAGCATCATCATAGATTATAGCAGTTTGATACAGTTATGAATTCCAAAAATAGATATTGGATTATGCTTGTAAACTGATCTGCTTATCTGGGCATGATTAAGTTATGATAAGGGCAATTGACTGGGCCACGTCAGTATGGCATTGAGCCCCACCACTTGGTGGGTGGGGAATCGAAGATAAAAGGACAGTCGGAGTAATTTTGAGTTGGAGTTTGTTTTTTTTTTAAAAACTTTATTTTGTGCATTTAATAATTGAAAATATAAACAATTTAAAAACTAAAAAGTAAACACAGATAAATAAATATATACATTTATCAATTAAATGTAATGGATAAATGTAATTTTTTTTTTAATCAAACAATATATTACACAATATATTTGGTTCATAGTAACGCATTCATACAGTATTTGTCCTTTTGTGTCTGGCTTGCTTCACTCAACATAATGTCCTCCAGGTTCATCCATGTTGCCATATGCTTTATGACTTCATTTCTTCTTACAGCTGCATAATATTCCATCATGTGAATAGACCACAGTGTGTTTATACATTCATTTGTTGATAGACACCTGGGTTGTTTCCAACTTTTGGCAATGGTGAATAATGTGGCTATGAACATTGGTGTGCAGATGTCTGTTCGTGTCACTGCCCTCAGTTATTCGGGGTATATACCCAGTAGTGGTATTGCAGGGTCACATGGCAAGTCTATATTCAACTTCTTTAGAACTGCCAAACAGTCATCCATAGTGGTTGTACCATCCTGCATTCCCACCAAGAGTGAAGAAGTATTCCTATCTCTCCACATCCTCTCCAACACTTGTAGTTCTCTGTCTTTTTAATAATGGCCATTCTGGTAGGTGTGAAATGATATCTCATTGTAGTTTTGATTTGCATTTCCCTAATCATGAGTGACGTTGAGCATTTCTTCATGTGTTTTTTTGCCATCTGTATTTCTTCTTCGGAGAAATGTCTATTCAAGTCTTTGGCCCATTTTTTAATTGGGTCATTTGTCTTTTTATTGTTGAGTTGTAACATCTCTTTATATATCCTGGATATTAAACCCTTATCAGATATGTGATTTGCAAATATTCTTTCCCATTGAGTTGGCTGCCTTTTCACCCTTCTGACAAAGTCCTGTGAGGTGCAAAAGTGTTTAATTTTGAGGAGGTCCCATTTATCTACTTTTTCTTTTGTTGCACGTGCTTTGGGTGTGAGGTCCAAAAAACCACCACCTACTACAAGGTCTAGAAGATGTTTCCCTACATTTTCTTCTAGTAGTTTTATGGTCCTGGCTTTCATATTTAGATCTTTGATCCATTTTGAGATGATTCTTGTATAGGGGGTGAGATAGGGGTCCTCTTTCATTCTTTTGGTTACAGATATCCAATTCTTCCAACACCATTTGTTGAAGAGACTGTTTTTTCCCATCAGCGTGGGCTTGGTAGGTTTGTCAAAAACCAGTTGACTGGGAAGCGGTTGTGGCTCAGTTGGTTGGGCTCCTGTTTACCGTATGGGAGGCCCCGGGTTCGGTTCCTGGGGCCTCCTGATTAAGGCAAGCCAGTCCACGGGGCGCAGTGAGCGAGCTGGCACAACAAGATGACACAACAAACAGAGACAAGCAGACACAGAAAAATGCACAGCAAATGGACACAATGAGCACAAGCAGCAAGGGGGGGGATAATTAAATAAATTAAGAAAATAAATCTTAAAAAAAAAAAAAAAACAAAAAACAGTTGACTGTATAGGTGAGGGTATATTTCTGGATTCTGAATTCTATTCCACTGATCTGTATGTCTATCTTTATGCCAGTACCATGCTATTTTGACCACTGTAGCTTTGTAATATGTTTCAAGGTCAGGTAGTGAAATTCCTCCCACATTGCTCTTCCTTTTTAGAATGCTTTTGGCTATTCGGGTGCACTTACCCTTCCAGATGAATTTGGTAATTGCCTTCTCTAATTCTGTAAAGGAAGCTGTTGGGATTTTGATTGGTATTGCATTGAATCTATAAATCAGTTTGGGCAAGATTGACATCTTCACAATATTTATTCTTCCAATCCATGAACACGGAATGTCTTTCCATTTGTTTAGGTCTTTTAAAATTTCTTTTAGCATTGTTTTGTAGTTTTCTGCATATAGGTCCTGTACTTCTTTGGTTAAATTAACTCCTAGGTATTTGAGTCTTTTTGTTGCTATTGAAAATGGAATTTTCCTCCTGATTTCCCCCTCAGATTGTTCAGTAGTAGTGTACAAAAACATTACTGATTTTTGCGTGTTGTTCTTGTATCCTGCCACTTTGCTGAACTCATTTATTAGTTCAAGTAGCTTTGT
>JAKSZT010001178.1:17294499-17325259 GCA_026826555.1 Tolypeutes matacus
TCATCCGCAAACAGTGAGAGTTTTACTTCCTCTTTTCCTATTTGGACACCTTTAATTTTTTTGTCTTGTCTAATTGCCCTCACTAGAACTTCTAGTACAATGTTGAATAACAATGGTGACAGGGAAACGGATGTGGCTCAAGAAGTTCGGCGTCCGTCTACCATATGGAGAGACAGGGGTTCGATCCCCAGGACCTCCCAGTATAAAAAAAAAAACAAAAAAACAATGGTGACAGTGGGCATCCTTGTCTTGTTCCTGATCTTAGGGGGAAAGCTTTCAATCTTTTCCCATTGAGTATGATGTTGGCTGTGCATTTTTCATATATGCCTTTTATCATGTTGAGGAATTTTCCTTTTATTCCTACCTTTTGAAGTATTTTTTATCAAAAAAGGATGTTGGATTTTGTCGAATGCCTTTTTTGCATCTATTGAGATGATCATGTGTTTTTTTTCCTTCAATTTGTTAATGTGGTATATTACATTGATTGATTTTCTTATGTTGAACTAGCCTTGCATATCAGGAATAAATCCGACTTGGTCGTGATGTATAAGTCTTTTGATATGCTGTTGGATTCGATTTGCAAGTATTTTGTTGAGAATTTTTGCATCTATGTTCATGAGAGAGATTGGTCTGTAATTTTATTTTCTTGTGGAATCTTTATCTGGCTTTGGTATTAGGGTGATGTTGGCTTCATAAAATGTGTTGGATGATTTTCCGTCCTCTTCAATTTTTTGGAAGAGTTTAAACAGGATTGGTATTAATTCTTTTAGAAATGCTTGGTAGAATTCACCTGTGAAGCCATCTGGTCCTGGACTTTTCTTTGCTGGGAGATTTTTGATGACAGATTCAATCTCCTTAATTGTGATTGGTTTGTTAAGTTCTTGTATTTCTTGTTGTGTCAGTGTAGGTTGGTTATGAGTTTCTAGAAATTTGTCCGTTTCATCCAGGTTGTCTAGTTTGTTGGCATATAGTTTCTCATAATATCCTCTTATGATTCTTTTTATTTCTGTAGGTCATTTGTAATTTCCCCCCTTTCATTTCTGATTGTGTTTATTTGCATCTTCTCTCTTTTTTTCTTTGTTAGTCTAGCGAGGGGTTTGTCAATTTTATTGATCTTCTCAAAAACCAGCTTTTGGTTTTGTTGGTTTTCTCTATTGTTTTTCTGTTCTCATTTTCATTTATTTCTGCTCTAATCTTTATTATTTCTTTCCTTCTTTTTGCTTTGGGATTGATTTGCTGTTCTTTTTCTAGAGTCTCAAGTTGTTCAATTAAATCTTTGAGTTTAGCTCTTTCTTGTTTTTTAATATAGGCATTTAGGGCTATAAATTTCCCTCTAAGACTGCCTTTGCTGTATCCCATAAGTTTTGATATGTTGTGTTCTCATTTTCATTTGTCTCAATATATTTACTGATTTCACTTGCAATTTCTTCTTTGACCCACCGAATATTTAGGAGTGTGTTGTTCAGTCTCCACACATTTGCAAATTTACTTTTTATCTGTTATTGATTTCTAGTTTCATTCCATTATGATCTGAGAAGGTGCTTTGTATAATTTCAATCTTTTTATATTTATTGAGAGCTGTATTGTGACCTAACATGTGGTCTATCCTGGAGAAAGATCCATGGGCACTTGAGAAGAATGTATAACCCGCTGAGTTTGGATGCAGTGTTCTGTATATTTCTGTTAGGTCTAACTTGTTTATCATATTGTTCAAGTTCTCTGTTTCCTTGTTGATCTTCTGTCTAGTTGTTCTATCTAATGATGTGAGAGGGGTGTTGACGTCTCCGACGATTATTGTAGAAATGTCTATTTCTCCCTTCAGTTTTGCCAGAGTTTGTCTCATATATTTTGGGACACCCTGGTTAGGTGCATAGATATTTATGACTGTTATATCTTCCTGGAGGATCGTCCCTTTTATTAATATATAATGGCCTTCTGCATCTCTTATCACTTTTTTGCATTTAAAGTCTGTTTTGTCTGATATTAGTAGAGTTACCCCTGCTATTTTCTGTTTACTATTCACGTGGAGTATCTTTTTCCAACCTTTTACTTTCAGCCGATTTGTATCCTTGGGTCTGAGGTGAGTTTCTTGTAAGCAGCATATGGATGGCTCATGTTTTTTTATCCATTCTGTCAGCCTGTATCTTTTGACTGCGGAATTTAATCCATTCACGTTCAATGATATTACTGAAAATGCACTATTTATTTCCTCCATTGTATTCTTTGGTTTTCATATGTCATCTTATTTTTGTCTCTCTTTTTACTCTTTTGGTTATCCTTTCTGCTTTTCTTTCTTCTATACTCTCCTCCAAGCCTCTCTCTCCTATCTTTTTCTTTCAGGTTCTAAGGCTTCCTTTAATATTTCCTGCAAAGGTGGATTCTTTTTTGCAAACTCTCTTAGTTTCTGTTTGTTTGTGAATACTTTATATTCACCTTCATATTTGAAGGACAGTTTTGCTGGATAAGGAATTCTCGGCTGGCGGTTTTCCTCTTTCAGTTTCCTAATTGTACCATACCACTGTCTTCTCGCCTCCATGGTTTCTGAAGAGAAATCTGCACTAAGTCTTACTGGACATCCTTTGTACATGATTGTCTGCTTCTCTCTTGTTGCTCTGAGAATTTTCTCTTTATCTTTTACATTTGACATTCTGAATAATATGTGTCTTGGTGTAGGTCTATTTCGATTTATTCTCATTGGGGTACGGTGTGCTTCTTGGACATGTAAGTTCATTTCTTTCGTGAGAGTTGGGAAATTTTCAGCTATTATTTCCTCAAATACTCTTTCTGCCCCTTTTCCTTTCTCTTCTTCTGGAACTCCCATGACACGTATGTTCTTGCGTTTTGTGTTGTCATGCAACTCTCTGAGCCCCTGCTCAATTTTTTTCCATTCTTTTCTCTCTCTGTTCTTTTCTCTCTTCAATTTTAGCTGCTCTGTCTTCGGTATCCCTTTTTCTTTCTTCTATCATTTCGCGTCTGCTGTTGTATGCCTCAAATGTATTTTTGACTTCACCTATTGTGTCTTTCATTCCCATGAACTCCGTTACTTTTCTTTTCAGTGTTTCAAATTCTTCTTTGCGTTCACTCAATGACTTCTTGATGTCATTGATCTCTTTAACTATATTGTCTTTCATCTCATTAATTTGATTTTGGAAATTTGTGCCCATCTCACTGATTAGTTCTCTCAAATTCTGCATCTCTTCTGGGACTTTGCTGTATTCCTTTTCTTGGGCCATGTCTTCTATATTCTTAGTCTGGCTCATAATCTTTTGCTGGTGCTTAGGCATCTGGTTAGTTTGTATTTTACTTAGATGCTCTATCTCTTTCTCTTTTATGGGGTTTTAGTGGCAGGTGGCTGTGATTTAGCACAGCTCTTTGATTTTTGGCTCAGCCTTGATTTTTAGGATTATTCTGCTGGTTGCTCAAAACTGGGCACTGGACCCAGTAATTGGTTGTAGAGTCATTTCCTAGGGCCTTGGGCAGGGAGGCTATAGAGGCCAGGAAAAGCCTCTCTTACTTATTAATTTTCTTATGTGAACTTCCTTGGTCTGCCAGGAGATGGCGCTTGTTGGCAGCTCTCAATTCAATGCCTGGTCAGAGCGTATTTGTTGTGACACAGACCAGGTCAATGTGATAGAGTTTCCTGTTTGGGGGCTAAGAGCCCTGTGATTCAAATTTTCTGAGACAGTTCTCCAGACTTCTCTTGTAGCACCCCCCTTTTCCCAGCTAGGAAATATTTCCACTCCCTTCTGAATCCTCAACAATCAGTCCCTGTTAGTAGAAGAGGAGATTGGGAGGTTTGTATATCTTTAGCCCCTTGCAGGCTCCAAGGCAAACAATGGTGCAGCCCCATCCAGCCTGGAAGGGCTCTTGGGACAGGGCAGACCAAACCTGGGAGTCCAAAGCAGGGTCAGCCCCAGGCTCTCTCTCCCCTCTCCCGTGGAGTCAACAATTAGTCCAGGCTAGAAGAGAGGGAAGTTGCGAGGATCGGAAAGGATCCCAGGGCAAACCGCTGTGTGGAAGGGTCCATGGGGCTCCGCAGCCCAAATTTCAGGTCAGAACCTGAGTCAGCCTAAGGCTGTGTCCCTCTCTCTCCACTTTCTGGGAGTGGTAGATCCCTGGAGCCCCCTTTGTCTGTGGTTGAAGGCCCGGAGGCCCGAGAATTCTGAAGAGTGTGGGGGAGGGTGCTGGCAGCTGCAGAAGCTGCTACATACAACTCACGGTTCTGTTGTCGTGATTTCCCTCTTCTGTCCCTCTCTCCTCTGGGTTGTATGCAGTCTTTACCTGCTGTTCTAAACCCTAGAAGATCTTTTTTGGGGCTGTTTCAGCTTGTCCTCTAGCTATTTTTCTGGAGAAGAGATTCCCGTGCCTTACTAGTCCGCCATCTTCCCGGAAGTCCGAATTGGAATTTTGATGCTGGTTTCTGGGGCTGAGATTTAATGCTGGAGCCCCAGGAAGTGAACACACTGAGGAGCTTTGTCGTGAGGAAAGAGAGAAGGCCCCGGGAAGAGAAATGAGCCATTCGCCTGACAATTCACAGCTGGCCTTGTGGAGAGAAGCAAAGCCTAGAGAGCCTCATAGCCTACAGCTGACCTTGTGGAGGAAACAGAGGAGCTAAGCCCAGAGAGAAACGCAGCCCCGGGAAGAGAGGAACCCAGAAAGCCTGAACCCTGGCAAATGTCAGCAGCTGTCTTGCTTCAACACGTGGCAGCAGACTTTGGTGAAGGAAGAAACTTATGATTTATGGCCTGGTAACTGTAAGCTTCTACCCCAAATAAATACCCTTTATAAAAAAAAAACCAACCGTATTTTGCATCAGCACCCCTTTGGCTGACTAATACATAGATCATCCTATTATAATCTTTAAACTAGTTTATCCCAGTAGCATTCTTACTGATCTTCCTCATCCAGCTTTTCCTCCTTTCAGCATTCAGATAACTCTGATCATGTCACTCTCTGTTTAAACTCTTTCAATATTGCCCCAGAATTTCAAAAACCCTCCATAATCTGGCCTCTGCCTACATTTCCAGCCTCACTGCTTGACTTCACTCTTAAGTGGAGCCAGACCAAACAATTTAGAGTTCCTAGAAGCCACTATCTTCTGGTCCCTCTTTTGTCTCAGCCTTTGCACATACCCAACACCTCTTCCAGGAGGCCTTCCCTAGGTCTCTTAGTCTAGGTTATATGCGTTTTCTACTCACTCTCATAAGGGACTTTGCATTACCATAGTTCTTATCACTCTGTATTGTAAGTGACTGTTTTCTTATCTGTATATACCACAAGATTTTACGTTCCTTAAATGCAGAGACTGTGTCTAATTTATCGCTGGCACATACTCAATACAGGTTTGTTGCTATATATTCACCTCCTCACCTCCTATAGACACTTCTTGGTTATTACAATGATTCCTAGCCTTTGTACAGGGCCTTATATCATGTAAAGGGCACTCACAAGTCATGTCTCATTGTATCATCCCAGCAAACCCCCCACAAAATCTTTCAGCACCTGGCACAACACTAGGAAAGAAGGAAGGGAGGATTATTATTCTTATTTCCCTAAGAAGAATATATGATTCAAATATATGAAGTGACTTGCCTAACAGCAAGTGGCCAGGGCTGGTTCCTGGTGGAGAGATCCATACGTGGAAGCTGGGGAGCAGGTGCCAACGTCAGATATCAGAGAAAGTACAAGAAAGAGCTTGTTCTAAAGAAAAATGTGCTATGAATAGTGAGATTTGAGACCCTAAACTCAGTAGAGACTGAAGCTGTTAGTAAGACAATGGGGGCCCTGTTCAGGAGCTTGCAGCTGCCACTTGGACACAAGGGTGGGAGTGACTTTGTGTTCCAACCATCGCAGTGAATATTATAGACCTTAAGTGCTGATTTATGGTGTTCTCTAATGGCAGCACACATGGCTGGGCTGAGCAAGGATTAGCTACAACACAACAAGCTTTAATAAGCTGCTAAAAATCATTGGCCAGGGAAAAGTTAGGTACAGGGTGACCTGATTTTCTGGAGAACAGCTTGACAAGGTAGGGCCAAGCAGAGGGAGGAAATCTAGGGTCAGGGAGGGTGATAGAATACAGAACAGTCTGAGCAGCTGCTGCCTAGGAGGGGTGACAGCTCATTCCCACCTGTATTCCACCTACCATTCAGAGCCTCCTCTCCTGATGCTCAACAAGAGCACTTTGTATTTTGAACACTTTTAATGCCAGGACACCAGAGCACTTTAGCAACAGAGAATGCTTCACACATAGGGGAAAAAAACTCAGGCAAAAAAGTCCTGACTCCACAAAATTAGATTATATCCAGAAAACCTCAGCCATTGATAGATCTATTGTGACAAGTATACATCTCCATTTGTATTACCAGTTGTACAGAAAGAAAAAGAAAATAGGGACACCAAAAGTAAATAGTTTCCAACAAACAGCACTGCCTCTGGGCAGATCTCAAGCAGTCGGGAGTTCCTTTGCTCCATTAAAGATCCCTAAATGCTGACACAGTGTTTCTAGCAGCTAAATGGGTGTTTACATAATTGACCTAACCCAGAATAAATGTAAGATCTGTGTTTCTGGGCTCCACTGCTGAAATACACTGTCACATGGCCTAGTATGAGAAAAATTTATTCCAAAACAATCAAGGGTTTTACCTGAAGATTGAGATCTACAGCTCCTAATAGGAAGTGATTTCTTCCAGTGGCCCATCTTGTAGAATCACAGAATTTCCAGCTATTCCAAACTCTTTAGCCTGTCCTCTAGGTCCCCCTGCCTCTTTGCTAGCTCTCCACGGTTGCATTGCTAACTTGGGCTCAGCCAAGTCGCAATTGCAAGAATGTAAATTTGACTTAAGACATAATTTGAAGAACTTCACAGCTAGAGATTATGTAGTTGTCTTCAGAGTCAACTGTATTTCAAGACCTTGATCTTTTTGTTGTGGCATCATTATGGCAATCATCTCATGAGAAAGAGGCTATGTAGTGGCTTGAAGCTATGTACCCCAGAAAAAGAAAAAAAAAAAAACATGGTCTTAAACTTAATCCATTCTTGTGGGCGTGAACCCATTGTAAATAGAACCTTTTGATGAGGTTACTTCAGTTAAGATGTGGCCCATCTTAATCCTCTTACCAAAATCCTTTATAAGTAGAATGAAATTCAGGCACATAAAGAGAAAGCCTTATTAAGATGCTGGACATCAACTGAGCCCAGAGAAGCCAGGAGAGGCTGCCATGTGAAAAGCCAAGGACCAAAGATGGATAGCAGCAAGTCCCAGAGCACCTTAATCTTCTAGGAGAAAGCATCGCCTTGATGATGCCTTGATTGTGGACTTCTCCTTACCTCAAAACTGTGAACCAAGAAATTTCCATTATTTAAACCAACCCATTGCATGGTATTTGTTTTAGCACCCAGAAAACTAAAACAATTCATATAGAAACATTTAAGACTCCAGACAGAATACAATGGACCAGCATCATGACCACCATGATAAAAACAAGATCAATTAATATCCCATGTAAGATACCCCAGTTACCCAACCCAGGCCAATAGAAAAAATTCCATAGTCCATGAGGATCAACCTTAAAGAACCAAATAGCTTTTTCCTTAAGGCAATGCATAGCCTGTTCCACCTTGCCTGTTTCATTAATCCAAGTATAACATGATGTATTAGCAATGACACAGATGCCACCATGACTAGCCAACAAGAAATCCAGAGCAACATGATTACCCTTCACTACTTGAGCCAGTGAGTTGAGACTGATCTGTAGTCCATCTAAGGCAGAGGTAGTACCATTAATAACTTCTGCCAGAATAAGTGATAGGTTTCATACAGTTTTTTCTATTTGTATGATTCCTACTGGTGAGAACACTGCTTTGATTGTTTGTATAAACAATGAGTCAGTAATTCTTGACTATTCAGGCATAGTCAAGAATTACTGAATAGTCAAAAATGGCCTCATTTTGGAGCTCATGTCTGAGTTGGAATTTTCAGTCTTTATGATTCTAGAATTAGGGTTTCTGTGTACAGTCTTGGAATACTATTTCTAAAGTGCATGAGGTACAGTCTGAGGCAAATGGGACCAAAAATCCTGGTCACAAAGGAAGTAACATCCAGTAGGGGCACATGGAGATCCAGATAAAAGAACTTGTTCATGTCCCAAGGTTGGAAGCAAGGCCTTACAATAACGGAGCTACATATCTGGATCACTATCAGTCTCTTCCTGGTGGCAAGTAATTGATCCTTCATCCTATGCATGTTGTTAAATTCAAATTTAGAATTACCCAGGGTCTGATCAATAGATTGTAATAATTGATTCTTTTGCTGGGAAGGAAGGACACTAGCAAAGTCTCAGGCTGATTTGTTTAATGTCAGTTGTCCGTATAGGTGTAAGTGGAAACGCCTTTAGTTATAATTCCATATGGTCTCATTTGATGAAACTAGAATTGTCAAGAAGTTTTCATCATGGGGGTCTGGTAATGGCTAGCATATTCAGAATGAGTATGATTGAAGATAGTGGCAAATGTTTGGGGTAATCTAAGAAGGGCATTAGAATGAGTATGTTCTGACTTAAAAATTTTAATAAGGAGGAAAGAAAAGAGAAAAAAGGGCCATTATGGGTGGATGAAAACAAGGGGCCTATAGAAGATGAGAAGAAGAATGATTATAAGCAAGCAGGTAAAAAAACATAACAGGAATTAGATAGGGGTCTTGTTCTGAGGTCTTGGGTTAACTGTCTGCTTCCAAAAAGCATCTTCTCCTGTAGAATCTCTGTGAACCCTTCCTTTAAGGTCCTCTATTGGGGTAGTCTTTCAATTGTGGACTTAGGAATTTCTTCTTTATTGTGAAACACGAACCCAAAGATTGACTCCCTGCTATATTTGCTGTTAATAGTACCTGATAAGGTCCTTTCCAACAAGGTTCACAAGCACTTTTTCTCTGATGTCTCATTTGATAGATAAAAATCTCCTGGTTGAAGATCATGAAGAGGCTGTTTAGGAAGATATTGTGGGAAGGCAGCCTTAACCTGTTGGTGACAGGACTGGGTATAGCACATAAGCAGCTTACAATCTTTTGCCACATCTGCATGCTGTAGGGCAGAGTCTAGTAATGGAGGTAAAATCCCTAAATTCATGGGCCTTCCAGTTACCAATTCGTAGGAAGATAACCTAAGTGTCCCTGAGGGAGTAGACCACATGACCATAAAAGCTAGTGAGAATACCTTTGGCCAAGGGAGCTCACAGGTTTCTGAAAGTTTTGCTAGTGTTTTTTGTTTGTTTGTTTGTTTGTTGTTTGTTTTTTGTTTTTTGAGGAGGTACCATGATTGAACCCGGGACTTCATATGTGAGAAGTAGGTGCTCAACCCCTGAACCACACCCACTCCCCTAAGTTTTGCTAGTTTTAATTTAAGGATGCCATTGGTTCCCTCAGATTTTCCAGAAGATTGTGGGTGATAAGGATAGTGTAGTTTTTGGGTAAGGGGGAACACCTTACAAAATTCTTTCATAATGGTTCTTGTAAAGTATATGTCCCTTGATCACTTAGAAATGTGAAAGTTGGGATACCCCAGGTTGGAAATCAAGCAGCTTTTTTTGCAACAATAGGGGCTGTAGACCCAACCTGAAAGTAGACATGCAATAACTACAACTTATTCAAATCCTGTGGAGGGTGAAAGCAAGATAAAATCCATCTGAAGGGGAGAGGATGTAGCTCAATCTGTTGAGCTCCTGCTTCTCACAGTTCAGTTCCCAGTGCCTCCTGAAAAAACAGAAATGAACAACAAGCAAAACAAACAAACAAAAAAACCCAACTTGGGGAGCTGATATGGCTCAGTGGTTGAGCACCAGCTTCCCACATATAAGGTCCCGGGTTCAATCCCCGGCCCTGGTATCTTAAAAAAAAAAAAAAAAAAAAAAAAAAAAAATCCATCTGAAGATGTTTTAGTTTTTCAAGGTTACTGGGAGCAAAATATCAGAAATGGGTTGGCTTTTATAATGGAAAATTATAATTTAATGGAAATAAAGGCTGTGAAAATGTCCAGATTAAGGCATCATCAGCAATGCTGTCTCATCAAATTGCAGCTAAGGACAATTCTGGACTCCTGCACGTGGCAAGGCAAAATGGCAGGTCTGCCAGTCTCTCTCTGCTTTCTCCTCCAGGCTCGCGATCTCCCCGAGCTTAGCTGTGGGCTATCAGGCACAATGGCTCATCTCTCCCTCTCCTCTGGGCTTCATCTCTTCAGCTTCAAGCTGCTCCATGCTTCCAGCCTCTGGCCTCTCTTGGCCTCTCTTGGGCTCTCTCGGCCTCTTGGAGTTTCTTGTCTTCCTGCAGCTGTAGGCAATCCTAGAGTCCTCTCACTCATGTCAGGGTAAAATGGCAGTGCTTTTTCTCTGTATCTCTCTGCATGTTTTTCCCATTTATAAAAGACTCCAGTAAAAGGATTAGGATCCACTCTGGGTCCTGCAGTCTAATCAAAGGGTCTTTTCTGAAATGATCTAATCAAAAGTGATCTAATCAAAAGGGTCACATGCACAGGAATGGGTTAGCTTCAGAACAGAATTTTCTGGGATCCACAAATGACTCAAACCAGGACAGGGCCCTTAAGGCTTTGATTCTTGGCTGCGTCCCACCTGTACAGTTTTTCCAGGATTCTGGTGTTGACAGGTGACCCAAAAGTAACCTCAGGTGTCTTTTTAAAGTTTCACCACTAATGGTGATTTAATATAGTAACCAATTTGTTTATTACATGATGGGCAGATTAATGGAGAAATGTAGCTACTATCCATTTGAAATCATCAGGGGCTAAACATTGATATTTTATAATGGCCTCTTTGAATCCCTCCAGGGATTTATCCTTTGATGGTTTAGTTAGGATCATAACCTTGGTCAAGGCAGCTTGTTTGGTGTAAAGATCTACTAAAGCATTTCCTTTAGCTTCCATATTATTTCTTTTTACACGGGCCTTTTCAGGTCAATCCAAACAGCTTTTTACATCTAGGATTTAGCACCTGAGGTTCCAACCAACATGTGCAGAAACTAATATAGGTCAGGTAACCCTGGGTCATATGCATTCAGGAGAATTCTAAGTTCTTCTATAAAGATTTGCTGGGGAAATAGATGTGGCTCAAGTGATTGGGCTTCCATCTACCATGTAGGAGGTCCAGGGTTCGATTCCCAGGGCCTCCTGGTAAAAGGCAAGCTGGCCCATGGGGCAAGCTGGCCTGAACGGAGAGGTCGCCCATGTGGAGTGCTGACCTGTGCAGGAGTGCTGGCCCATGCAGAGAGCTGGCGCAGCAAGATGATACAACAAAAAGAGACACAGAAGAGAGACAATATGAGACTCGGTAGACCAGGGAGCTGAGGAGGTGCAAGAGATTGAGCCCCTCTCTCCCACTCTGGAAGGTCCCAGGATCAGTTCCCAGTGCCACCTAAAGAGAAGACAAGCAGATACAGAAGAACACAGAGAGCAGACAGCAAGCACAAAATAACGAGCATGGGTGGGGTGGGGTGGGGGTAGAGAAATAAATAAAAATAAAAAATCTAAATCTATATATATATATTTGCTGGTCATGTTGGGGTTTAGGGAAAACTTAATTATAGCTATTAATTCAGCTCACCTCTAGGGTTTAAATTCTGCAGGTGCCCAAGTACCTGGCTCATGGGAGGGCTGGATTTTTAGAGGCAACTGGCATTTTAGGGTTTTGGGACAATCTTGGGAAAAGGTAGGCAGTTTGGACAAGGGGAAGAAGAGTGAGATAATGGAGGGGCAGAAGCAGAGAGATCAGATGGATAAGGGGAAAGAGGGAGAGCTGGATATAGAGAAGAAACTACAGGACAAGAGCGGGAGGATTTACTAGGAAAACAAGTCTAGTTGGTTGTTGCTTGTTTGCCAAATTGCTCGTTAACTTCGGCCAAAGACTCTTTTAGTAAAGCAATTTTTTAAATTCAGAATTTCATCTGGAACCCTCTGCATGCCAATTTAAAAATGCTGCCCATTGGGTCCAAGAAATCCTATTTCTTTTCTTTTCTTGAGGCACCTTTCAAATGAACAATTTTATTCAAGTCAAATCCTCCCCCAAAGTGGCTACTGAAGGCCCAAATTATTTGTGGTGAAGTTATGCCATTTAGAAAGGTAGTTGCAAGAATTAGGATTGTAATAAAAGTATATGTAAGAAACAGTTTTTCCTGGAGGGGCAGAGGATTTAGGCTTCAACAACCCCATGAAAACTGGAAACAGTTCATCAGAATGTAATGCTGGAGAAGTGCCAAGGCTTCGGTAGCGCCGGCAGCTCTCACCAGGCCTAAGCCCTGCTAGCCCTACCCCCAGGAGACAGTTGCAGTCCACAAACCCTACTCCTTAGTAATCATATGTGACCGAAAGGCCGTGATCAAAAATGTGGACATGTCGGAAGAGCAGCAACAGGACACTGTGGAGTGAGCTACTCAGGCATTAGAGAAATATAACAGAGAAGGGCATTGCAGCTCATATCAAGAAGGAGTTTGACCAGAAGTACAACCCCACCTGGCACTGCATTGTGGGGATGAACTTCAGTAGTTATGTGACACACAGAACCAAGCACTTCATCTACTTCTACCTGGGCCAAGTCCATTCTTCTGTTCAAGTCTGGTTAAAGCATGGACTGTGACACCCACCCAGTGATCCATCCAAAAACAAGGACTGCAGCCTAAACTCCAAATACCAGAAACTGAAATCCTCAGCCTTGCTAAGGGAACACCTCGATCTCTGAACCTTTATTGTGTTGTTTTGTACAGGGCATTCTCTGTACTAGTTAGTTGTGGTTATAAAACAATTAGCAAAACAGCTTACATATTGTATTTATTTTCTATTCCATACTTTTCCTGCCCCATGTTTTTTCTTTCAAAAACCATTCCTTTCAAACAAAATAAATCTGTCAGAGGAAAAAAAAAAAATGTAATGCTATGGGGAGCAGATGTGGCTCAAGCAGTTGAGCACCCACCTCCCACAAGAGAGGCCCGGGATTTGGTCCCCGATGCCTCCTAGGGAAGATAAACAATGAGCAGACAACAAGCAAAAACAATGAGCAAAAAAACAAACAAACAAAAAAAAACCATGGGAAGTGGATGTGGCTCAAGCAGTTGGGCACCCGCCTACCACGTGGGAAGTCCCAGGTTTGGTTCCCAGTGCCTCCTGAAGAAGACAAGCAAGACAGAGAGCTGGCATGGCAAAATAATGCAACAAGATGACACAAAAAGATGACGCAACCAAGAGACACAATGAGGAAACACAATGAGAGACACAACAAGCAGGGAGCGGAGGTGGCTCAAGCCAATGGGTGCCTCTCTCCCACATGGTAGGTCCTGGGTCTGGTTCCCCAAGCCTCCTAAAAAGAAGACGAGCACACAACGAATGGACCCAGAGTGCAGACAGCAAGCACAAACAACGAGAAAATAAAAACAAAACGACAATGAGCAAAACAGACGAGGGAGCCATCTCAGGGGAAGAAGAAGTATAAAAACAAAAAAATGTAATGCTGTGCACCTCGTGTTTTGGACCCCCAACCCATTGGTTGGCCACTTCTGAGTGCAAACTTAACAATCCCCCTGGCAGATGGAAAACCTTAGAGAATGTTCTCTTTGGATCAAAGCCAAACTCTCAGGCTAAAAATCGAGACAGAAGGAGAAACTTACCCAGTTTTATCGGTGACCCACACTTTATCAAAGTGGATACTGGTCTGGTGAGAACTGCGAACCCACCAATCTGTGAGGCTGGCTCCAACAGGCTCAGAGAGCCTGGGCCCGTGCTCTACCCGATGATTATCCTTCTTATGACAGAGTGCTTAAAGACAGCACAATGCAAAACAGTAACACAAAACACAGCAAAAAGGGAGGAAAAGGAATGGCCTGATCTCACCATGGATGCCAAACAAATAGGAACCAATAACAAGCTCAGGTCTTAGAATAAATAAGCAAGGTGCTCAGCACAAGGAGAGTGGAGCTCAGACCTGGTGCAGACTTACTGTGTTGGTCCAGACTCAACAAGCCGTGAGCAACAAGGCACAGGGGGCCTCTGTGGGTACTGGACCTGGTCAAATGCAGGAGTTCATGACCATGGACAACTCAGACTGGATCTCAGTAGAACCTCCATGGTAATTGTGGAAATAAACAAAGAACACCCCAAAGAGGACAAAGGCAATGTATTCAGAGCTTGCTAAAGCAAGAGAGTCAGCCACCATCACTTATTTGTATTTGGCAGAGACTCAAAAGCAGGCAGAAATATTAAAAAGTCAGAAAACTGTAAATGTTGGAGAGGATATGGAGAGATAGGAACACTTCTCACTGTTGGTGGGAATGTAGAATGGTACAGCCACTGTGGAGGACTATTTGGCAGTTTCTAAGGAAGTTGAATATAGACTTGCCACATAACCCAAAAATACCATAACTAGGTATGTACCCAGAAGAACCGAGAGCAGAGACATGAACAGACATCTGTACACCGATGTTCATAGAGGCATTATTCAGTTTCCAACAGATGAAAACAACCCAGGTGCCCATGTGATGAATGGATAAACAAATTGTGGTGTACACACAGAATGGAATATTATGCAGCGGTAAGAAGAAATGAAGTCATGAAGCATATGACAACATGGATGAACCTGGAGGACATTATGTTGAGTGAAACAAGCCAGACACAAAAGGACAAATACTGATGATTGTGCTATTATGAAATAAATATACTGTGTGAACACATGGAGTTAATAAATAGAATATAGGTCACCAGAAAATAGAAGGAGGGTAGAGAATGGAAAGCTGAGGGTTAACCTGTGCAGAATTGGTAAAAAGTTGTTTGTAAATCTTTAGAAATGAATAGAAGTGGTGAAAGCACATCACAGTGTTTGTAACTAGCAGAGTTATTATATGGAAATGACAATGGTTGAAAGGATAAGTCTAAGGGCATGTATATTACTAGAAGGAAAGCTAAAAACTGTAACATGGAACTATATAAGGTAGTAAAACCTCAAGTAAAACACAAATATGGATAATATTGCTTATATAAGACCGGTTTTACAAAATATAAATACAAATATACTAGAGAGAATGAAAAAGAAAAGCAGCTATTAACGGCAGGGGAAGCATAGAGAGATTGAGAGGTAATGAGTTTTGTTTATTTTTTGTTTATTATTATTATTATTCTGGGAATAATGAAAGTGCTCTAAGAATGATTGAAGTTATGAAGGCACAAATATGTGATTATACCGAATACCATCAAGCATAAACTTTGGACGGATATATGCTTTATTAATATGTATCAATAAAATTGATTTGTTTAAAAAAAAAAAAAAATAGGCAGAGGAGTAGGAAAGCTTTAGAGTGGAAAAAAGGGAAGGCCTCAGGTATGCCCTGATTGGAGTCTATTGGCATGGAGAAGCCGGAGGCAGGCTAACTAGAAGGCAGCAGTCTTTGTGATTGGTTAGGAGAGAATATTTGTCTTTCTCCAGTTGGTCCTGAGTTGGAAGCAGGGGCAAAAATTAGGGAAGCTGTGTTATCAATCAAGTTCCGCCTATATTTGGTCGATTGTTACAAAGATTGTTGCTAGACTTCCTGGGATGTTTGCTGTAGATAATGGCCAGCTGCCTGGACCAATTGTTGTAGGCGGTGAGCTGGACCATCAGCAGTCTGGTTACTGCTGATAGTATGTGTTGCAGTTTCCTTGGCTGCTCAAGCAAAATACCTTGCAATGGGCTTGCTTAAACAATGGGAATTTATTAGCTCACGGTTTTGAGGCTAAAAGAAAGTTCAAATCAGAGCATCATCAAGGCAATGCTTTCTTCCAGAAGACTGGTGCTCTGGGGCTGGCTGTCAGTGATTCCTGGTCCTGGGCTTGTCACAAGGCAGTGCCCATGGAGGCCTTGTCCTGCTCTTCAGGGTTCCATTGATTTCAGCTTCTTGTTACTCCCTCTGTGGCTTTCTCTCTCTATGCCTATAGGATTAATCTCTGTGCCAGCAGGATTAAGGATGGGTCTTAATCCTATTACTAGAGTCATTTATAAGCAGAATCAAATGACTCTGCTTATAAATGGCCACACCTTAGGTGAAGTAACCTCATCAAAAAGTAACCTACTTACAATGGTTTCACACCCATAGGAATGGATTAAGTTTAAGAAAATATTTGGGGAGGTATATACACCTCCAAACCACTATAGTGGGTCAGAGTTTTCTGGTGACTATCCATTTGTACATTGAGTATCTCACATTGCCAATGGCTATTAAGTCTCTTAAGGCTTTTTATTCTATAATAATCCCCCCTCCTTCTTTCCTTTCGTGCCTGTTATGGATTTAATCATGTCCCTGGCAAAGTCATGTTCAAGTCCTAACCCCTGGTCCTGTGGATGTAATCACATTTGTAAATAGGGTCTTTGAAGATGTTCTTAGTTAAGGTGAGGCCAGACTGAATCAGTAGGCCTTCATCCAATATGACTGGAACCTTTGCATGCAGAGGGGATTTGGACAGTCAGTAGGAGACAGGGAGAGGGATGGCCAAGTGAAGGAGACAGAAATTGAATTCTCGATTGCCAGCAAGCTACCTCCAGAATGTCACAGATGAAGTGTGATCCTGTGACACCTTGATTTGGACATCTAGCCTCTAAAACTGTGAGATAATAAATATGTCATTTAAGCTAACTAGTCTGTGGTCCATTTTTACAGCAGCCCTGGCAAACTAAGACAATGCCACTGATTGATCTCTTTAAAATAGAAATCAGATCAGGTCATTTCTTTGCCTAAAACTCTCCAACAGCTTCCCCTTGCACTTAAAATCCAAAGTCCTTACTTATTTCTCCAAAAGTATCTCTCATCACTCTTCCTTTTGCTCAAAAAAATCCAACTCCAGTGAGCTTTCCTTGAACACACCGAGCTTGTTCCTACCTGAGATTCTGCATTTTCTTTTCCCACTGCCTGAAATGTTTAACCTTCTTCACACACACACACACACACACACACACACACCCTGGCAGAACTGGCTTCTTGTCCTTCAGGTCACATCTCAAATTACCACCTACTCTGAGAGAAATGCCTTCCCTGATCATACATTCTAAATGAGCTCTTCTTCCTCCAAGCCACTCTTTATCACATCACCCTGTTTTCATTTCTTCATAGAGCTTATTACTATCTGAAATTATCTCTCTTTAATTTATTTGTTTACCTCTGTAACAGGATGTGAAAATAGATGTTTCCACCAAGACACCAGGGGACAAGAGATGTGAAATTTCAAAGCTAGATCACCACATGCAAAATCTACAAAGGTCAAGAGCCTTCCAATGATTTTTGGACCCCCTCAGACAGATCAAGTATATAAAAGGAGGTGAGTAAAGAAGGAGGGATTTATGAAGGATTTCTCTGGAAGGCGTTGCTGCTGTTCTCTGAGAGCCAACTCCTTCTACCCAAGGGGAAGGGGTGAGATGGGGCATGCTACCTCCTATGAGCCTGGGGAGAAGGGGCTTCAGAGGACCACTTAGAGAGAGCACTATATGTTCCCTCAGGTTGGAGACATGGGGAGAGGAATGTTAGATGCTGGACTTGTGCATGATTCTTACAACTAAAGTGGTCAACTTGGGATAACAAGATAGAGAGGGCTGTATTGGGTTTGGCCTGTGCTTCCAGAGCCTGTTGGGATGAGGGATTCTTGAATATTTTCTATAGACTAATACGGACCATGCAAGAAAAGTCAGAGAGTTTTGTCTTGGGTTCTACCCATTGGACGCACCTAGAGGAAGCCGCAATCCTAGCAAAAAGAAGCTGGAAGGGAAGGCCAGTTTCCTAGGGGCTAAGAAATAATAGCAAATAATACCTCACAATTAAGATGCATCCACCTGGTCCAAAGGAGCAGCAGCGATTGGAATCTCCAAAGAGAGTAGCAGATTTAACCATCTGCAGGCCCAAAGACCACAAAATCTCCCAGTCTAGTAAGAACTGTCCCATCCTCCTACCCCTTCCCTAAAATACCCACTCTTTAAAAGGAGCAAAATAAGGAGGGGTGAGGCAAGATGGAGAAAAAGATAAAACAAGAAAAAGCAAAAGCTGTCTACTTTATTTTATCTGAAGTCAGGAAGCCATCAATTACAGGCCTTAACTCAGAGGTGCTAATTCAACTTTTGAATGAAACTGAAGCACTAATAATTGCATGGGATGTTTGAGTTTTTTAATTGAGGCCATTTTTACTCTTAAAGTGATCAAAGGATTGTCTATAACTAGGAATGGGCAGAAAAATATGGGATCCGCCCACATTTCCATTGCAGTGGCAGGGAAAGATCACTTTAAATGGGCAGTGGAAGACAAAAAGTAAATTACGTTTTGATACCTTAAGACATGTATTTAACATGTCAGTTTTGTTTCCTGTATCCCCACACTGGCATGTAAACCTTATAAGACTGTGGACCTTGTCATCCTAGCACTCTATCTCCAGCACCAAGAAAAAGGGTCTGGCACATGATAGGAAACTCATAAATATTTTTTAAATGAATGTCACCCAAGACTTTCTTTAGGTTCTCCAAGTTGTAATTCTCCCAAACAGCTAAGCTTCTGCTCTGGAACTCATTCAAAGTTTCTAGGATAGCTGTACTTGATAGGATAAGCTAGCTGTCACCTGAGTGGGTTAACACAATACAAGTAACTGTTTTGCTCATGAAAAGTCCACTGAGAATGTTACTGGGAAGTTCTCCTCCAAGCAGTGACTCAGGCATCCAGGCTCATTCCATCTTGTAATTTTCCTGTCTTTATCATGCAGCCTCCAAGATTGCTGTAGACGGGGAAGAGAGCTGGCTAAGGCATGACTGGTAATGACTCTCCTCAGCCCGGAATAACACATCATTTCCTCTGACATTCTTTTGGCCTGAGCTTCTCCCATGGCCTCAGCAGTGGATTGAGAACTATGGTCCCTGGCTAGACAGCTGCATCTTAACAATACCTCTCCAAAGTGGAAGGAGAGCTTGAATCTTTGCTGGCCACTTACCGTTGCTGCCACAGCAGCTGCTTGGAAAGACTGACTAAAGGTTAGTCTAAAGGCCTGCCATACTGGTCTAAATCCTCCTGCAGGGAGAATGGAGCTAGGACATGACTCACCTCTCTGGTGCCAACTGTTACCTGACCCTTCAGGGTTTTTTACTACCTGTAGAGACCCAGCTATTTCATCAGGCATCTTGGAACTGAATGTCTGCCCACACTCTCAATAAGGATGTCCACTCCTTGTCCTGCAGTGATGAAGAGGCCATAGCCATCCCCAACATTGGGTCAGCTGCCAAGTACCGATTCCACCTAATGAGGCCCTTCTCCTCTGATCCATCTGGTTGTGGGTAAACACTCAAGCCTCCCAGGACCCTGCAATTCCTCCTTCACTTTATAGATAAAGACCTGAGACCCAAAACAGGTCGATGACTTGTCCAAGATCACACAGCTCATCAATGGCAGAGCTGGAATCAAAGCCCAGACTCCTGTCCACTCTTACCATCACACCACACTGTCTTCAAAATCCCCACTGATTGGCCTTTTAAAAGCTGTGTCTCACGGGAAGCAGATGTGGCTCAAGTGATTGGGCTCCCATCTACCATATGGGAGGTCCAGCGTTCAATTCCCAGGGCCTCCTGGTGAAAAGCAAGCTGGTCCGCATGGTGAGCTGGCCCAAACGGAGACTTGGTCTATGTAGAGTGCTGGCCCACACTGAGAGCTGGCGCAGCAAGATGACACAACAAAAAGAGATACAGAAGAGAGACAATAGGAGACACAGCAGATCAGGGAGCTGAGGTGGTACAAGAGATTAATCAGCTTCTCTCCATTCCAGAGGGTCCCAGGATCAGTTCCCAGTGCCGCCTAAAGAGAAGACAAGCAGACACAGAACACCCAGAGAGCAGACAGCGAGCACAAAACAACAAGGGGAGCGGGGTGGAATAAATAAATAAATCTTTAAAAAATTTTTTTGAAAGCTGTGTCTCTCCTCAACCAAATCATTCTTGTTTACTCAAACTGAGTTTTCATTGACCCTCATTTCCCCAGAGCCTTCCCACATCTGCCTTGGCCCCACCTCCTCCACTTTGACTCCCAGGATATACCTTCCCCAGGAAGCCCTCTCCTACCTGCTGATGTAGTATCTGACCCATCCTCTCTCTCCAGGTCATATCTGGTAGCTTTGTTTCATATGGAACATCAGAATCAAACTCCACTGCTTAGGGGAGAGCTTGCCAGTAACATTTTCCTTGGACTTTTCATGAGCAAAAAACAATCCACTCAGATTATGGGATTGCTGTAATGACAGTTAGCTTATCCTATGTAGTACAGCTATCCTAAGAACTTTGAATGAGCTCCTGCATCACCACCATCTTAATGAATGAGAAAACTGAAGCTCTGAGTGGTGAAATGACCTGCCTGAGCTCACACTGCTGTTTGTTGTGGCAGTTTAAAGAAGGCTGGTATTGCACGTGCATCTCTTTGCAACTCTTCAGATGCTCTCGGCCTTACCTCTCCTTTTTATGTGGTGATCAATGTGTTCTTGTGGGCTGAGACCATCTTCATGCTGTCAAAGCTGACAGCCCTCCCCTCAGCACTTCTTGCTCTCTGACCAGGGCGTCTCTGACTACACTGAGGGGGACCTGGAAATACTAGGGAGTTAGCCTTTGGCCAATTGATGGAGAGACAAACTTCTGACCAAAGAGGGATGGGGGCTATTGTATAAATGCTTCCTTCATTCTTTCTCCCAGATAGATAGTTCTGAGATGCGTGTCAAATGGCTTAGACAATCCCACATGATCAAGCAGCCAGTAAGTATCCCACTTGATAATGCATTTTTGAATCAGCTCCCTCTCCATCCCGGCTTTACTCCTTCTGACTCTCATGCTCTCTGGTTCACACTCTCCAAGGAAATCCTAACGTTTAAGACCATGTCCCAGGCTCTTTGGGGTAGGGGATGGTCAATGCACAGCCTGCTGCCTTTCGTAGGACCAACAAATAAACCCCATGCTCAGGACTAGGTATGTTAGCCTGGCTCCTAGGACAGTTGATAAATGTGAGCTGATTCCCATTCCTCACGTCAGGTCCTCAGCCTGGCCAGTTCAGAAACTTGAATTTTTCAGAACCAAATAGGGGATCCCTCTCAGGGACTGCTCACGCTACCCAAGCGCACAGGTTGCCAGTCTATTTTGTTACCGTGAAAACTCTCAGACTGGTCAGAGTCCATCTAACCAATGCATCTTCTCCCTGTAAGTGGGACGCCCAAGAGACCACATGGCCAGTAAGTCCCTCAGCGAGGAGTGAATCCTTTTGCAGTTCTAGGGAATTTTGATTCACCTTGGGACACACTCACAGCTAAGTACATTGAGGCTTTCTCAAGGCTCCAGAAGTAGCCCTGTCCAGGAGATCTTAGCGGTCAAATCTGCCTGTTCAAGAGCTGCTCTCCCAAACCATGGCTTACATAGGCACCTTCCATATTTGCCCCTGTCACATTCCTGTTTTTATTAGTCTATATCATTATTATTGGCTCTTGTTGATATTATTATTGTAGAGAGGATCATATTTTGAAAAATTATTCATGTGCTTATCTCTTTTTGCTTTTTCAGAGTATTTGACTTTTCCTTAGTTGCCCCAAACACCCATCTGCCTGAGAAGAGATTAAATTGTTACAGAAGAACACAAAAAGAAATAAAGAGTTAATATTTTGGCTATTGGCATTTAAAATGTGATTTCTCAGCTAGGCACTAATCTTAAGACCCAAGCTATTGTCTTGAGAGAGGTAAAATTGCCCATTTGCTAAAATGACAGACTCAGAGGCAGAATAACTGGGCTTGAATCCAGTTCTACCATTTACCAGCTACGTGACCTTGGGAAAATTACTAAATTTCTCTACAACTTCGTCTCCTTATCCGTGAAATGGGGGTGATGATAATAGCTATCACAGAGGAGTGTTATGAGAATTTAACGAGCTAATCTACATAAAGCATAATTCAACAAATATTTGTTGAACACCTATATGCCAAGCGCTGTAACACTTCAAATTATTTAGAAAGTGTCTGGAACATATTAAGTATTCAATAAACACAGGCTATCATCTTCAAATTTCCTTTATCTTCCCCTTTCGTGAGTCAAGAACCATGTCGGGAGGACCCAGTGCTTAGAGTACCAAGCCCTGAAGCTCTCTCTGTGGTAGAAGGGGGTTATGGCATAGAGAAAGTGATAAAAGTGTTTCCTTTCCATCTTGAGGGATTTAGGGGAAAGGACACACACACCTTTGGAAAGAGCTTCTGAAACACCCAGATAAATGAAAAGTACTAAGGACAGAGCCCTCATGTGGCAAAGCATAGATATTAGAGCCCAGTAGCTGTGTCTGGGAGAATGAGGGACAAATCTGCTGCCCTGAGTCCTTCAGTTCCAGAGCCTTCCTGGAGTTCCACCATAGAGAGGGCTATGAGCAGACTACCAGGATTGGGTGGAGGACGTGACAGAAATTCAGAGGGATCTCCACCCAGCCAAGAACTTTAAAGGGTGACTGCCAGTGTCAGCAGTGCAAGCAGTGACCAGGATAAGGAACAAGATATAGCCCTGGATCCTCCAGGACCCAGGTCACCGTACAATTCTGAGGGGGGAAAAGGGGTGGGAGCGAGTAGACAGAAGACTGAGAAACCTCAGAGATGGAACATTTTTTACAGAGAGATTGGATATTACCACAAGGTATGGTTTACATTGTTGCCTTAGATTGAACTGAATCTAGATTTTTTCCAGAGGCTGGAGACAAAATAAAGACTCCAAATTCCTCTAGATGTCCAAGATGTGGTGTAAATTTTATGATCCTGAAACAGTATTTACTGTTGTTGTTATTTTAGTGGATGCTATCATCTGTGGAACCCCTCTTCTCCAGCAATGGCTCTCCCCACCTACAGGGCAGTGCCAACAAATAAAACATCTTTCTACTAGGAGCCCCCCTCCACACACACACACACACATCTCACAGGCATGAATTATTGGTCCAGGGTAGAATTCTGGCTCAAGCTGGGTCCATCAGAATCTAGGTCTCAGGATTTGGAGAATTTGATCTGAGAAAGACCAGGAGCTATTAGTTGCTAAGACATGCTCGTGGCTGATTTCCAGAGCAGTGACTCCCAAAATACTATGGGAACTCCCTGGTGAACTTCAAACTGACCTAAAATCCAAGTTCTTGCTTCTATCCTTATGTGTGAATCACATGCTGTGCCATAGATTTTTATATATAATGAGGAACTATTTTCTACTAATCTACTGAAAGGGTCCCTGTGGGTTACTAATATTTAGGATTTCACAAACTAAAAGGATGGTTACAAGAGTGTCCCAAGAACTCTGCTAAGAGGCAATGGGTTGGCAATAATGCAGCACTCTCACGGCACATGCACAGATAGCCAGGATTCCTGAGACTTGGTGTAATGGCCCTTGATTGTCAGTACTTCATCAGTGTTGATTTCAATCGACTGCGCCTTTTGATGGCTTAATTAAATCGATCATAAATTATAAATTACATTAATTATAAATTACTGTAAGTTTGGCTTCATGATTGTGTAGCTTTGTAATTATCAGTTCAGTTTGTTGTGATTGTTGCGTGTAGTGACTTTTTGGGCCTATAATTTCCCAATAATTAGACTTAAAAACTATATACTATAGTTCAAATAAGGACCATCCATGCCCCATATATGCATATGTACACATATTCCCCTTGCAATTTTATTAGTGCAGTGGTCATTTAGGTAATACTGACTATTTTATTCACTGGAAATCAGGAATAATTGGAAGGTTTCACCATCTTTGCCCCTCCTCACTGGGTCACAGTGAAAATTTTGTGATCTCTACTCTAGAGGAAGGACTCACAAATATCCACATATAAGCCCCTAGAGCTGCCCTGATTCCCACCCTTCCAGACAACTCATAAGTCAAAAACTTTTTTGATTCCATGAATATATACAAAAGTTCTGCTTTGATTTGAACTAGCTTGAGTTGGTTTGGGTCACTTGTACCAAAGTGTTTCTATTTTAGCTAGGGACAAAAATATTAATGTATCCAGAGTCTTTCGCCCTCCCTCTTCTTTCTAAGGAAAATTCTGATTTCCTGCTCAATTCCCCCTACTCTTTATGTTTTGGATTAGGATATGGGTAGAATAGAGAAGGAAAAAGTTAACCAGATATGGGAGCGGATGTAGCTCAAGCAGTTGAGCGCCTTCTTCCCCTGTAAAGGTCCTGGGTTCAATCCCCCGTACCTCCTAAAAAGAAAAAAAAAATAAGTTAATCAGATTTATGTTACAGAAAGCAGGGCCCCAGGGAGAGAAAACGAAAGACCTGGAAGGCAAAGGGAGGGGGAGGGGATGAGATAGATAGGCATGAAGAATGAGCCAGGTAGGCCAGAGGATTGAGGAAAAAGAGTGAAGAGAGCTTTGTGAAGAACAGCTGTCCTAACAATCGGGGGGATATATGAACAAAGAGGATTTTTAGGAAGTTTTATTGTATGTTTTGCAAAATCCTATTTTTCTAATTCTTTTAAAGACTGCAGGAAATATTTTCATCGCTTTTCAAGCTGTCATTTGGAGTTGGATTTTCTTTTTCACTTTCTGAATTTATTTCTTTAAGATTTATTTTTATTTATTTATTTATTCCCTCCCCCCTTGCCGCTTGTGCTCGCTGTCTGCTCCCTGTGTCCATTCGCTGCGCATTTCACGTGTCTGCTTGTCTCCCCTTGTTGTGCCATCTTGCTGTGCCAGTTCTCCGTGGGCACAGGCCGTCGGCTCTCCACGGGCGCAGACCAGCTTGCCTTCACCCAGAGGCCATGGGAACCAAACCCAGGGCATCTCGGGTGGTAGATGGGAGTCCAACGGCTTGAGCCACATGTGCTTCCCCACATTCTGAATTTTTAAAATGAGTGTTTATAACTGAGATGGTCTTGTGTTTATAACATGAAACAAAAACAGCTTTACATGCAGTATAACATCGATTTAAAAGCAGACTGGAGGCAACACAAAACATTTAGTTATTAACTTCGAGTGGAGCATTATAAAGATTATGTCTTCTTTCCTCTTTGTTGCACATTTTCTATAGTAAACACATACTATTAATTACGAGGGCACATTTAATTATTTTAGTCCATCTAACATTATTTTGCTGCAGAGCCATCCAACCGTGAGAGCACCCAGCCCTCTGGGTAGTGAACACAACCCCAGCTGGGGTGCCATGCTCACATGGATGTCATCCCAGTCCAATCAGGGTACAGTTTCCAGTCTAGGGGGCTGAAAAGACTCCTCTCTAAGCAGTCCTTCTGCTGCTGGGTACATGAGTGGAAACCCCTACTGATTGCCTAGGAGCTTTTCACTGTGTCATGACCTCTGACCTAATGCTTAATATTTGCTCAGGGCTGTTGAGTTTTCAAAGCACTCTGATATGTATTGTTTACCCTTACACCCATCCCAAGAGACAGGCAGGATTTTCCATTTTATGGATGTGAAAACCAAGTTCAGAGAGACTCAGTAACCTGCCCTGGAGAAGGAGTTGAGAAATGACAGAAGCCAAGTCTTCTTATTCCGTACCCTATGCTCCCCAGCCACACCTCTGTCCTCTGATTTCCCAACCGTGTACTTTGTGGATGAACTTGGCATAGCTTCCTCCACGAATTGCTCATTATTTGCCTTACTATCATACACAAATGCCGTTCAAAATTTGCACTAGGGATCTTTTCTCTAAACCTGGTAACTAGCTTCTGCCTTATGAATTTCTCCATCCCAAAAGGCAAGTTCCCAGGGGCCCTGGCTCTCAGATCCCCTTCTTCAGGCTTGTCTGCACCCTCAGTCTTCCTGGCAAAGATCAGGGTGACCCAGGGCTACTCAGAAGGCTGGCTCCCAAATGTTCACTTGAGTGTGTCTAGGATCATCAACACTTGATTGAAATGTTCTCTGTCCTACATGTATCCACAGCACAGTGTGAGATAGAAGGTCTATTTCCCACTGTATTGCTGGATTCGCATGAACGCTTTCTTTCTGGGGCCAGCCCCTGGTTTTCGTCAGGGGGATCACATCGGCCACAGGACAGTATGTATCTTGCTGCCAACCGCAGAAGGTCAGGTGGGCCATCTGCACTGGAGTTTTCGGTGTACTCAAAGTCTTCAACCCCACATTGCAGATAATGTCTTAGTTTTTTCCCACAAGCATAAATCACATCCACTGAAAGCTGTTTTTTATTAGTTTATTATTGAGGGCAACCTTAATTCCAAGTTCTTAGAGTTGCTCAATCCGGTTAGGCTGAGACAAGACCATGGTGAATGGTTTGAAGTTGTATGGACCCCAGATGAGTATGTTCTTAAGGTTAATCCATTCTTGTGGGTGTGGACACGTTGTAAGTAGGATCTTTTGGTGAGTAGGAGCTTAACTTAAGATGTAACCCATCTCATTCAGGATGGGTCTTAATCCTTCTACTGGAGTCCTTTATAAGAGAATGAAATTCAGACATCAAAAGAGAAGCCGGAACTTCCGGGAAGATGGCGGACTAGTAAGACACAGGAATCTCTTCTCCAGAAAAATAGCTAGAGGACGAGCGGAAACAGCCCCGAAAAAGATCTTCTGGGTTTAGGACAGCAGGTGAAGGCTGCACACCACTCAGAGGAGAGAGGGACAGAAGAGGGAAATCGCAACAACAGAACTTTGAGTTGCAAGAAGCAGCTTCTGCTGCTGCCAGCACCCTCCCTCACACTCTTCAGAATTCTCCGGCCTCTGGGCCTGCGACCACAGACAAAGGGGGCTCCAGGGATTGCCACTCCCAGAAAGGGGAGAGAGAGGGGCACAGCCTTAGGCTGACTCAGGTTCTGACCTGAAATTTGGGCTACTTAGCCCCAGGGACCCTTCCACACGGAGGTTTGCCCTGGGAACCTAGAAAGGACTGGAGAAATCCGACCTTCCCAACCTCCCTCTCTTCTAGCCTGGACTAATTGTTGAGGACTCCCCGGAAGAGGGGAGAGAGAGCCTGGGGCTGACCCTGCTTTGGACTCCCAGGTTTGGTCTGCCCTGTCCCAAGAGCCCTTCCAGGCTGGGTGGGGCTGCGCTATTGTTTGCCTTGGAGCCTGCAAGGGGCTAAAGATATACAAACCTCCCAATCTCCTCTTCTACTAACAGGGACTGATCTTGAGGATTCGAAGGGAGTGGAAATATTTCCTAGCTGGGAAAAGGGGGGCGCTACAAGAGAAGTCTGGTGAACTGTCTCAAAAGTTTGAATCACAGGGCTCTTAGCCCCCCGACAGGAAGCTCTATCACACTGATCTGGCCTGTGTCACATCAAATACACGCCGACCAGTCATTGAATTGAGAGCTGCCAACAAGCGCCATCTCCTGGAAGACCAAGGAAGTGCACATAAGAAAATTAATAAGTAAGAGAGGCTTTTCCTGGCCTCTATAGCCTCCCTGCCCAAGGCCCTAGGAAATGACTCTACAACCAATTACTGGGTCCAGTGCCCAGTTTTGAGCAACCAGCAGAACAATCCTAAAAATCAAGGCTGAGCCAAAAATCAAAGAGCTGTGCTAAATCACAGCCACCTGCCACTAAAACCCCATAAAGAGAAAGAGATAGAGCATCTAAGTAAAATACAAACTAACCAGATGCCTAAGCACCAGCAAAAGATTACGAGCCATATTAAGAATATAGAAGACATGGCCCAAGAAAAGGAATACAGCAAAGTCCCAGAAGAGATGCAGAATTTGAGAGAACTAATCAGTGAGATGGGCACAAATTTCCAAAATCAAATTAATGAGATGAAAGACAATATAGTAAAAGAGAACAATGACATCAAGAAGTCATTGAGCGAACGCAAAGAAGAATTTGAAACACTGAAAAGAAAAGTAACGGAGTTCATGGGATGAAAGACACAATAGGTGAAGTCAAAAATACATTTGAGGCATACAACAGCAGACTCGAAATGATAGAAGAAAGAATAAGTGATACTGAAGACAGAGCAGCTAAAATTGAAGAGAGAAAAGAACAGAGAGAGAAAAGAATGGAAAAAATTGAGCAGGGGCTCAGAGAGTTGCATGACAACACAAAACGCAAGAACATACGTGTCATGGTAGTTCCAGAAGGAGAAGAGAAAGGAAAAGGGGCAGAAAGAGTATTTGAGGAAATAATAGCTGAAAATTTCCCAACTCTCACGAAAGAAATGAACTTACATGTCCAAGAAGCACACCGTATCCCAATAAGAATAAATCCAAATAGACCTACACCAAGACACATATTATTCAGAATGTCAAATGTAAAAGATAAAGAGAAAATTCTCAGAGCAGCAAGAGAGAAGCAGACAATCACGTACAAAGGATGTCCAGTAAGACTTAGTGCAGATATCTCTTCAGAAACCATGGAGGCGAGAAGACAGTAGTATGATACAATTGGGAAAATGAAAGAGAAAAACTGCCAGCCGAGAATTCTTTATCCAGCAAAACTGTCCTTCAAATATGAAGGTGAATATAAAGTATTCACAAACAAACAGAAACTAAGAGAGTTTGCAAAAAAGAACCCACCTTTGCAGGAAATAGTAAAGGAAGCCTTAGAACCTGAAAGGAAAAGACAGGAGAGAGAGGCTTGGAGGAGAGTATAGAAGAAAGAAAAGCAGAAAGGGTAACCAAAAGAGTAAAAAGAGAGACAAAAATAAGATGACATATAAAAACCAAAGAATAAAATGGAGGAAATAAGTAGTGCATTTTCAGTAATATCATTGAATGTGAACGGATTAAATTCCCCAATCAAAAGATACAGGCTGACAGAATGGGTAAAAAAACATGAGCCATCTATACGCTGCTTACAAGAAACTCACCTCAGACTGAAGGATATAAATCGGCTGAAAGTAAAAGGTTGGAAAAAGATACTCCACGTGAATAGTAAACAGAAAAGAGCAGGGGTAGCTATACTAATATCAGACAAAACAGACTTCAAATGCAAAAAAGTGATAAGAGATGCGGAAGTCCATTAAATATTAGTAAAAGGGATGATCCTCCAGGAAGATATAACAGTCATAAATATCTATGCACCTAACCAGGGTGCCACAAAATATATGAGAGAAGCTCTGGCAAAACTGAAGGGGAAAATAGACATTTCTACAATAATCGTCGGAGACGTCAACACCCCTCTCACATCATTAGATAGAACAACTAGACAGAAGATCAACAAGGAAACAGAGAACTTGAACAATATGATAAACAAATTAGACCTAACACACATATACAGAACACTGCATCCAAACTCAGCGGGTTATATATTCTTCTCAAGTGCCCATGGATTTTTCTCCAGGATAGACCACATGTTAGGTCTCAATAAATATAAAAAGATTGAAATTATACAAAGCATCTTCTCAGATCATAATGGAATGAAACTAGAAATCAATAACAGACCGGAAAAAAGTAAATTTGCAAATGTGTGGAGACTGAACAACACACTCCTAAATATTCAGTGGGTCAAAGAAGAAACTGCAAGTGAAATCAGTAAATATATTGAGATAAATGAAAATGAGAACACAACATATCAAAACTTATGGGATACAGCGAAGGCAGTCTTGAGAGGCAAATTTATAGCCCTAAATGCCTATATTAAAAAACAAGAAAGAGCTAAACTCAAAGATTTAACTGAACAACTTGAGAAACTAGAAAAAGAACAACAAACCAATCCCAAAGCAAAAAGAAGGAAAGAAATTATAAAGATTAGAGAGGAAATAAATGAAAATGAGAACAGAAAAGCAATAGAGAAAATCAACAAAACCAAAAGCTGGTTCTTTGAGAAGATCAATAAAATTGACAAACCCCTTGCTAGACTAGCAAAGAAAAAAAGAGAGAAGATGCAAATAAATACAATCAGAAATGAAAGGGGGGAAATTACAAATGACCTCACAGAAATAAAAAGAATCATAAGAGGATATTATGAGGAACTATATGCCAACAAACTAGACAACCTGGATGAAATTGACAAATTTCTAGAAACTCATAACCAACCTACACTGACACAACAAGAAATACAAGAACTTAACAAACTAATCACAATTAAGGAGATTGAATCCATCATCAAAAATCTCCCAGCAAAGAAAAGTCCAGGACCAGATGGCTTCACAGGTGAATTCTACCAAGCATTTCTAAAAGAATTAACACCAATCCTGTTTAAACTCTTCCAAAAATTGAAGAGGAGGGAAAATTACCCAACACATTTTATGAAGCCAACATCACCCTAATACCAAAGCCAGATAAAGATTCCACAAGAAAATAAAATTACAGACAATCTCTCTCATGAACGTAGATGCAAAAATTCTCAACAAAATACTTGCGAATCGAATCCAACAGTATATCAAAAGACTTATACATCACAACCAAGTGGGATTTATTCCTGGCATGCAAGGCTGGTTCAACATAAGGAAATCAATCAATGTAATACACCACATTAACAAATTGAAGGAAAAAAACTGCATGATCATCTCAATAGAGCAGAAAAGGCATCCGACAAAATCCAACATCCTTTTCTGATAAAAATACTTCAAAAGATAGGAATAAAAGGAAAATTCCTCAATATGATAAAAGGCATATATGAAAAACCCACAGCCAACATCATACTCAATGGGGAAAGGTTGAAAGCTTTCCCCCTAAGATCAGGAACAAGACAAGGATGCCCACTGTCACCATTGTTATTCAACATTGTACTAGAAGTTCTAGCGAGGGCAATTAGACAAGACAAAAAAATTAAAGGCGTCCAAATAGGAAAAGAGGAAGTAAAACTCTCACTGTTTGCGGATGA
>JAKSZT010001178.1:17325659-17355608 GCA_026826555.1 Tolypeutes matacus
ACAAAGCTACTTGAACTAATAAATGAGTTCAGCAAAGTGGCAGGATATAAGATCAACATGCAAAAATCAGTAATGTTTTTGTACACTAGTACTGAACAATCTGAGGAGGAAATCAGGAGGAAAATTCCATTTTCAATAGCAACAAAAAGACTCAAATAACTAGGAGTTAATTTAACCAAAGAAGTACAGGACCTATATGCAGAAAACTACAAAACAATGCTAAAAGAAATTTTAAAAGACCTAAACAAATGGAAAGACATTCTGTGTTCATGGATAGGAAGAGTAAATATTGTGAAGATGTCAATCTTGCCCAAACTGATTTATAGATTCAATGCAATACCAATCAAAATCCCAACAGTTTACTTTACAGAATTAGAGAAGGCAATTACCAAATTCATTTGGAAGGGTAAGTGCACCCGAATAGCCAAAAGCATTCTAAAAAAGAAGAGCAATGTGGGAGGAATTTTGCTGCCTGACCTTGAAACATATTACAAAGCTAAAGTGGTCAAAATAGCATGGTACTGGCATAAAGATAGACATATCGATCAGTGGAATAGAATTGAGAATCCAGAAATAAACCCTCACCTATACAGTCAACTGGTTTTTGACAAACCTACCAAGCCCACGCTGATGGGAAAAAACAGTCTCTTCAACAAATGGTGTTGGGAGAACTGGATATCTATAACCAAAAGAATGAAAGAGGACCCCTATCTCACCCCCTATACAAGAATCAACTCAAAATGGATCAAAGATCTAAATATAAAAGCCAGGACCATAAAACTACTAGAAGAAAATGTAGGGAAACATCTTCAAGACCTTGTAGTAGGTGGTGGTTTCTTGGACCTCACACCCAAAGCACGTGCAACAAAAGAAAAAGTAGATAAATGGGACCTCCTCAAAATTAAACACTTTTGCACCTCACAGGAATTTGTCAGAAGGGTGAAAAGGCAGCCAACTCAATGGGAAAAAATATTTACAAATCACATATCTGATAAGGGTTTAATATCCAGGATATATAAAGAGATGTTACAACTCAACAATAAAAAGACAAATGACCCAATTAAAAAATGGGCCAAAGACTTGAATAGACATTTCTCCGAAGAAGAAATACAAATGGCAAAAAAACACATGAAGAAATGCTCAACGTCACTCATGATTAGGGAAATGCAAATCAAAACTACAATGAGATATCATTTCACACCTATCAGAATGGCCACTATTAAAAAGACAGAGAACTACAAGTGTTGGAGAGGATGTGGAGAGATAGGAACCATTCTTCACTGTTGGTGGGAATGCAGGATGGTACAACCACTATGGAGGACTGTTTGGCAGTTCCTAAAGAAGTTGAATATAGACTTGCCACGTGACCCCGCAATACCACTACTGGGTATATACCCAGACAAACTGAGAGCAGTGACACGAACAGACATCTGCACACCGATGTTCATAGCCACATTATTCACCATTGCCAAAAGTTGGAAACAACCCAGGTGTCCATCAACAGATGAATGGATAAACAAACTGTGGTCTATTCACACGATGGACTATTATGCAGCTGTAAGAAGAAATGAAGTCATAAAGCATATGGCAACATGGATGAACCTGGAGGACATTATGTTGAGTGAAGCAAGCCAGACACAAAAGGACAAATACTGTATGAATGCGTTACTATGAACCAAATATATTGTGTAATATATTGTTTGATTCAAAAAAAAAAAAAAATTTACATTTATCCATTACATTTAATTGAGAGATGTATATATTTATTCATCTGTATTTACTTTTTAGTTTTTAATTGTTTATGTTTTCAATTATTAAATGTATAAAATAAAGTTTAAAAAAAAAAAAGGAGAGAAAAAAAAAAGAGAAAGCCATTGAAGCAAGGAGCTGGAAGCAACAAACAGAAAAAATAAAACTGGGGAGAACAGCAGATGCCTCCATGTGCCTTGCCATGTGACAGAGGAGCCCAGGATTGCTGGCAACCAGCCTTCAGGAAGAAGGTATCGTCTTGACGATACCTTAATTTGGACATTTTCACAGCCTCAGAACTGTGAGTTCGTAAGCTAATAAATCCCCATTGTAAAAGCCAACCCATTTCTGGTATATTGCTTTCAGCAGCCTAGCAAGCTAGAACAACTCTGTTTTCTTATCTTTTTTTTAATTAGTCAAGTTGTAGGTTTACAGAAAAATCATGCATAAAATACAGGGTTTCCATATACCACCCTATTAACACCTTACTTTAGTGTGGTGCATTTGTTAGAAATCATGAAAACACATGTTTAATTGTACTATTAACTATAGTCTATTCATTTACAATAGGGTTCACTATTTGTGTTATACAGTCCTTTGTGTTGTTGTTTTTTACATATTTACAACCTAAAATATCACCCTTTTAACCACATTCACATATTTAATTTTATGCTTTTAATTGCATTCACAATTTTGTGCTCCTGTTTTCTGACTCCCAGCATGGCTCTTTTCACTACCCATAGGATTTCCCTAAATTTCTGGGGAACCCCTGTTTTTCTATTTTATCTGTCCAAATATCACCATGGGCCAAGGTCTATCAGTTCAATTCTTCTTACTCATGGGTGGTAAATCAGAATCAATTGTGGGGTGGGGGAAGCAGGGGTGACTTTTAAAAAGATTCTTGAGCCCTGCCTCAGACCTGGCAACTATGAATTTTCCTGGGAGAGGCTAAGTCATTTGCAACGACAACAACAAAACAAAATGAACAACCACCAAAAACAAACAAACAAAAACCTCCTCAGTGATACTGATAGGTACTCTTAATTTTAAAACTCTGCTGTCTATTCCCATTAAATATATGTCCCAGAGTCTATCTTCCAGCTGTTCATATGCCAGGTGAGCCTTGAATCTCAGCAGAGTTGCAGCCAACACTTACTCTCTAGTTCATCAGACTCACCCAGAACAACTAACAAAAGGATGATGATGGAGAATGCTCAACCCAAGAAGCAGAGAGTATCTTCAACTGCATGCAAGACAGTACCATCCATCTGCCCCATGGGATCTAAGACCCCTCTCAATCGGAAGCAGAGTAGGCATCACCATCCCCAAATCCTCAAGATAGAGGAATGAACAAACATAAGGGGGTGGGGGGGAATGCAAGTATGGACTAAAGAAGACATTATTATTCTGGTAATGGAAGAACTTGTAATATTGATATAAAGGCAGTGGCCATCAGAGGTTCTGAGGGGAGGGAGAGGGAAGAATAGGTATAACATGGGGCATTTTTGAGACTTTGGAATAGTTCTGCATGATATTACAATGACAGATACAGGCTATTATACGCTTTGTCAAAACCTATAAAATTATGCAATGCAAAGTGTAAAATATAATGTAAACTATAGACCATAGTTAGTAGCAATGCTTCAATATGTGTTCATCAATTGTAACAAATGTACCACACTAACGAAAGATGTAGTTAATGGGGGAAAATGTGGGAGGGGTATATGGGAATCCCCTATATTTTTTATGTAACATTTATGTAATCAAAAGCTCCTTTAAAATAAAAATTATTTTTTTAAAAACTGCTGAATTGTGATATATTTTTCAAAAACATTTCAGTGTTTATGGTGTTATATATCCTATCTGTAAATCTTGGCGTGATAGGCACATTAAAGTATCAGCTAAATAAATTCTTGTTTGTTTGACTAAACAGCCTGTACTTTAACAAACATTCTTTTGACTTGGTAAATATTTGTTTATTACATTATCTGGAAAAGTAGAGGCCCTGGTGAAGTGAAATTTGTGCAGAATTATCATATCAACAAATCTTTATAATGGCATCATAAGAGATATAAAGGAAGCAAAAAACAGCATTTTTTGTTGCAGATGACAGAATCCACTCTCACTAGCTTAAAGAGAAAAGTAAGTTTTTAAAGAATATTGATGGGGAAGCGGATGTGGCTCAAGCAGTTGGGCACCCGCCTACCACATGGGAGGTCCCAGGTTCGATTCCCGGCACCTCCTAAAGAAGACGAGCAAGGCAACAAGCTGACGCAGTGGGCTGGCGTGGCAAGCTGATGCAACAATATGACACAATGAGATGACGCAACGAAGAGACACAACAAGGAAACATGTATTAGTTAGCCAAAGGGGTGCTATATAAAATACCAAAAATGGGTTGGTCTTTACAAAGGGTATTTATTTGGGATAGAAGTCCACAGATACCAGGCCATAAAGCATTAAGTTTCTTCTCTTACCACAGTTTATTGCCACGTATTAGAGCAAGACAGCTGCTGGCATTTGCCAGGGTTCAGGCTTTTGGGTTTCCTCTCTTCCCGGAGCTGCGTTTCTCTCTGGGCTTAGCTCCTGTTTCCTCCACAAGGTCAGCTGTACATGATTAGGCGAATGGCTTGCTTCTCTTCCCCTGGGGCCTTCTTTCCAACATCAAAACTGCTTCTCAAAAGACTGCTTCAACTGTCCTTTGCCTTGCCTTTTATATTCAATTCCCCACCCACCAAGGGGTGGGGCTCAATGCCCTAATCCTAACCTAATCATGCCCAGAGTAACAGCTCAGTTTACAAGCATGATTCAATTATATTTTTGGAATTCATAATTACATCAGACTTCCTCATTCCACCCTCTGAATTTCAAAAATACATTACAATATTTAAAAAACTTAAATCAGTAACAATCCAAGTACAAAATCATATCAAAATTATTTTAAAGAAATACAGTTCATCTTGAGGCAAAGTCCCGTCTGCAATAGACCTCTGAATCTTACAAAACCAATTAACTGCTTCCAATACACAAATGGAAAGACAAAGGATAAACGTTTTCAATATTATAAGGAGAAATTGGGATGTTAAACATGAGTCATGGATCCTCTACAGTTCAGTAAACTTGCAGGGCATCCTCCATTCGATTTCAAAGTCTGAGTCATTCTTAAGAAGATGGTTTCTTTTCCTTGGGGCCACATAGAACCCACCCTTTCCACAGGCTTGTCAACAGCCATTTTCTTGGTTCCACCCTCATCAAGCATCTGGGTGTCGACCAAGCTCCAGACCTCACCCTCCAAGAGTGTTGGGGTGATTGCCACACCTTACAATCTTTGGGTTAGAGTTTTAGCCCCCTTAGCACACTGAGGTGAAGACAACATTCCCCCTAACCTTTGGCATACAGGTTCAACCCTTTCAGAGCAATGAGTTGACCACCTGGCTTTCCCTAACCTTTGGCATACAGGCTCAACTCTCTCAGAGCAACGAGTTGACCACCTGGCCTTCCCTAATCCATGGGGGACAGGTACACCCCTCTCAGACCAATGGGGTGTTGACCTTAACCCCCCCTAATCATTGAGGAATGTGCTCCAACCTCCCTGCACCCTGGGGTGGCAAAACTCTTCCTGAACATCGGGTGGGGACATCCACCCTCTTCAACTGCTGGGGAAAACTCACCCTCTCTGTATATATGGGTGGGGCTCCTCTCTTGGCCCAAGGAGAGGTCTTAATCCCAGATCTCTGCTTCCACAGTTTTCTTCTTAAAGCTGATTCTCCTTCAATCTCTCCTTTCCATGTCCTCTTTTGTCCAAGCTGACAGTGGTTTTGTTCATACAGCTCTCTCAAAAGCTTTGTTGGCTTAGCATGCAGGAAGCAGGGGTCCAAGCCATCAGACAGTAAGACTTTCCACAAGTCTTTCCAAGATAACTGCATCTTCAATTCTGATTTACAAGTTCCAGGTTTAGCTAAGTCTTCAAATGGGGCACTTTCATCTGGGAATTTGATTTCCAGAAACTTGGAAGTTCCAGAATTAGTTTCTGTTTTCTTTTTGCCCAAAAGTTCAGTCCTTAGTGTATTTCTTTCATATAGTATTTTGCTATAAGCTGCAAGGAGAAGCCAAGCCACAATCTCCAAGTTTAACTTGGAAAGTTCTTTAGCTAAATGCTCTGGTTTGCCATTTTAAAATTTTGTCTTCCACATAACACCAGGAGTTAATCTTGTTAAGTTCTCTGCAACTTTAAAACATGGATCACCTTTCTTCCAGTTTCCAATAAAAGTTTCATCATTTACTTCTAAGGTATTATAGAAAGTCTCTTTAGCGTCCATATTGCTATCAACAGTTTCTTCAAAGCGATCTTGGCCTTTTCCATCAAGCATTTCACAATTCCTCCAAAAAATACCCCTTATCCATTTATAAAACCATTCCAACATTTTGGTATATGCAAAAGCAGTACCCCACTCCTGGTACCAATTCTGTATTAGTTAGCCAAAGGGGTGCTAATGTAAAATATCAAAAATGGGTTGGTCTTTACAAAGGGTATTTATTTGGGGTAGACGTCCACAGATACCAGACCATAAAGCATTAAGTTTCTTCTCTTACCACAGTTTATTGCCACGTGTTAGAGCAAGACAGCTGCTGACATTTGCCAGGGTTTAGGCTTTTGGGTTTCCTCTCTTCCCGGAGCTGCGTTTCTCTCTGGGCTTAGCTCCTGTTTCCTTCACAAGGTCAGTTGTACATGATTAGGCGAATGGCTTGCTTCTCTTCCCCTGGGGCCTTCTTTCCAACATCAAAACTGCTTCTCAAAAGACTGCTTCAACTGTCCTTTGCCTTGCCTTTTATATTCAATTCCCCACCCACCAAGGGGTGGGGCTCAACGCCCTAATCCTAACCTAATCATGCCCAGATTAACAGTTCAATTTACAAGCATAATTCAATTATATTTTTGGAATTCATAATTACATCAGACTTCCACAAAACACAATGAGAGACACAAAAGCAGGGAGCAGGGGTGGCTCAAGCAATTGGGCACCTCCCTCCCACATGGGAGGTCTCGGGTTTGGTTCCTGGTGCCTCCTGAAAAAAAGACAAGCACACAATGAATGGACACATAAAGCAGGTAGTGAGCACAAACTTCGAGGGCGGGGGGGAGAAATAAAATAAATCTTTAAAAAAAAAAAAAAAAGAATATTGATGATTCACAGACTCTCCAGAAGGGCCAGAGAGTCAGGCTCACAGGCCACATGGTTAGGGACAATGCCCAAACCACTCTACGGGAGGTGGGGGAGGTTTCCTGTGAAGGTACCACTGTCCCTGCCACTGGCCATCCAAGCTGCAGCTCTCAACGATGATTCTGAGATCTGGATACAAGAAAGTCACTACTGCTTTCCCCAAAAAGCTGAAAACCTCCACCACCACTCTCATCAAAAGGTAGATCTCTGCTTTCCCCTGTTGCTCACTTCTGACTCAAAGTCTCATATGGGTCCAGCTGATTGGCAGCGATCTGCCTGCCTCAGGGAGATCTGTGCCCTCACTGCACAAGAGCTGAAAGAGGGAGTTGGATTTCAGGTTCTTCCTTGGAGAAGCAGGACAGGTGATGGGGGAAATTCTCCAAAGATACAAAAGCTACCCAAAAGTTTATAATACATTCCTCTTCCTCTTTCTTTTCCCTTTCCTTCCTAAACAGTTCAGTCCAAAAGCCTTTAGATGGGGCCAAGCAATTAGACCTCGGTTTTGGGGGAAGGGAGATAGCTGCTGTGCCCCAGAGTGGGCTGTCGGAGCCCGGCTAAGGTAAAGTTGGAAGCCAGCAAGGAGAATCTCTTGACTGAATCTTTTAACCAATAGAACATGGCAAAGGAGATGGGATGTCAAGCCCATGACCACATTACCTTAAATAAAGCTCTGCCATACCAGGATGGATCAAGATAATCTCCCTGCTGGCTTGATGAAGTAAGCTATTGAGGAAGCCCACATGGCAAGGACTGGAGGGCAGCGTCCAGCTGATAGCCAGGAAAAGGCAGAGCTCTCAATCACACAACCGCAAGTCAGTGAATTCTGCCAACAGCCTGAATGAGCTTGGAAGCCGATTCTTCAGCCTCTAGTTGAAAATGCAGCCTGGCTGACACCTTGTTTGCAGCTTTGTGGGACCCAGGCTAGGCTACTCCTGGACTCCTGACCCACAGAGACCGTGAGACAATAAATATGTGTTGCTTTATGTAGATAAATTTGTGGTGATTTGTTATACGGCATTAGAAAGCAATATAGCCTCCCTGAGGCAGGCAGATCGCAACATGAAATAAAGCAAGTAGCCAAGTCATGACATCTCCTTCCATCCCCCAACTCAAATCACTGGGAGAGGCCAAGCCTGTTCATCTAAAGCAGGTGCTTCCACATAGTAACATGAAGCCAACAGTGAGAAAAACATCCCTCTGTCCTCAACAGAAAAACAGGAAGAGAAGAAGAGAAAACTGTTAGGAGGCTAAACCATAGTCCAGATTAGATATGATGGTAGCTTGACTAATAAGGTGGCCAGGATGAGGAGAAGTAAATGGATCTGATACATATTTACTGAGAAGTATTTCCAGTCTTCTGGTTAGAACCACTGGGGCTAACATAGGAAACTGGGAGAGTGACAGTTTGGGGGAAGGGTAGAAATCAAGAGTTTCATTCTGACCGTGTACAGTTTGAGTGCCTGTGAGATATCTGAGCGGAGATGTCAGAATAGGGGGTTGGATATGTCAATCTGGAGCTCTAAAAAGTTGGGACTGGATATATAAATGTGTGAGTCATCAGCACAAAGATGTTATTTAAAGTCACAGAGAGAGATAGAATCACCTGGGGAGAGGATGTAGAATCTTGCCCTCCAGTCTTTCCTCCACATGCCCTCAGACTCGTCTTTCTAAAATGCAAATCCGATCCTATAGTTCTGCTTAAAATTACACTATGGCAGTCAAAGGGTTTTTGCCTTCCTCCTTTTAAGTTTTCAATTTTACTAAAATTTTGTTTAAACTGTAAAAGGAAAGTTGTGTTTAACACATTGTACACTGACCTAGTTTCACAGAAGAAATTACATAGCACTGATTAGACACTAGTACAATATTTGGAAAGTTGAGGAGAAATAGAGAAGGCAAAGAAAATATAATGAAAGCAAGCGAATAATTAAATTATTGCAAATGTGTTGCTTTTTTTCACATCATTTTTCTCAGAGTAACTAAGATGATTTCCATACCCAACCAAAGATAATAATTGCTTAAAAGGCCACTCACTAGCTGTATGACCTTGTAAACTGCTTTAACCTTTCTATGTCTCCTTTTGCTCTTTCCATAAAGTGGGGATAATGATGTTTGTACTATCTTCCTGGAAAGGTTGCTGAGAGGACCAAATGAGATAATGGAAATAAAATCGTTTTGAAAAGTTTACAGTGAAGGTTGAAAGCTCCTTAAGGAGCAGAGGCTGTGACATATTATGTTTGTACCCTTTCTACCCAGCACAGTGCCTAGTGTTCAGTATAAGATTAGTACTAAAAACAGTGCTTCAAGGGCTCCCTATTACCTTCAGAATAAATCTCAGTTGGGTTCCCCTGAAAGCAGAGTCTAAGATTAGGGCACAATAGGAATGGCTTGTCTCTGCTCCATAAGTTCTGTGAACTCCATTGGAAGATTCAAAAGCTGGAGCCTGAAATGCGCAGGTTTGAAAGAGGCTGGAGGATCTGTTTCCAAGGTAGCTCATTCACGTGGTTGACAAATTGTTTGCAGCAAGCAATGGTTCATGTGAACTTCTCCACAGGGCTGCTTGAGTGTCCTCCCAAAATGGCCGCTGGCTTCTCCTTAAGTAAATGCTTCAAAATAGAGCAAGGCAGAAGCAGCACTGCCTTTCAGGCCCAACCTTGGAAATCATACACCATCACTTTTGCCACATTCTGGTCATTAGAAGAAAATTACTGAGGCTGGCCCACATTCAAGGGGACAGGAATTATATGCACCTTTTGAAGAAAGTAGTGCCAAAGAATTTTAAACAGTTGTGGACATGTTTTTTAAGAACCACATTCCCTCTTCCTCTGGCCCAAAGATTGATTTATTTTCTTTTTTCCAGCTGCCACCACTTACTATCAGACAAACTTCCCTCCCACCTTCCCTCCCACTTCCTTCCTTCCCTCCCAGCTGTCTCCAAACAAGTAACTACCCTTTGTGTTTTAAGGATTTTACTGCTAGTCCCTACAGAAAATCAAACAGAAGTTAAAAATGACAAATCCAGGGAAATTATAAAGTTACAAGAAAATTAATAAAGAACCAGAGAGGTTACTGTCATGGGATTACCTGGGACCAACGCACCCTCAGTTCCATGGTTCTTAGACTCCACCTTAGATGATTCCACAAAGAAGGGCAGGGGAATCTCCAGGATGAGAGCTGTTTGGATGACAGACCAGGTTCCTTAGGTCTCAACCCAAGAAGATCTATTCTGACATCTCTTCTACATCTGATGAAACCTTCTTCCAAATCTCACTCACAGTGGGTACCTCTATCCCTAAACTGTTCTGCTTTTAGACACTGCAGCTGCCCATGCGGGTATTTCTGAATTGTTCTCTGATGCCTAGACATTGAGAAAGAAAGACCTGTCTCCAATTCACACCTAAAGACTTCTCCCCTGGGTTTTGGGTGTCCTGCACAAACAGGAGGTTCACAGCACCACATCTCTTGCTTGGAAACTTCAATTGCCCCCTAACTGGTCTGCCTCTAAACTGCCCTCCACACCTTAGCCAGAGTGACCTTTCTAAATTTATATCTGATCTAGCTGTTCTTATTCTTGACTCTTCAATGGCTCCCGCATTACCTCAGGATAAAGTCTTTACTCCTCGACGGCCTACAAAGCCATTGGCGATCGCTCTGGCTCACCTCCCTGACTTTAGCTTTCAACCAGAAAGAAGTAGGTTTACCAAGTTCTTTCTCATCTGTGGACCTTAATACATGTTCCACCTGGAAAGCTCATTTCCCCTGGCACCTGTCCCTCTCCCCTAGACCTCACTTTCAGGTGCCAGCTTGGATATCACCTTTTCCAGGAGTTTACACCTGACCTCACCTCACCCCAATCTAGCACACTGGACTTACTCCCACTTTCACACTGAAATGTAATTTCCTTGTTTATTTCTCTATCTATGCTGTTAAAAACCTCGAAGGCAAAAACCAGGTTCTGTGTCCTTAGCATCTAGCACTATGCCTTGCTCAGAGTTACTTGCTCAACAAACATTTGCTGATTGAATGAACAGAGGTCCTTCACCATTCTCTTTGAGGTATCTATGGCTCTGTTCTCTGGAAGACCTGCCTTCACCCTGGCCTCTTTCTGTCCCATGCAGTTGCCTGAAGAGCACTGATACAATAGACAGATGGGTGCTGAACTGACTTCAAACCCTCAGTGAGCTTTGCTGCCCTGGGTCACCACTGGAGTTGAGTCTCATTAGCTGCCATGTGATCGGCTGACTGGACCCTGTAATCCATGTGACAGCCCCACCTTCCTCCAACCCCTAAAAAGCAGGGGAGTTATGTGCCATTTGGTCATCTTCTCTGCCTGGGTCCTCAAAGCTGCAGGCTGGGGTCTGTCAGAGGACCATCGAATGTGGACTCTCCCCTTTCCTGATAAGGGGTAGCAGCTGGTTTCACCAGACTGAATGACTGCATCCCTGATGGCATTTGAAGCAGTTCTTTACCAAAGGTCTCCAAAGCTGGAAAGACCTAGAACACTGAGGGCTGTGACCATTTTGCTTCCATTTCCTTGTGTTACTGGATTTTGTCTAGGTTCTTTGACTATGCTGCAGAAATGAATTTCAAGAGCATGTCAGGTTAGTTAGGCCAGTAATTTGTTAAGGTAGGGAGGGAAGAGAAATGGGAGAAAATAACAGATCATGGGTCCCAGGGAGAGGAAAGGACTGAAGAGTGAGAAAGAGGGCTGGTTTAGAGACTACAATTGCCCATTATAGATTATAAATGCCCAGGTTTTACTTGCATATTGATCTGTGCAGGGGGGACATGGCAAGAGCAGGGCACAGAAGCCAAGAAGAACAAGAGAGAGATTTGACCTTTGTGCTTGCTTTTTAAATCATTAATTATTCCACCCCTTTGCTAATGGCATGAGAGGAGTCCCAGCTGTTTGCTGTTTTGATTGATTACCCCACCCATCAGTCCCCTGGGTGGGTCCAATGATAATGTCCCTGGAGAATATCCGGGGCTTCTCCTGGCTTCCAGAGGGAATCTCATTTTGGGTGGCAGAAATCTCATGAGGATCTTCCAGCAGCCACCTTGGGGATATTGATGTCCATGTGGACTTCTTGCCAGGATCCAGATCCATCTATTGATTCCCTATTTCACTTGTACCAGTACAGGGTAGGGTTAGAGAGCTGGCATTCTAGAGTCCTGCTGCCAGAGATGGAGCCTGGTCCCCCACTCCCCCACTAGTGGAATGGCCTCGGGCAAGTCATGTGATCTTTTCCAATCCTTTGGTTCCTCATCCATAGAATGGAGATGGGTAATAATATTGCCTTCCCTTAGGATTGTTGTGAGGGTTAAATAAGACAATCAATACAAAAGCCCTTAGACCAGAGCAGGACCTTGGGTAAATGATAGCTCTTACCATCTGCAGGTCAGAGGCCGCAAGGCCATCGTGTCCTGGTCTTCATTCCCTGACCCTCTTTCTTGTCCCACAAGACTCAGCCCCACTCTCCTCCTGGTCCTGCCCTCCCTCAGCTGAATGCCGGTGTGGGCTGCCCCACCCGGGGCTCTGTGGGTGCGCCGAGGATATGTTTTGTGTGTATTGGGGGAGGGACGAGGAGCAGATAGTGGGTGTTCAACTCCATCGCAGCTTCTCTCCACAAGCCAACACTGCAGTCAGCTTCCCTGAATGACCTAAAAGCAAACACCCTTGCTACGGAAACAATTAATTTTCTGCCAAAGCCTGCAGTCTAGGATATGTAAGGAATGCATATTCTTCCCATTAACACAGCTTTGACCCTACTCTTTGGGAAGTAATTACCCTGGCCTTATTATGCTAAAGGAACATTCACTTACTTCCTGCCCTGGTTTTTATTACAAAGCATCTCCTTCCCCCTGAATCTTGAGAGACTAATGGCACCATCTCTTAGGCATAATTTCTCTGACCCCCAAATTTCTCTTTTAATTACAGTTTGTTTTTCTGCTTGTCCCACTGCCCACCATCCACTTCCATCTCCTATTTCGAAGCTCCAGCCCCATGTGAGAACTCCCGACTCAGCCACAGATTCCAGGCTGAAGGGCACCTCGTGGTCCCAGCTCACTGCAGAAATGAGTAACGCATCCTAAACCCAAAGATGAATCACTCAGGTTACCATCTCTGACCAATCCTCTCACAGACCCTCAGACATCCGGCAACCAGCTCACCCTACCCCACCCCTACCCACCTCTGGAACTGTGGTTCTCAACTTTGTCCCTGTCTGCCCACCCTGCATGCATTTGTGCCCGTGTTCCTAGCACCAGGACATCTTTGGGGTTTTGCTTTGTTTTTTGTTTGTTTGTTTTTAATGGGTATTGGATGTAATCTTTTTAAGTGTTTTTGTTTGTTTGTTTTAAGGAGGTACCGGGTTTTGAACCCTGGACCTCATCCACGGGAAGCAGGCGCTCAACCACTGAGCGACATCCGCTCCCCCCTGGGTTTTGTACTTGGATGCTCTGCAGCATTAGGAAGACAGTCTTTGGCTAATGCAAAATCCCACTCAGACAACAATGCCAAATCTTTCCCACAATTGAGCAATGCTCCTGCGCATCGCCTGGAGGACCACTGTTTTCCATCTACTGCATTCCAGTGCTACAATCTCTGTCTTAAACACACTTAATTCCTTGCAGGGGAAGAGGAGACTTGCTCTCACCCCCACCTCCCACCCCCTCAAGTTTCCAGGAAACTGGTGAGAATTAATTCCACCTAAATCCCAAGCCCCGCACTCCCAAAGGCACCCACAATGGGCGCTCTGGCCCACCCCACCCCACCCTCCGCCCCAATTTTCTAAGTCTGCTCAGCAACCAGAGCCGTTAAATCCAGAAACTAATTTGTAAGGAAAACAATGAAAAGAGTAATAGTCTCTCTGTAGAATTCCAATGAAAGGTCCCACGGGGAGACTGGTGCTCGGTAAGAACCAAGAAAGGCACCTGAAGAGAAATGCCTATAAACATTCAAACTCCCCTAGCGGAATGGAAGCTGACCCACCGCAAAATGGAAATCTGCCCCACCGCAAAATGGAAATCTGCCCCCAGCCCACGAGAGCCCAGCACTCCGTTTCACATTATGTATTCTGCAAACGGAGTTGCTAATAGGAAGCAATCGTGGGCCTGCTCGCCCCAGCTCAGCTCGGGAGCAGCCTGCAGAGCCGTCCCAGGACACGTGCCTGGGTTGCTCTGGGGCAGTGCTATTTGGAAAAGGAGAAAAAGAAAAAGAAAGCAGGGAACTGGGAGGGGGAGAAAGAGCTAGAAAGGCTTAAGAGAGCATGTCAGCCAGCAGAGAGGGCAGTCGGGTGATCTTTGACAACAGACCCTGCAGAGACCGCCCCACCTTGCCAGGAGGGAAATACTCCCGTGGTCCTCTGTTCTTCATAGATGGGGCCCTAGGCCTCAGAGATGGGAGAGATTTACCTTGAGTCATCTAGTGAGTCATAGGCAGGAGCCAGAAATAGACCTTACGTCCCACTGTTCCTTCTCACAGGCGTCTTGTAGCATTTTTGACCAGGAGAGATTCAGTGGGGAGAGATTCAGGTGCTCCTTGCAGCCAGGTTGGTTCATTTGGTGAGCTGTCACTCCTCCATTCCAAAGGCAAGTGATTTAAAGTTGAGAAGGACCAGTATCTTCAAACTAACGTTCCTCTCCACTAGTCTCAAATACATCGTTTACCATCCCAGGCAGGGTACAGCTCATTTGCTTTCTGTTTCTCACTCTGCCTCTTCTGCCTTCTTGCCTCCAACATTGTCTAGGACTTTTAGATCTTACTGGGAGCTCATATACTCCAGGAAGTCTTCCTTAATTACATTAAGCCAAATTTGATCTTTTCTCTTACTTGTGTTTCCTTAGGGCTTGTGACAGACATTGTGGATTGTTTATCCATAGCGAAGGCCCCTACTCCACCCCCCATTTCCTTTGCTGTCAAAACTCAGATTTAGTTCTAATTCTCCCTCCTCCCTGTACTCAAGGAAACTGTGCTTCCTCAGCCCATTCATGTCTTTGGACTCATCATGTGAGGATATTATCCTTGGAGCTGCAGCAGCCATCTTGTGACCATAGGAAAAAACCAGCAGAATTCCAGAGAAGCCACTCTGGGGTCCACAAGCTTGTTGAGCTACTGAGTTAAGCAACCCTGGATTGCCTAACTCCAGTGTTCTTGTTATGTCAAATAACAAATCCACTTTCATTTGGCTATTACGTTACTTGCAGCAGAAGGCATTCCTAACTGATATGGCATTTAAGCCTTCAGCTCACTCTAAAGATAAAAATCCTAACTCCAACTTGTGTTGTTGCACTAGAAATGCTTTTCGGGGGGGGGGGGGGGGCGGGAGGGGACGGAGGTTGTTTTTTCTTTTATTTTTATTAGTTTTTTTGTTTTGGGTGTTTTTTCTTTTGAGAAATGCTTTTTAAACAATGAGTTGCTTGAAATAACATCATTCCCGGGTTGCAGGAACTACAGATGAAATCATAATAACCCATCACATGTGTTCAGAGCGTTACATTTTTCAGCATCTCTCAGTTGCTCCCTATTCTCTCTAGGGTCAAATAGGAAGTGAAAAATAAGTGTTCTGAACCCAGTTCAAGGAGGGAGGTATCTTGTGCTCACTGCTTCCCCTCCCCACTCCTGGTGTTTCCTCTTTGAGATAGGTTTGGGCTTTAGTAGGTGAGTGGCTGGAAGAGGAGACAGGATTAGAATAGGGTGAAGGTCCTGAAATTTAATTGTTATTTAACAGCAGGACCAAAATAGGTATAATGGGGAAACATTATCTTAGAAGTGAAAAGAGCAGGTTTCTAGATTCGACTTGGCTGCTGTCCAGATATGTGCCCTCTGACAGATGATATCATTTTCAGGCTTTGGTTTTTCTCAATCGTAACATGAGGGAGTTGGACTAAATTATTCTAGGTCCCTTTGGACTCTAAAAATTCCATGATTCTAATTATAAACAGATCAGCTCAACCCTCTCTCTGCTAAAATGCCAACCACGTATGGTCAAGTTCTTCATTGGAGACAAAGACTACCTAGATATGGAAATGCCTTATCAATGATATTATTAACACTACCAGTAGCTAATGGTTATTGAATGCTTACCATGTCCCAGGAGCTGTGCTAAGTACTCTATGTGTAGAAATCTTTTAATCTTCACCACAACTTTATGAAATATACTATTTTTATCCACATTTTACAAGTGGGGAATATAAGGTTTGAGGAGTTACGACTATGCCTACAATCATCCAGTTAAGTGGTGGAGCTGGAGTTTTTGAGGTATAAGATCTTTTGTTGTAAGGGTCTTAAGTATTTAGGGGATTTTAAATATTTGAGTCCTCTTAAGGAGATTATGCTTTCTGTATTACTTGCTTTGTCTTGCTTATTTACAACGTGTTTACCCAACCAACCTATATAATAAAGCACCCCAGGAAGCAGATGTGGCTCAAGCGATTGAGCTCCCACCTACCACATGGGAGGTCTATGGTTTGGTTCCTGGTGCTTCCTAGAGAAGACAGAGAGCTGGCATGATGGGCAGGCACGGCAAGCTGACACAACAAAATGACGCAACAAGAGACACAAGAAGAAAAACATAATGAGAGACACAGCAAAGCAGGGAACAGAGGTGGCTCACACAATTAGGCACCTCTCTCCCCTATCAGAGGTCCCGGGTTCAGTTTCTGGCGCCTCTTAAAGAAACAAGGAAAGACGAGCAGACACAGCAAAAAATGAGGGGGTGGGGAGAAATAAATAAATTAAGTTAATCTTTAAAAAAAATAAAAATAAAGCACCCCAAAATAAACATGTCAAATTTCCACTCAAATATCTTTCCCCCATCTGCCCATCTTAGTTGGTGGCTCCAGGCATTTGCTCAGGCCAAAATCCTGAGCGTCATCCTCAGTTCCCTCACCCGTCACCACCACATCCTGTCGACTCAGGCTGTCTATGACAGCTCATCATGTCTCACTGCCCTGACTGCCGCCACCATGGTCCCCGCCACCAATGCCTCTCCTCTGAGCTTACTGCTCTAATCGTCTAAGCAGTCTCCCTGCATCGACTATGGCTCTCCTTGAGTCCATGCTCCATAGAAAGCAGCTAGCATCCGCTTTTATGTTTTAAAACAAATCAGAACATCTTCCTCCCATACAGAATTTCTGGGAGGTCACAGGATTTCACCCTCAGAGATCCATCATCCAATATACATGATGCTTTCATTTTTTTAAATCGGGGAAGTGTCTGCTCAGAGAGACAGCTTCATTTTCCACACACACACTGACTTACACAAATACAAACCTGACCTGTCCCAAACTTGGGACCTCGCTTTCCTAACCAAACTCACATATATAAGTGCTTTTTGGATTTTAATCACTTCCAACACAGAGCACACATTTGGAGTCCCTTGCTAGTCATTCTGTATCTTTTACTACTTCCAACTGCTTGGAAAAATAAGTTTTTCTGTCACAGGGGAGAGAGAAGAAAACTAAGGACTTTTTTTTTTTTTTATTTAAGTCCATATTTGATGCTATTCTCAGATGCCTTGCATTTATTTGCAATAAATGGAGGTGAATTTGTATTTCTTGGAAATTGATTTCTCTATTGCCCTCATTATACTTTTTTTGTTGGCCTATTGACTTTTTTTTTTTAAGATTTATTTATCCTCTCCCTCCACACCCCCATTGTTTTGTGCTTGCTGTTTGCTCTCTGTGTGTTCTTCTGTGTCTGCTTGTCTTCTCTTTTAGGCGGCACAGGGAACTGGTCCTGGGACCTTTTGGAGTTGCAAAGAGGCACTCAATCTCTTGTGCCACCTCAGCTCCCTGGTCTGCTGTGTCTCTTATTGTCTCTCCTCTGTGTCTGTTTTTGTTGCATCATCTTGCTGCACCAGCTCTCCACGGGGGCCAGCTCTCCGCTCAGGCCAGCTCCCTGCATGGGCCAGCTTGCCTTTCACCAGGAGGCCCCAGGAATAGAACCCTGGTAGACGGGAGCCCAATCACTTGAGCCACTTCCGTTTCCCAGCCTATTAACTTTTAAGCCCCTCCAAAATCTGTTCTCACTTCAGAATTCATTGGGAGGGTTATCCAGTTCCAACAGCAAGAACTGTGGCAGTGGGTTCATTGGCACCCTTGAGAAGTCTGCAAGAAGCGGGGTCAGCTAATGGGAAATCCTGAACTTGAGGTGATGAGGCCTGGGTGCAGTTACTGCTCTTCTGAGAACACTACATCACACAGGGCATAATGTCTCCAATGCAGCCGTTTGTATCCTGTCACTATCCCACTGTCACCATTTTCACCCATTCCCATTCTGGCCTCCTTACTCCAGACCAGGAAGGGGAAGGAGGAAAATGATTTAAAGTAACTTAAGTAACCTTTACATTAGCCTCTAAGAAGGAAGCAGCAGTGTCTCCTTTGGGCAATATTACCTCCCAACAAAATTCCTCTTCTCTTAGTAAAGGATGTTGGGAAAGCAATCTGATTATACGCTGTTTGTTAAGGTACCTTTAGTTGCAAATAACAGAAAACTATTTAAACTGGCTTAAACAAAAATAGGAAAATATGTTATATGGATTCAAGAGTATCTCATAGAACCCACGATGAGAGAGAGGAGCTGGGTCTCAGGAGAGATCTAAACCAGGAGCTGGAAGGCTCCCAGGCACCAAATCAGCCATTTTCTCTTTAGACTCTCATCTCTACTTCTCTCTGTACACTAATTCATTCTTCTCTGTCTGCAGCCTGGCTTTTTCCGCTTCTCTCTTCCTAATGGCCACCCTTCAACATCCCAAGTTTATATGTTCTCAGTTCTAGCTACACACAGAAACTGACTCATTGTCCCTTAATCACAACCCCAGGTTCCTAGGATGAGGAATCTGCTCGGCCCAGCTTGAGTCAGCAATCTGCTCCTGTTCCCATCCAATCGTAGCCACATGAGCATGTATTAACACACATCAGGAAACCATTCCAATGAGTTGATAGGATGAGGCTGGGAAGATATTCAGACAAAGGGGTAACTGAGGGCTAGGCAGCAATCCCCAAAACCTTCTAAGCCACATCATTACCCTGAATGGGCCTTTTCACTTACCACTGTTCCCCTAACTCCATCAATCTTGGAGTGTTAAAAAATGCCTACAGGCTGGCTCTTTATCTGTGACTTTTCCTATCTGAGACAGTATCATTTGTTATTGGAATGTTCTAATGAGCCCTAAAATCATTTTCTCCAAGTAGTTCTTTCCTTCTTTCCAGATGCCTGAACAGGGGTCTTTAAACCTCTACTTCATAATTACTTACTGTCAAACACCAGGACCTAAGAGAATGGTCCTGGAATTACTTTAATTTAAAGAGGTGCAATATATAATCGTTAGGGCTAAGAGCTAATAATAATAATGATAATAATAATTGGAAGAGGGAAGGTAAAGAAGAGGGCATGGACATGGAAGAATAAGAACTAACATTCACTGAGCCCTTATAACTGCCAGGCATGATATTAAGTAAGCATCTTAGGTAGCAGTGGCCAATCCTTTCCTAAAGCAATTTAGAGACACTGGTTCTAGAATCGAATTATCCGCCCACATTCAGGATTACTGTTCTCCCCTAGAAGTCCCTGGAAGTGCTTGGTTTGATTACACAAAATATTATTGATTATTGTCATTTACATGAATAGCTTTCATTTGCACCTAATCACCATGTAACACAAACATGATTGTGTGTTGATTAACTTCGCTTTAAGAATAATTTCAACATTAAACTCTGCCCATGATGTTCAGGCTTCCCCGTTTGTTGTTTGTACAGAACTGATCATCCACTCAGACTTAAAATAATTAGAGGAAACATCAGATCCTGAGATATGAGGCTACAAGACAGATGGCACACAGGTCATTCCCCAAGCAGCTGAGAATAAATGGATATCCTGAAGGATTAATCCAAAAGTAGAAGGAATTTTGAGTCAGGAAGGTAAACAAGACGATCTAGCTGCATTTTCAATGTGCTAAATGGAGAGGTGTGGGAAGAATACTGCTACTGAGTCAAAGACCAAGAGCCAGCCTGCCTCCAACACTTACTAGCTATGTTATCTTAGGGAAATGGGGCTCTGGGGCCATGTAGGAGGAAACTAACATCTATTGAACATATCCTATTATAAGTAATAACAGTGCCAGATACTTCAGTAGTGGCGGTGAGAGTGTCACCGAGCAAAAGCAGCATTCCTTGCTGTATGCACTTCATAATGACCAACTCCTGAGACATCAGGGTTTCAAAGAAAGAGCTTTGTTTGGTTTTTTAAAACAAACCAATTTTATTGATACATATTAATGAAGCATACAATTCATCCAAAGTGTACAATCACAGAGTTGTGCATTCAACACTTCATTCATTATTAAAGCACTTTCATTATTTCAATAATAATAATAATAAACAAAAAATGGGCAAACAAAAAACAAACAAGAAAATTCTTTACCTCTCAATCTCTCTATGCTTCCCCTGCCGTACATAGCTGCTGTTTCTGGCTATTCTTATGTATTTATTTAAGTAGTTTTACTGAGATATATTCACATACCATACAATCTATCCAAAGTGTATAATCAATGGCTTTTAGTATAATCACAGTGTTGTGCATTCATCACCACAAAAGATTTTAGAATAATTTCATTACTCCAAAAAGAAAAACTCCTCACCCCTTAGCAGTCACCTCTCAATCCCTCTATCCTTCCCCAGCCTTACATAACCACTAATCTAATTTCATCTTTAGAAATTGATTTATATTTACATTTTATATAAATGGAAGCATACAATATGTAGTACTTTGTATCTGATTTCTTTCAAAGAAAAAGTTTATTGCTAGCAAATAGCAAGGAGCTCAGATGACCTAACGGCCTAAATTCTGTCTCCCAGATTTTGAAGAGTTGAGGGGTTTTGTGGATTCAAGCAGGGGAGGGTGGATTGGTTACCATCACAATAGCAAGTATATACAAAGGTGAGGCCAGTCTAGCCAGTTTCCAGTAATTTCAAATATTAACTTTTGGCTATTGTATAATATAATGGAAAAGTAAGGGGAAAAGCATCTATATAATGATTCAGAAATCATAATCATTTGTTAATTCTTTTTTTTTTTTTAAGATTTATTTTATTTATTTCTCCACCCCCATCCCCCTGCCTTGTTGTTTGCACTTGTTGTGTGCTGTGTTTTTAGGAGGTACCAGGAACTGAACCTGGGGCCTCCAATGTGGGAGGGAAGTGCCTAATCACTTGAGCCACCTCCATGCCTGCTTTGTTGTATCTCTCATTATTTTTTTTCTTCTTGTGTCTCTTGTTACTTCATCTTGTGGCGTCAGATTGCTGTGCCTGCCCATCGCATTAGCTCGCTGTCTTGCTCGTTTTCTTTAGGAGGCCCCAGGAACCTCTGCTCCCTACTTTGTTGTATCTCTCATTATGTTTTTCTTCTTGTGTCTCTTGTTGCATCATTTTATGTCAGCTTGCTGTCTTCTTTAGGAGGCACCGGGAACAGAACCTCCCATGTGGTAGGTGGGAGCTCAGTCACCTGAACCACATCCATTTTCTCATTTGTTAATTCTTAACCCTTGGTTACAATAGTATGACAGAAATAATGCAGAAACAAGATAGCTATCATCTCTTGAGCTCTTTCTATGTGCCATGCTATATCATATTTAATTCTCAGAATAACCCAGAGGGATTGGTGCTGTTATCGCCCTCACTTTACAAAAGAGGAAACCAAAGTTCAGAGATGTAAAGCAACTTGACAGAAGTTAAGCTGATTTATAGATAGTCTGGATTTGAATCTGGGTCTGTTGAGCATCAAAACTCAAATTCTTTCCAGTTCTTCTGGGCTCTCTCAGGTTAAATAATCCCTAATGTCTCAGAATCTCAGATTCTACATTTGTAAAGTGGGATAATAATGGTTTACTTAAAACACAAGGTTTGATGAGATTCAATCACTGCAAATGTAAATTTCATAAAGACTTAGAAAGCATACCTATTTTCCTTGAAGAAAATAGGTAAACTTCTTTCCTTCCTTCCTTGTTTTTTGTTGTTTTGGTTTTGTTTTGTTTTGTTTTGTTTTGTTTTTAAAGATTTTATTTATTTATTCATTTATCCCCCCCTTGCTGCCTGTGCTCGCTGGGTCAGCCAACCACGCCGTGCGGGCGGGCTTGCCCTCACCAGGAGGCCTCCCACATGGCAAACGGGAGCCCCACTGATTGAGCCACAGCCACTTCCCTCTTCCTTGTTTTTTTCTTTCCTCTTTCTGGCTTTTAGCCCATCCATTCCTTTAGTCTCTGTCTTTTGTGCTTCCCGCTGCTTTATTTCCAACTTGCAACAACTGCCACCCTCCCCCCAAGCCTAGTTTGGGAAAGAATTACCAGAAAGCACACAGGTGCATGCATTTTAATTAGTCACTGATGTTTCGCTAGGAAGACAGAAGGAGACCTGGAAGTTTCTCACTTACACAGAGCTGGTTACACACCCAGCAGGGACTCGGGGCAGAGTTGCTAAAAGATGGATGATGATTCTTGCTCCAGTTAAGAGTAGATAGACCTCTTAAAATATATGTATATATATATATAAAAAATAACATTTTTGTAAGCAAATACACATATATGCATATATATTTATATATCATTTTACAAATGTTTGTATGTATTGTGAGAATTTTGATTTTTACCCATAATAAAAAATAAAAAAAAAAAAAAAAAAAAAAGAGTAGATAGATAGGAGCAATTTCCTTTTATAGGATTATCTTTAGGCTGAGTCTCAGGAACCAACCTGGGATTTTCCTAGACCAAAACTGGACACCTGCCCTTGATTGAACATGGTGAAGGCATTGCATCTGTGACCAGAAAATCTAGACCTGAGTCCCAATTATGCCACCTCCTTGCTGTGTGTCTTTGAGAAAGTTATTTATACTCTCTGAGCCTCAATTTCTTCATCACTAAAAAGAGAATAGTGGTAAAAGCACGTGTCAGAGCTGTATTAAATAAGGTAATAGGCAGAAAGTACTCTGAAAACAATGTGCTACACAAATATTATTTGTGATTATAATTTTGTATTTTTCCAGTAGTGGGGAGAGAATAAGGTTAAAAGGCAGTAGTCTGAGCCCCTGGATATTCTCTCTCTTGGGTAGAATTTATAGAGGGCTCACCTGGCTTGTGATGGGGAATTCACACAGAGCCCTTCATAATTTTCATCATTTAGTAAAATATGCATAGATGTCACTTATCAGAACTTGCAGAAATGCAAACACCTGCAACTGAGACAGAAGCAGTGATGATGGTGGACGAATGGCACTGGGCTTTGTGGGGACAGGGGCCATCTCCCTGCAGGAGACTCAACAATGCCACAAGGAAGTAAGTGAAAAAGGGATTGACAAGTGTCCATTATATACAATTAGTAATCACCCTACAACTCTGACCCACTTGAATCCCAACACCCTCCAGGCTGTTGCCTTTATGTAGTGTCCTCTCCCAGACCTCCATCCCCGGCTGTCCTGGATGCTCATTTCAGCCTGACTTTGAGAGGACAGGAATGCTGGCAGGAGGAAGACACCTAGTGAGGTTGGACCCAGGGTGTCTCTGCCACTCCCCATCAGGGCAGGCCAGATCCCCCACCTCCTTGAGCATGGCTCTGGCCACACCCACCCTGAGAAGGAAGTGGGATCACTGGGCATGTATGGAACTTGGTGTCAGAAGCCTGGGGACCACATTCAGTTTCTGCCACAAAAATGCTGTGTAACTCAGGCAGGTTGCTCGAGCTCTCTGAGCCTCAGCTTCCTCCTCAGTAAAGTGGTGATATTAATATTTGCCCTGCCTTCCTCACAATGCTGGTATGAGGATCAAACACCAAACCAACAAAAACATGGAAACAAAAATGCTGCTTAAATGTTTATTTTTAGGAGAAAAACGAAGCATTGAAAGCAAATAGGGGAAAGCAGATGTGGCTCAGGCGACTGAGCTCCTGCCTACCACATGGGAGGTCCTGGTTTGGGTCCCAGTGCTTCCTAAAGAAGATGGGCTAGCATGACGGGCTGGCACGGTGAGCTGACGCAACAAGATGACGCAGTGAGATGACGCAACCAAGAGACACAGCAAGGAAACACAATGAGAGATGCAACAAAGCAGGGAGTGGAGGTGGCTCAGGCAATTAGGTCCCTCCCTCCCACACAGGAGGTCCCAGGTTTGGTTCCTGGTGCCTCCTAAAAGAGAAGACTAGCACACAACAAACAGACACAGTACATGCAAACAATGAGGGGGTGGGGAGAAACAAATAAACAAAATCTATCTTTCTTTCTTTCTTTCTTTCTTTATTTATTTTTTTAATTTATTTATTCATTTATCCCCCCCTTGCTGCTTGTGCTCGCTGGGTCAGCTAACCATGCCGTGCGGGCGGGCTTGCCTTCACCAGGAGGCCCCGGGAACCGAACCCGGGGCCTCCCATATGGTAAACGGGAGCCCCACTGATTGAGCCACAGCCGCTTCCCCAAAATCTATCTTTAAAAAAAAAAAAAGAAAATAGGCTATGGGAGCGGATGTAGCTCAAATGGTTGAGCACCTGCTTCCTATTAATAAGGCCCTGGGTTCGATGCCCGGTACATCCTAACAACACAGATAAGCAAACAAACAAAGAAACCAACTCAGGGGAGCTGGTGTAGCTCAGTGGCTGAGCACTGGCTTCCCACATATGAGGTCCCAGTTTCAATCCTCAGACCTGGTACCTCAAAAAAAAAAAAAAAAAAAAAAAAAAGCAAATAGGCTAAATGCACACATAGCAGCATGGTTGGATCTTAAAAACATGATCCTGAATGGGAAATGCAAGAAACAAAATGAGCTATATATCACAATACCATTTACATAAATTGAAAATACATGCAGGGAGCAGATGTAGCTCAGTAGTTGAACCTGCTTTCCATGTATGAGGTTCTGGCTTCAATCCTGGTACATCCTAAAAAAAAAAAAATACATGCATGCATGCAAAACAACTATATGCAGTTTTCAAAGATTCAACATTAAGCACATTTGAATAGAGATGGAATGGGGACAAAATGAATGAATGCATGGGATGGGTCTTGGGATGGATTTTGCATGGACCAGCGGCAGTAATGTAACATGGGCTGAGAGGTAGACTGATCCAACTCTCTGCTCTTGAGATCCAAGGGGAAAAAAGGGGATTTCATTAAGCATCAGCTTGTGAAATAAGAGAGGAGTATTGACAACATTTTTTGCACTGCAACAAAGTCATTCGTTGATTCAATGAAAATTTGTGGAATATCTACAATAGGCCAAACTGTGCCAGGTACTAGGATTACAGAGCTATAAATGAAAAAAAAAAAAAATAGGTCCTGGCCTCACAGTTTCTTGTTTACAGACAAGGAAAGAAATTTTACAATATGGCATGATAGCATCTGAAAGAGATAAAGGCAAGGGAACCCAAAGATGCACACACCCAGCTTGGGAGAGAGAAAGGAAGCTGCTGGGTCAACAGTGGCTGGAAAAGGTGATGCTTGAGCTGTGATGGACAGAGGAGTCAAAGTTAACCAGATGAAGAAGGTGGAAAGAAAAAATAACAAAAAAAGAAAAAGAAAAAAAAAAAAAAGAAGGTGGAGAGTATAGGAAATAGCAAGTTCAGTGGCATCAAGCCTTAAAAGATAGATTAGTTCAGTACAGGCTAGCATAGACTATACAATGCCAGGGACCCTGAGCAGCCTGAGGCCAGAGACACAAGCAGTACCCCGCTCTGAAGAACCTTTGAGGCCGAGATGGGGAATTTGGATTTTCCTAAATGCAGGGGAGCCGATATGTTGGATTTGTTGTTGTTGTTGTTGTTGTTGTTGTTGTTGTTTTAGGAGGTACCAGGGATTGAGCCCAGGACCTCATACATGGGAAGCAGATGCTCAACCACTAAGCTACATCCACTCCCCTGATGTTGCTTTATACAAGAGAACATCCCACCACATGCAGACGTGATAACCACCCTGGACACAATGTGCGAATGGACTATAGGGGAGAAGCTTGAGGGTCCGGAGATCATTTATGAGGTTGTAGGAGCAGCAGGGACCTGAACAAAGGCAGTGGCTGTGCTGATGGAGAGAAGAGATTGAGATTGTAAAATAGTAAGAGGTAAAATCCAGGGCTATGCTACTAGTGTTTGGCTGGACACAGGGTAGAGAATGGATAAGGGGAGGTCAGGGATGATGTGCAGGTTTCTGACTCAGGAGCCAAGGTGGAAGACCATGCCATTCTCCAGAATAGCAAATCCAGGTAGGAAGAGGGTTGGCTCAGACAGTGGATTCCGTTTTGGAGAGGTTGAGTTTGGGGTACAGGGGGTAGTTGTACTTACACATCTGCCACTCTAGAGAGGGATCCAGGTTGGAAATGCTGACATTTGGGATGCGAAGCCACAGAAGGAGTTGACACATCCAGGGAGAACCTATAAGATAAAAAAGAGAAGGGGGCCAAGAACAGACCATCCTTTTAAGGGTAGAGAATTGCAACCTACAGAAAGAAGGAAAACAGAAACCAATGGACAAGAAATTAAGAGTAAGTGAGTCAAGGAAACCAAACAGGAAAGAAGTTTCCAAGAGGGGGGATTAAGAGGAGCCAACAGATAATGCAAATAAGTCACATAAGATCAGGGCTGAGATGAGGAAAGCAACCAAAAGGCCACTGGTTACAACAGGGAATGATCCACACTACATTGTGTTGAGAAATAAATAGGAAGAGAGCAGAGGAGGGAGCAGATGCCAAAAAGTTCAAGAAATTTGTCAGGGGAGGGAAGGAGGAAGATAGAAATATGACTAGAGGGAATCAAGGGAGGATATTGTAAAGGTTGAAAACAACTTGAGTATCTACAGAGAAAAGGATTCATGAGCGAGGAAGAGCTTAAAGATATAGGAGAGAAGAGAAAACTGATGGCAAAAAGATGACATCATGAATGGGAAGGAAAAGCAAAATCAGAAGGAATAGGATACATCCAAGGGTAAGGTAAAAATGCATTCCATATGTTTCTGTATACCATACCTTAGGTGGTCATAGCTCTGAGCTCCCTAGCAGCCAATGTAAAGAGAGAAACACGATGAGGTATGGAATTGGCTGTGCTTTAAAAAAAAAAAAAAAAAAAATCCATTGAAATACAAAAGAAAAAACAAACAGGAAGTCCAAAATAAGAGAAAGGCAAAGGGAATCTCCAGGAAAAGAGTAAAAGAAAATCCCAGGATGTTAGCCAGAAACGTTAGGCCTAGAGAACACCAGAATGTTCCAGGAACTGTCTCCAAATGGCTATTCCATTCCATCAGAGGGAACTGAACATACCTGATATGTTTTAAAGTATAGAAGAGTTTAGACAATTGGGGGAAGGTTCATGCATGAATTATTGATAAATACATAGAAATTAAGCACAGAAAACAAGACAATAATTATCCCCACTGTAATAAAATAAAATAGTGCAAGAAAGGCAAATTAATAGCTCCACTATGAATAGCATTTATATGGTAATAATAACATAATCACTGAATATCGATCTAACCAAATTTATGCTATAATATATTGAGAGGAGAAGAAGAAAGTGTAGTTGTGTATTGGGGTGAAAGCAGAGGAATCGAGCAAATCATCATCTTTTACACTGGAAAATCAATAGATAATAACAAAAACAGAAAACTCAACAAGCAGCAGCATAAAGTGTCTATTCACAGATATGGAAGTTGGTACCAAAGTAACAGCTGTAAAAGAATTGAAAGCGTTGCCTTTAGCAAGTGGGAAACAGAGACTATTGTTTTTCATAATGGGCCTTGAAGAACTATTTGCTTCTTTACACAAGTACATACATGTCTCTGATTTAAAAAAAAAAAAAAAAAAAAAAAAAAAAAATGAAGAAGAAGAAGAAGAAAAACCAATAAAAACAAACAATCCCAGGAAAAATGGCCTGAAGAAAATTACTCTAGCAAGTTCTACCAGTTATGTATGACTATTTAACAAATTACCCCCAAATTTAGCAGCTTTCAAATAACAATAAATATTTCTTCTCTCTCACAGTATTAAGGGTCCAGGATTGGGGGGTGACTCAGCTGGGTGGTCCTGGCTCAGGGTTTCTCGTGAGATTGAAGTCAAGATGTAGATCTAAGGGGAGTCCTCTGGGGCTGGAGTATTGGATTCCAGGATGGTTCACTCATGTGGCAGGCAAGTTAGAGCTGGCTGGTAGCAGGAGCCTCAGTTCCTCACATGGGCCTCTCCACAGGGCTGCTTGAGTATCCTCACAATATGGCAGCTGACTTCCCCCACAGTGGCCTAGCTTCAGAAGTCATACTCTGTCATTTCTGCTCTATCCTGTGGGTTACACAGGTCAGCCCTTTCCAATGTGGGAGGTGATTACAGAATTACCAGGAGGCAAGAATCATTGCCACCTTGGAGGCTGCCACATACATTTTCAAAAAGTACAACCCTGTTTGATACAGGGAACCTCATCCTTAATATTCTTAAAATAAGTGCATCAAGAGTTAGGCTGGAGGGAGTAGATGTGACTCAAGTGGTTGAGCACCTCCTTCCCACATGGGAAGTCCCGGGTTCGGTTCCCAATGCCTCCTTAAAAAACAACAACAACCAGCAAACAAACAAAAAAACCAACCTAGAGGAGGTGATATGGCTCAGTGATTGAGTGCCAGCTTCCCACATACAAAGGTTCAATCCCCAGCCCTGGTACCTCAAAAAAAAAAAAAAAAAAAAAAAAAAATATGAGGCTGGTGGCATAACAGAGAAGCCCAGTTCAATAAAGCCAGGCAACCAGAAGCCAACTAGAGGCACCCAACTCTCTGAAGATCGGACTTAATCCATGGATAAGATTTATGGAATCTAGAGGAATGGTGGGACTGCCTGTCTTTTGCCTTGACTAAAGCCATTTTTTTTTTTTTTTTTTTTTTTTGCAACCGTGCATTTGGTAAGTGTTAAGCTGCAGGGAGCCCAAAGTTATATTATCTGACAAGTACATGGAGTTCAGCTTCTCCCTGTGACCAGTTAAGGGTAGATCCATCTTCTCTAATAGGCTGAGCTGGAGATGAGCTGTCATCTACCTGTGAAAGTTCAGGAGTCTGGCTAGGACACGTGCTTGGCTGGAAAGAGTGCCTCTTGCGTGTGATATGTTCTAGATGCAGACAGCCTTGGCATTTAGGACATCCCAACTTTAAATCTACTTTAAATCCACATCCTTCCTCCTTGCCCAAGAGCAGAAAAACAATCCATTCCTTCATTTTAAAGTTCTTTCTACTCTTCCAAGTCCAGCCCCAGAGCCTCTCTCACTCCCTCTGCAGCTGCTCTGCTCCCTCCTCCAGAAGTCTCTTGGCCCCATGCTTACTGAAACAGAAGGGGATTATCCAAAACCAAGGACAAAAGGTGGATACAAATTGTGATTAGTAGGGCCCACAGATCTATGCATTCTTGACTGCAACAAATTCCATCTCTTGTTCTGATGTGGAACACACCCTCTATCTCCATATGTTGCTGGTCAGGTGCCGGTCAGGACCTGGGTCCGTGAAAATGGTGCCGCGGATGAGAAAGAAAGAATAAGACAAGAAGAGAAACTGGGATCAGGGGACTCTCCGTCTGATATGGATAGAAGAATAAGACAAGAAGAGAAACTGGGAGCAGGATACCCTCCAGGCATTACCAAGTTAGTTCATACCTTCCCAGACCTCAGGTCTGCTCACGTTTGCCTCTATTTACAAAGTGTGCCTTTAGACAAGGATGATTCCATGGGGGGCGCAGAAACATCCAGAAAGGATATCCAAAACTGTGCATGTTTGTGCGTTCAGACATTTTGCTTGTTTTTGTTTTAGGAAAAGGCTGTGGTTTTCATCAGATTCTCAAGACCCAAAAAAGTCAAGAATCTTCATCAAGGAGCACAAATCAGGGTCTGCAAGACAGATGCTGCCCTCCAAGTTGATTGGTTTAGCCACTCAGTGGTGGTGGTTGTTATTATTATTATTATTATTATTATTATTATTATTATTATTATTATT
>JAKSZT010001178.1:17355618-17452787 GCA_026826555.1 Tolypeutes matacus
TTATTATTATTATTATTATTATTATTATTATTATTATTATTATTATTACTGTAGCTTGCCAACATGTAAAAGCCAGAGGGTTTTGCACCAAAAAAAATCCAGATTTCCAGCTTTTAAAAAATGGACAATGAGGAGGCAACCAGAGTCCACATTCCCTGGTGGCAAGAATTGGCTAGACTGAGCAGCAGCTGCCCTTCAGATGGGGCATGGGCCTGATACAGTCCCCCTTAGACCAAGTGTTTTCCATGGCTCTGCCTGACCGCTGTTAGGTCCGTTTTTATAGATCTTCAAAATCTGGTGAAGGCTACTCTCAGAGCAGTTGGATTTTACTGGTTTGGGGCTGCTACTGCTGGCCTCCCCCCCACCCTTTTTTTTCTTTTAGGAGGTACCAGGGATTGAACCAGGGACCTCATACATGCAAAGCAGGCACCCAACCACTGAGCTACACCAGCTCCACAGCTGGCCATTTTTAGTAACTCACTCTCTGCCTCTCTCCGCACCTCGTTTTCATGCACACCCCTGTGAACAGGGAGCTGAGATTTCCGTTGCTGACTTTTTCCTGTCTCAGCTCGTTTCCTAATTGGTGGGTGGGTGGACACCTGGCAGGCACAGCTTGTCCCTTCCTGCCCTTCCTCCTGGTGAGGCCCTCCCCACCCACAGCTGGAGTGCGTGTTTATTGGTCTTCTTCGGGCCATATGTCCACATGTCTGGCAGGGGGGACAGGTCCCTCCCACGGAAGGAAGGAAGTTAACAACCCATTTGGCTTTAGATATGAGGGCCTTGATAAGTAATAGAGGTGGTACTTTGTTCTCCATCTGCCAACACTGTTTTCTCTCTTCAGACCATGGACTCAAGAATCAGACTGCTCTTTACTTACTAGCTGAGTGACCTTGGCTAAGTCACTTAATCATGCTCTGCCTCAGTTTCTTGGTCTGTAAAAAGAGGATGATAAGACTAGTATCACCCTCAGAGAGTGAAGATAAAATGAGATAATCCAAAAAATAAAAAGAATAAAAGAAAAAAGCAAAAAACAAAAAAGAAAGGAACAAGGAATTAAAAAAAGAGAGAGATAATCCAGGGAAGCGGATGTGGCTCAAGCAATTGAGCTCCCGCCTACCACATGGAAGGTCCTGATTTCGGTTCCCAGTGCCCTCAGGAGAAGACAAGACAGACAGAGAGCTGGCACGATTGGCAGGCACAGCGAGCTGATGCAAGATGACGCAACAAGGAGACAAAGAGGAAAGACAACGAGAGATACAACAAAGCAGGGAGCTGAGGTGGCTCAAGCGATTGAGCACCTCTCTCACACATGGGAGGTCCCAGGTTCAGTTCCCGGTGCCTCCCAAAGAGAAGATGAGCAGACACAGAGAGCACACAACGAATGGACACAGAGAGCAGACAGCGAGTGCAAAACAATGAGGTGGCAGGAAATAAGTAAATAAAAATAAATCTTTAAAAAAAAATGAGATGATCCTATTTAAATGCTTAGTCTCTGCATCCAGAGCATAGTAAGAATGCAATAACTCTAGTCTATTATAATTTCTGATTTCAGTGACTTAAAAATTCAACCCAAACAAGGAAACCAGAAACAAAATAGGTTTTCTCAGGTTGGAGCCCGGGCCTCTCTGCTCTCTCCTTCGTCCCCTGAGTGGCCTCTGAGATGGCTCCAGGAAATCCCCATGGGTCCTCCAAGCAGAGTCTAAACCATTATCCTGGCTACTTGAAAGGCCTCCACCAGCCCACTGGCTGAGCAAGACACCTGAGAGTCAGCCCTGATTGCCCTCTCTCCCTCACTTCCCACACCCAGCAATCCCAGGTCTTTGTTGACTTTCTCTCCTACCTTTCTCCATATCTCTCCCCGTTTCTCAACCCCACTGCTATCACCTTGCCTTCAGGATTTTTTTCTTTCATCTATGAATACCATAATTCACTCACTTGGCAAATATTTATTGATACCTACTCGGTGCCAGGCACAGCTCTAGATGCTGAATATACAGCAGCAAGCAAAACAGACAAGTCTCTACCCTCAAGGGGCTTCCATTCCCCTGGCAGGAGACAGAAAATAAACAGAGAATTAAAAGAAAGCATGTGGTGGATGGGGAAAAATAAAACATGGAGGGGAAGTGGGGGCAGATGGTGGGGGTTCCATTTTAATCAAATGACTAGGAAGGCTGCATTGGAAAGGAACTTTAAACAAAGGCTTGAAGGAGATGAGAGAACAAACCATGTGCACCTTTTATTTTATTTTATTTTTTTAATTTTTTAATTTTTAATTTTTAATTTTTAAAAAAATTTTACCAGGAGGTCCCGGGGATTGAACCCAGGTCCCTCCATATGGGAGACGGATGCCCAACCATTTGAGCCACATCTGCCTCCAATGTGTACCTTTGAAGAAAGCACACTGCAGACAGAGGAAAACCTGGTAGGTTATTGTAATGGCTTTGGCCCTCACTCCGAGTGTGATGGGAAGGCTTAACGTAGCCCTCCCCATCTTTCACCTGCTTGTAGGCCTCCCTGAATGCAGTCTTGTTTTTGTTGTTGTTGTTGCTGCTGTTGTTTTTGAGGTACCAGGGTTGGGAATAGAACCCAGAATCTCGTAAGTGGGAAGCTGGTGCTCAACCGCTGAGCCACATTGGCTTCCCTGAGTTAGTTTTTGCATTTGTTGGCTTGTTGTTTATTTGTTTTTAGGAGGCACCGGTTACTAAACCCAGGATCTCCCATGTGGGAAGCAGTGCTCAACTGCTTGAGCTACATCCGCTCCCCCTCTGACTGCAGGCTTGACCCTGTCTGCTCCACCTACCAGTTGCCACCTGAGTCAGCTTTCTATAAGTCGCGCCCAGGCTTAACCTTCAACAAGTCCCCATTGTTTCCAGAAAATGTCAGTTTCCCTGTTAAACCTTTAAAACTTTGTTTTTGGGCTTCAGCCCACCTCTCCAACCTTTCTACAGCTGCTACCCAAGTTGCACAGCCTGCCCTCAGGAAGATGGGACTAATTCAAATTCCCTGATGGGCTGCTCCCTCTACACCTTCTGTATTAGTCAGCCAGAAGGGATGCTGATGCTAAGTTCCAGAACTCTGTTGGCTTTTATAAAGGGAATTTTTTATTTGGGGTAGAAACTTACAGTCACAAGGCCATTAAGCATGTTACTTCCCTCACAAAAGTCTGTTGCCATGTGTTGGAGCAAGATGGCTGCTGGTCTCTGTGAGGGTTCAGCCTTCCTCTTTCTCTTAAGGCTCCTTGGTCCCAGCTTCCTCCTTTCTCAGCTGTAGGCTGGCATAAGGCTCATCTCTCTCCTGGGGCTCCTTTCTCTCCAGGCTCAGCTGCTCTCTTCTCTCCACAAGGTCAGCTGTAGACTATCAGGCTCTCTCTCTTTTCCCGGGGCCTCTGCCATGCCTATGGAGCCATCTCTATTCCTCTGTGCTCTTCTCCTGTGTATTTACTTTCCAGGACTCCAGCATCAAAACTCCAACTCTCTCCTCCGCCGTGTGTGAGTCCCTGCCCACCAAGGGTCCAATCAAAGCCCTAATCATAATTTAATCAAGTAACAGTGAAACCTCCGAATTCAATACAATCTAAGGCTATCACTAGCTCAGAGGAACAGACCAGTTTACAAACATAATCAGTATTTCTTTTTGGAAACCATCGATAATATCAAACTGCCACACCTTCTTTTTGCTCAAACTGCTCGCTCTGCAGGCAGGGTTCACCCCCATTCCCTTCCCTCTGTTCTGACTGCTCAAGCACTTCCCTAGCCACCCTGGAGTGGTGGGGTAGGGTGGAGAGGACATCCTTGCTGCTACAGAGTTCCTGTGCATTTCTCCACAAAATAGCACTTTTCTGCTGTTTTCTAATTGTCCATTCATCCATGTGTCTGCCCTAGTAGAGTTCTTTGAATGCAGGAGAGTGACTTTTTTCCTCTCAGTGTCTCTAGTGCTTGGCACAATGCCTTGCATTTAGTAGAAGCTCAATTAAATTTTAGTTTTAAAATGAATGATCTCTTACCTACACTCTTCAAATCCAAACATTAAACTAGGACTCCTCTCTCCTCTTCCTCTGCTCTTAAACACTTCCTTGCATTTTGGTTTTCAGCAAACATCAGGGAGCGGGTATAGCTCAGTGGTTGAACGCCTACCTTGCACGTATGAGGTCCTAGGTTCATATCCCTGGGACCTCCAAAAAAAAAAAAAAGAAAAAGAAAAACCCATGCAGTGGAGCAAGTGTAGCTCAGTGGTCAAGCACCTGCTTCACATGTATGAGGTCCCAGGTTCAATTCCCAGTACCTCATTTTAGGAAAGAAAAAAAGAAAAAATATAGATAGCAACTATCACAGCCTGGTTTTTATTAGTTATTGTGGCAGTTTGATATTATTTATAAATTCCAAAAACAGATATTGGATTATGATTGTAAACTGGTCTGTTCCTCTGGGCATATTAGATTGTACCAGATTCAGAGGTTTCACTTTTACTTGATTAAATTATGATTAGGGCTTTGATTTGGCCATGTCAGTAGGACATTGAGTCCTTGGCCCCTTGGTAAGTGGGTACTCACTGAGAAAACAACATGGCAGAGTAAAGAGTTTTTTTGTTTTGATGCTGGAGCCCTGGGAAGTAAATACACAGAGAAGGAGAACACAGAGGACAAGAGACAGCCCATTAGACAGGATCTTGTGGCCTGGGAAGAGAGATGATCCTGATAGTCTACAGCTGACCTTGTGAAGAGAACAGAGCAGCTGAGCCCAGAAAGAGACTAGTCCCCGGAAGAGAGGCAAGCCTTATGCCAGCCTACAGCTGAGAAGAGAAGGATCTGGGACCACGGAGCCCTAGGAGGAAGAGGAAGGTTGAACCCTCACCGAGACTGGCAGCCATCTTGCTCCAGCATGTGGCAACAGACTTTGGTGAAGGAAGTAACTTATGCTTTATGGCCTGGTAACTGTAAGCTTCTACCCCAAATAAATACTCTTTATAAAAGCCAACAGAGCTCTGGTACTTTGTATCAGCACCCCTTTGGCTACTAAAACAACTATGTGTATACATGTGTTCTATCCCCTCATGGTTATAAATGACCAGACCAGGAACATTGGAATTAATTTTTGTTAACCACACTCCGCCTTTATCCCCATACCACCTGGAAAAAACCTCTCACAGAGGAGAGCCTTATAAAATTAAGAGTAAGGGCGTTGGAATCAGATGGGCATTTACATCTTGGCTTCCTGCCCTGTGTGACCTTGGCAAGCCATTTAACCTCTAAGCTTTGCTCTCCCTTTGGAAAACGGGGATGGTGATGCCTACTTCACAGCACTATTGAGGGAGTTAAATGAGCTACTGCACAGGGTGTGCCCTTGATTAAGGGCTCAACAAAGGTAGTTATTATCATTACAGGCTCGGCACAGTGTTTCTCATACTTGTGTAGTTTAGTCCCTTTCTAAGGAGGAAAAAAATCTCATAGGATCCCTGAGAACACATCTGCAGAAACACCGATTTAAACTACGTTTTATAAGCATTAAGATTTTTGTAAAGCTTGTCATGAAATTGAAAAGTCAAAGTTCAAACAATTCTTGGAGAACTTGCAAAACCTGAGAATGTGTCTCTGAGGAATCTTTGTTTACTAAGGCCACTTGGGACAGAACCAACGGAAGGCGGGAAGCCTTTTCCACCGCTGGCAGTGTGGTTTCCCTCCAGAGGACATTCTTTGCGGTGGTCTGCAGAAAGCGGAGGTTTTGTTCTTCCCACAGGAGATGGGACTAGTGAGGAGGAGCCAAAAGGCCAGTGGTTTGCCCCTGGCAACTCTAGCCTGGTGTGGGTCTAGGAGTGGGTGTGTGTGCCCTCCGGCCAGGCCCCGGGAACCAGCAGTGCCCTGCCCAAGACCAGTGGAGCCGGGGCTGCTGGACTTGGGCTATGCCAAGAGGGAGGCTCTTGAGTAGAGGCAGAAAGAAGTACAGGAAAAACGACATAATCAGAAATTTTATGCCACCAGCAAATGGGAACGTCGCCGAGGCAAGCTCAAGGGTCATCCACAGCAGAGAAGAGCCGAGTCTGTGGAACCATGGCAGCTAAATACACAGAGGGTGCCCCTACCCCGACATGGGCTGAGGATCCTTTGGGGTCTGCGGGTCTACAATAAATGCCACTTCTCAACCATACACCGCCCAGTACACATTCCTCACCTCTCCCCTCCTCTCACAGAAGCCAGTTTCTGGGAGCCGCCCTGGCCACAGACCCAGAGTGGAAACATGTCGAGATTGCCCAGCTTACAGTTCAAAGCGATCTCAAGAGCTGCTTCTCCACCAGATGCATCTGGCAGCTTCTCCCACATAGACAGTCTGAGGCCTCCCTAGTAAACAGACCCACCGCTCACCCATCCCCCTCCCCAAAACCTAAATAAAAGTCTAAATGATCATGACAGCAACCGGCAGACTCATTCTGCAAATGCAAACAGAGAGCGTTTACACTTGGCGTTAATGTAGCAGCTGCCTGCCAGGAAAGGTCTTCCTCTGAAGCTCTCTTTTCATTGGAGACCCTTAGCAGAGGCTATAGAGTTTAGAATGTTGTTTTTCTCCCCCACCCCCACCCCAGAGACTTTGGGGAGTAAAATGACGTTAAACCAAGCCTGGCACCTTAAAACGTTCCTAGAGGACACTTTCCAGGGCCATGAAGCACCATTATCCTACAGTGAATGTGAGACAGCGGCTCAGAGCTGGCCATTGCCTGTGACAGTGCTGGTGGAGGCAGTAAACTGCCAGGGATGAGCTACTCCAACGAAGAGGTTTGGATTAGTGGAAAAACTAACTCTGTTCGAAATCACCGTAGTGTACCACGATAGATACTTAAAGTGAAGTTCGGCTGTTGACCCATAGTGCTTAGAGAACTAAGCAAAGCTCCCTTTTCTTTTCTCTCCCTCTCTCTCCACCTGCCCACTTGCTTGGCTTTCCACTATAAATCAGAATGGTGTTCCAGAGGGCAATTTGGTAATGTGTGTCAAGGGTCTTACTAAGTCTGACTACTAGGAATTTGCCCCATGAAAATAATGTTTTGTTTTTTTGTTGTTGTTAAACATGTAAGGGGTGCTCTCTGAAGTATGATTTCTAGTAAACATAAATGACCCAGCAGTACAATGGAGTACTAGAAAGCCATCAAAATTTTTTGAAGAAAAAATCATGAAAGTGGATTTGGAAATTTTTAAAAAGTATTTTCCAAAACGTTATTTTCATATATTTCCAGTAATATAAAAACAGAACAAAACAAAAAACATGTGTAAAAAAGGGATTGAAAAGAGATATTGTTATGTGGTGGGCGTCTGGATGATTTTTTCTTCTTTGTACTTTTCAGATTTTCCACAATGAACATGTATTATTATCATTATTATTATTATTATTATTATTATTATTATTATTATTTTAAAGGTACCAGGGGCCAGGGATTAAACTTGGGACCTTGTATGTGGGAAGCCAGCACTCAACCACTGAGCCACATGCGCTCCTCTGAGTTGGTTTTTTCACTTGTTTTGCTTGTTGTTTGTTTCTTTGTTTTTAGGAGGCACCGGAAACTAAACCTAGGACCTCCCATATGGGAAGCAGGTGCTCAACTTCTTGAGCCACATCTGCTCCCTTACTATTTAATCAGGGCATAAAAAGTAATAAGTCTGGGAAGCAGATGTGGCTCAACCCCTTGGGCGCCCACCTACCACATGGGAGGTCCTGGGTTCGGGTCCCGGTGCCTCCTAAAGAAGACGAGCAGACACCATACCCACTGCAACAAACAGATGCCACAAGCCAGCAGACGCTGCTGCCTGTGGGGAGCAGATATGGCTCAGGCTGTTGGGCACTTGCCTCTCATGTGGGAGGTCCTGGGTTTGGTTCCTGGTGCTTCCTGGAGAAGGCAAGCAAACAATGAGCAGACAGACAAGAGAACCATCTGGGGGTGGCGGGGTGGGGGGGTGGAGGATAAATAAAGAAAATAAAATAAAATACATCTCGAAAAAAAAAAAAAGCTGTGAATATTCTCGCTGTCCTGATTTTGAGATAATCAGGGTAGGCTAAACATTCACTATACTAGAAACCATGCATGTGTCCCCAGACTTAGTTTTTCTCCCTAGGTCTGGTTTTTAGAATGCTGGTGATAAACTCAGTCTGATTTATTATATGACCATCCTGTATGGGAAAAGACTGTAACTCTAGATATCTTTGGTCAACCTTAAGAGATATACCAGGGGGACGGGTGTGGCTCAAATGGTTGGGCATCCATCTGCCATATGGAGGGACCTGGGTTCCATCCCTGGGACCTCCCAGTAAAAATAAAAAAAAGAAAAATATAGAAGGTGCATGGGCCACCAGGCCCTGTGCGTGAGTGCACCGCCAGGCCCCACGTGCAAGTGTGGCACCAGGCCCCGCGAGCGGGTGAGCCCCCCAGGCCCCATACGCAGGTACGCCGCTAGGCCCCGTGCATGGGTGTGCCATCAGGCCATGCGAGCCACACAGCAATATGATGACGTAACAGGAGAGTGACAGAAGGGAGAGCCAAGACAAGACACGCCAAGAAAGCAGAAACTAAGGTGGTGCAGGTGGAGGACGCCTCTCTCCCACATCGGAGTTTCTGTGGATCAAATCCTAGTGAAGACAGGAGGAGAAGATGAGAAGAGAGGGCAGGAAACAGACACAGAAAGTTGCCCAGTGAATGGACACAAAAACAGCAAAAATGGGGGTGGGGGGTAAAAATTAATAAAAGTAAACAAATAAATAAATCCTTTAAAAAATGTAAGGGAGTAAGATACGGACTATAGTTAGTAGTAATATTTTGATGATGCTCTTTCATAATTTAACAAATGTTTCACAACAATGCAAAGTATTTGTGGTGGGGTGATGTGTGGGAGCTCGTATGACGTTATATATGCTTGTTTTGTAAGTTCACAATGTTTACTGAACACTTATAGTTTATGTATGTTCACATATGAATGATATACTTCAATAAATTGTTTTTAAAAAAAAAAAGCAATGTCATCCGTCTTTCTAAAAGATAACCCTAATACATATACTTTCAGAGCAAACGTCCTATCACTTTGTCTACTGAGAAGGGCCCAGAGTTGGGAGAGGGCAAATGAACACATGGCCGAGCCATTCACCAATGGAAGAGCCACTATCTATGTAGCTTGTGAGGCCCACTGCAAAATGAAAATGCAGAAGGGAAGGCCTGCTGAGGGGTGTGGAGTTTTTCTTTTAGGAGTAATGAAATAGTTGTAAAATTTTTTGTGGTGATGAATGCACAACACTGTGATTATCCTAAAAGCCATTGATTATACACTTTGGATAGATCATAGGGTATGTGAATATATCTCAACAAAACTGCTTAATAAATAAATAAATAATTGTGCAAAAATAACCAGAAATAGCACCAGCAAGGGAAACAGAGATTGAGAGGTGAGGGATTTTCTTGTCTGTTTTTTTATTTATTATTATTATTATTGAAATAATGGAAATGCTCTAATAATGATTGAAGTGATGAATGCACAACTCTGTGATTATACCAAATACCATTGATTGTACCCTTTGGATGAATTGTGTGCTTTATTAATAGGTACCAATAAAATTGATTTGTTAAAAAAAAATTCGGAGCCCCTCGTACAAACTTCAGAATTTCAAGACCACAGCAGCAGAGCATTAAACCAAGCATGGGGCCCTTCTAAGCAGGGGGGGAGGGGGAGGGGGTGAGGGAGGACGTCTGCCACCTGGGAAGCCCACCCGGGCCCAGCAGTTGAGGATTTGTGGATGCGCTAGCCGGGAGCAGCAACCTCAAGACTCACTGCCTCCTTACGTGTCTCTGAACAGATTTTTACTCTTCATGAGTCCAGCTTCCCAGCAATCAACCTCTGGAACAGAGACACACTTCATCATATATATGCAAATCAGAAGACAGCCAAGATTACTCAAACCTCAGATTTTTTTTTAAAGGTGGCTGCTTATTTATTCTACTTTAAGAACACCAGAAAAATGCCAAGCCATCTTCTACCCCGAAATTAATGACAGCCCCTCCTGAGAACAGAATGTGCGATTTTTTTTTTAAAGCAGTTTCTGATTATTTTCTCTCCAGAATCATTAAAAACCCTGAGTTGCAGGGTTTCATAGGCTTCCCCTTATTCTGCCAGTCCCTTCTTTTGGGGAGCAAAGATGAAATTCATTAACAAATTCACCACAGAGCATTATTCATTCTGTATGTCTCGCTCAGAGGTTTTTAATAACAGGAGTTACAGTAAATCACCCCTGAGTTGTGATCACAAGAATGGGGCTCTATCTAATAAGGCCCACAGAGCAGCGTTCTTGCTAATGACCAAGAGAAGGCAAGGAGCTTGGTGGGAGCATGTTGATTCCCGTCATCTAAGGGGGAGCAAACTCATTACCTAACCCTCGGATTAAATTATGTGCAAAGCAAATCGCTCCCTTTTGCAGCCAGCCACAGCGGTTGCCTGCCGCAGAAACGCAAACAAATCAGATTCAAACCACAGCCAGCCACCTGCCTGTAGCTGGTGAACTGGAGCTGATGAAAAATGGATGTAAGGAAGCTGTTGTAGCTCAGTGGTTGAGCACCTGCTTCCCATGTATGTATGAAGTCCCAGGTTCAATCCCCGGTATCTCAAAAAAAAAAAAAAAAAGGATGCAGAGTTCCTTAGGCAGAAATGCGCATGCCAAAGTTTTTCCTCTAACCTTTCCAGGAGACTTCACCTGAGGTCAGGTCACATTTGGGATAAGGTAGGGCAGGGCTCCTGGTCTACCTATCAATCTCATGGCCTGAAGAACCCTTCTCGTCTCCTAAAATGCAGCTTGTAGAGATTAGCCCACAGCCAACCAACACCAATGCCTTTAAAACCTCTCCCCCCCCCCCCTCCATGATCTTTCCTCATTTTTTATCTTGCCGAGAAATAGAACAGAATTTGAATGTTGGTAAACATTGTGAAAGGCATACGGTTCTACCCATCATCTAATGCTTGCATCCTTTATGCAGCCCCACCCAAAGTTCATCCAGCCTTTGCTTGAACACCTCCTAGTAACAAGGAGCTCACTACCACTAAAGGTAACACAAAACATTCTGGTACAGTGCTGATTGTTGGAAAGTTCTTCCTTTTTGTTAAGTGGAAGTCTCTCTCTTCATATAACTAACCTCCATTGAGCCTAGATCTACACTTTGGGACCAGATAAAACAAGTATTATTCTTTTGCTTTATGTTGGCCTTTCTGATAGTTGAAGGCAGTGCTCTTAATTTTGACAGGTCTTTTCCTTAGTAAGTGCTATCTTCTCCATTTCCCAGTGAGCTGGGCATGTGGCTTCACCCCTCAGAGGATCCTGGTTCCTTATCTGTAAAATGGAAATACTATCTACCCTCCAGGATTGTCATTAGATCCATAGTAGGTGACTAATAAATAGTAGTAGCTCTCTAATTATCATCTTCACCCAGGACAGAAAAGAACGCTGCTGCTCCAGCCTGACCAGAGCAGAGCAACACAGGATGGTCTCCCTCCTTTGCACTAACACTGTATACAGCCTATGGTGTATCATCTTTGTGGGCAGCCACAGCACATGGTACCTGACTCATATAAACCTTATGGCAACCAAAATAAATACTCTAAGTCTTTTTTGTTTTAAGCCTAAACTGCAACTATCAGTGGTTGCGGGGATTAAATGGGAAAATGTCTATCAAGTGCACATAGTAAGGGCTCAAAAACAGTAAGCAGCTGCTAGTTGTTACCAGTTGACAGATACACAAGAGGAGAACAAGGGGCTGGCAAGGAGGAGACTGTGCTGTGCATCCACCGTAGATTCCATTGGCCCCTCACATCCTCTCAGCCATGCTTTCAGTCATCTCTTACCCGTCTATCCTTCATACATTCACTTCTGTGGCTGCCCACTCTCCTCTCTCCTCAAATTCTGAACTGCTTCCTGTCCCCTGATCCTCAGCAGGTTCTTCTGCCTACTATTTTCCTAACAAGTCTGTGCATCTTCCAATGTGAATATTCTCCGTTATCAAAGGGTGTATTGTCCCCTGGCTCCAAGCTCTATGAAGCCTCATCATTTCCCCCTTGCTCCTGCCCTCCTTTCCTCCTTCCAACCACAAATGTCTTCAATGTATAGCTGGTTATTTCCCTGCCCCTTCTCCCCACACCCACTTTGCAGGCTGACTTTTGTGCTTCACTGCAAATCCCCTCCAATCTCCCTGAAACTCCTCCTGCCTCACCTTCCTGAATGTTGAAGACTTCTGGCTGCCTCTGCCTTGGACCTGTCTCCTCTAGTGGCTCCAGCACTGAGGGCTTTTCCTGGTTCTACCCAGTCTCTCTCCTTCACTGACTCCTCTTCATTGTCCCAACCCCTGAATGTAACTAGAACCTCCAGGAGCCTTGGCTTCCTTTTTCCATCTATACCTTCTCCCTCAGCAAGCTCACTCACTCCCATGCAGTCACTGCAGTGAAGGGGCCAAGCTCATGGCCTTTGCATCCAGATAGACCTTGGTACAATTTCTGGCTGTGCCACTTTCTAGGTGTATGATCTTGGACAAATCCTGTGTGTAAACCTTAGTTTTCTGATCTGTAAAATGGAGATAATAACAGCCCTACCCCATAGAGTTGTTGTAAGGATTAAAAGAGACAATGTGGGAGCGGATGTGGCTCAAGTGGTTGAGTGCCTGCCTCCCACACAGGAGGTCCCAGGTTCCGTCCCTGGTGGCTCTTAAAACAAACAAACAAACAAACAAAAAACAACTGGGAGGAGCCAATGTGACTTAGTGGTTGAGCACCTGTTTCCCACATACGAGGTCCTGAGTTCAATCCCTGGCCCCAGTACCTCAAAAAAAAAAAAAAAAATTGAGAGACAATGCATTTAGTGTTAGCTCAGTAAAAGGTAGCTATGATTCATACAGCTTCAGCTTCCAGTGAGTTTCTTTAGCAATATGGTCCTTATCTGGGGTTTTTTGTTTATTTGTTTTTTGGGGTTTTTTGGCTTTTATTTCTCTCTACACCCTTAGAGAAAATTTATATTCTCATAAAACTAGACTAATGGCCATTTCCTGACTATGCCCAGTGGCTAACATTTGCTCTGCTAGTCCTCCTTTTGGAACACCCTCTCAGTCCAATCCTTTCTCTAAGGCCCTCCTCAGATTCTACTTTCTTTATGTAGCCTCTTCAAATCTGCCTCATTTTAGTATGATCTCTTCTCCCTTAGAATTCTCATCAAACACTTCTAAGACAGTTATCTTATTTAGACTCTATAAGTAGACTTAACTTACCTGTCTTATCATTCCACATTTAACCACCTCCCCACCTCCCAACTCCTTGAGGGCACAGAATTCATTATTTTGTCCTCATCAACCCTTCTTACAAAGCCTGGCTGTCATTAGATACTTGTTAGTGGGCTCTGTTGTTTTGAGGACTAAGTGAGACCACTGCATTTAGGGCAGTGTCCCACAAGTAGAAAGGGCTCAGAAAACAGTACTGCTGTTTGTTTCTGTGGGTGGCAGGGATCAGAGGTGAGTGCCCTGCAGAAGCTGTAGCCCAAGGCGAGGGTGAATTCATGGATGAATTTGGTGAGTCTAGGCTCTAGGGGATATAGATTGGCATCCAAGCCCTGTTCTCAGACTTGCAAAAGAAGCTGTGTGCTTTCCTGCCAGGCTGGAGCCCGTAGGCATATTTCTAGATGCCAGAGAGGAGCAGCTGTTTCCAGGAGAGGTTAAATCTGTGAATAACATGGAGAGTGGGGCATTTGCCTCCCAAGCTCGTGGAGAACATTCTCAGGAGAGGACATCCCTGGACAGTCAAGGACCCTGCTTTCTTCCTTTATGACTTCCTTCCATTTCATGCCTCTATCATCCTCAAATATCCATGGAGCCAGAACCCTAGGCACTGAAGCTGTAGAAAGTTATAGTTCTGTTTCTCAAGGGGTTGGTTCACAGTCTAGTCTGGGCAGAGAGGCCCATAGACAAATAATGACATACAATATGATAAGAGCACACTGCACTGGAGCCAGGAAAGGCTCTTCGGCAAAGAGGTCAGTTGGGAGCTTCCTGCAATAGCCCTTTGGGTGCACTTGAGGGCTGTGGGAGTGGGTGTAAGGGGAGCCCACACAGGTGTACTCCCTCCTGCTCATGGCTAAGAAGCCTCTGGAAGTGGGTGCACCTCTCACCCCAGGCAAGGCTGGGGTGGAAAGTCCTCCTGTGGGCTCTCATAGCCCCAGTTATGGCACCTATCTATCACACTGCAATGTAGCTGCCTATTTACTCACCACTTTATCCCACCAGCCCACCAGCCATGGCAACAAGTTGGTGGCTGTCTTGTGCATTCTGAATAAGCATATAGCACACTGGAAATAATCAATATTCAATAACTTCAATAAATTATTTAATCCAATAAATTTTTAATCAATCATCTGTTCCAACTGGCTTTGACATTGACATGTTCCCACAAATTCTGCCTCTCCATCCAGATTTCAACGTCTCTCAGTTGTCTTCGCTCTGTCCTTTATCTTGCCCCTGGCTTTCTTCCAGGTCCATGAACTAAATGTTGAGTCTTACCCTACACCATCACGGCTTTTTATTTATTTATTTATTTATTTTCTCATCTTATTTATTATCATGGCTTTTTGACTTTGCAACCTGCATACCAATTCTTGGCTTTGTGTTTCCTGCCTGTGATGACTCCCCACAGCAGTTCAATCACATAAAGTGGTCAGGTAGGACAGCCTTCATATCCCCTTTTTAAGTCTGGGGTATCTATAAGTTGCTTTTGGTTGTAATAATCAACTGCCCTAATTATGACTTTCCATTTGTAGAGTATCTATTAGAGGTTCCCCCTCACTAGGCCTTCAATAATTAACTAGCTGTGATTCAATTCCCCCTGACATGCATTGAGGGAGGACAAGTGTCCCCATAAGCCTAAGCACAGCACTTCCCCTAAAGGTTGAACAAAGAAACCACGTGGAAACGGGAGTAAAGTGAGATATAGACCTTCGCTGCCACCTCCCCATCCCATATCAAAGCACCTCTGCTCCTCCAGCATTCCAGGAAAACATAACTCCCTAACCCACTACCCTCTAGTCATACAAGGGAAAATTTTCTCCTCTACGGCTTCCTATTGGCCCCCGCACCTCACTTGAACCCTCACTTGGACTCTCGATCCCCTCCACCGACTATCATTTCCCCGCCTAGGAAAGTACTATATAAATTCAAATGCCCCCTTCTGGGGGCAAGCTGAAGTCTATTCTTCAGACCCACTTTGTTGGGAAAGCTTCTCAATAAACTTTCTGCCTGCAATCGTCAGTCTCTGTGTCCCAGTGAGCGCCTTTTCTCTAACAGTATCTTTTTGCCCCTTCTTGCCAGATAGGTTCTTGGTCTGTCCCATTAATTAGCTGCCCAAGCCCCAGCACAGACAGGAGATACCCAATTCCAAGTACTAAATGAGTAATGGACAGCAACCTGTATTTGTGCAGCTTTATGATTTACAAAACACTTTTACGTGCGTTATCTTGTTTGGTCATCACACCATCCTTGGGAGGGAAATATTAATATTGTCGCTCTGTTACAGTTGAGGAAACTGAGATCACACAGGCAGAAAAGAGCTAAATTACAGCTTGTACCTTGGACATCGGCGCCATGCCCTTCCCAGACACTGCCCTCTGTGAGCCGGTAAACCATCCTGATCCTTTCCAGACCGTGAGTCAATGAGAGTGAATCGCTGCCTCATTTGCCCTCATTAAAAACCCACAGAACATAAATCACAATTTATGGCTGATAATTTGTCGGCAATTTATAGGCTTTCAAATGAATACTGAAGTTTGGTTTAAATGAGATTATTCCTATCTCAATTTAAAATCCAGTGATACAATTAACATTTCCCCCTGTCTCCCTTTACCTACTTAATTATCCTTAAGTGTTTCTAGTTTACATTTTTAAAACGTCCCTTAGATAGCTAAGTAATATAGGACTGTAAACAATATTTCACCTCAATCAGGACTAAGGAAGGCTGGAGAGAGAGAGGGGAAGAGAAGGGAATATGCTGGGTCCCAATCAGGAAAGAGAGGGAAATTCACATCTTCGTGAGTTTACCTCCCCGGGGCTGATGAGAAAAGAAGTGCTTAAGAATCCAGGTCATAATGAAGGATGTTGTTAATGTAGGAAAATGTGGGAGGGGTTGGGAGCGGGGCGTATCGGAATCCCCTATACTTTTTATGTAACACTTATATAATCTAAGCATCTTTTTTAAAAAATTAAAAACTATATTAAAAAAAAAAAAAAAAAAAAGAATCCAGGTCATTGGGTAGTGAGTCCAGGGGGTAGAAACCATGGCTTCCTCAGCCATTACCAGCATAAAACATGCAGCTGTTTTACAGGCCACTGAGCAAATTGATAACACCATGTGCAGAAGGCACTAGAAAGGGTGCAAGTGAGTTAGAAAAGATTTCCATGACCCGAGGTTTCTTCCAGCTTAAAAGAGGCTGTTTTAAGCCTGTGGAATATGCTGCTACATTCCTTGTGACTCTAATAAAGGCACCTGGTGAACTTACAGACTTGAGTGGACAGCCGATCAAAAACAGGGATGGTGATTCTTCAAAGTGGATCCGGTGGCATCAGGGAGAACTGACAGGTGACAGTGAGGAGAGCGGAGAAACACTAAATAGAAAACTACAATAGCCACATTCTACATAGCATAATTGGTTCTGACAGCATCACAGCAGAGCTACACAGTATAGTAATTGATGTTGATAATAAGTCTGAGTCATAAAGAGAGGTTAAAGCATGGATATGTCACAGGGAGCTGGTCACTTGGCTCATCTACAAAATATTGGACACTCAGTATGTGCCTGGCTGTCTGGATCCTAGGGATAAAAAGATGGATAAGGCATGGTCTGTGCCCTCAAAAAAGCAAACTGGACTTCAATTGGTTTCTTCAACTGTAAAATGAGAGAGGCAAACTAGATGATTCTTAAGAGTCCTCCCTGGGAGTCTTAAAAGTTTTATGCATTTAGGCTGGAGCCTCAAAAACCCTATGAGACTGTAGTCCAGATAATTTACAAATAAGCAAACCAAAGCTCAGAGTGGTTACATCTTGCTCAAGGTCACACAGTAAGGAGTAGCAGAGCCTGGACACTCCATTACATGAACCAATCCCACAGAAATATAAAGGTAAGCTTATTCCCACCCTGTGCTCTTTCCACACTGTCTTCTTTCTTCCAAAAGGGCAATCAGAATAGATGGAGAGGGAAGCGGATGTGGCTCAAGTGGTTGGGCTCCCATTTACCATATGGGAGACCCCGGGTTCGATTCCTGGGGCCTCCTGGTGAAGGCAAGCCAGCCCGCGTGGCGCAGTGAGCTGATGGCACACATGACATGGTGAGCTGACAGCCCACGGGGCTTGGTGAGCTGGCACAGCAAGATGACACAACAAAGGGAGACAAGCAGACACAGAAAAACGCACAGCAAATGGACACAGTGAGCACAAGCAGCAAGGGGGGAATAAATAAATAAAAATAAAATAAATCTTAAAAAAAAAAAAGTATAGATGGAGAACGGCTGATGCATTTGACAAGCCCATGGATCTAGAGGTCTGCAACAAATTCAGTGGCTACAAAACAAAAATCATGTGCAATTGGACAGGAATAAAGAGCTGTAAGACCAAGTGCAACAAAAATGGCCTTGAAGGATCTGTCAAAATCAACAGCAGGAAAGGGGGGAAAAAGTCAATAGCTAAGGCTACTGGGGGCACATGCAATTGAAATACCTTTGAGAAAACGTGGTGGAATGACAAAGGCAGCTTGGGAACACTATGTAAACAACAAACCCCCCCACTGCCCACCCCAAAAAGCATATCATTGCTGGCCAAGTCCAGGCACAGAGAAAGGGGGCGATGCTTCAGCACACTCTGCTTCCTCCCCTGAAGGCTGGTGTAGGATTCTTGTCAACTGTTACTGATAATGCAGAGATCTGTGGTGGGAAATGTGCAATGTTTTCCTATAGAACAATGGACCCAAATGGAGAGAGAAAGCAGCTGAAGAGCCACTGATTCAAGACAGATGGTTTATAAAGCCAAACAGAGATTGGTGTACTGTCACATATCAAGACAGCAAGAGGGGAGTGGGTGTAGCTCAGTGGTTGAGTGCCTGCTTCCATGTATGAGGTCCAGGGTTCAATCCCTGGCACCTCCTTAAAAAAAAAAAAAAAAAGCAAGAGTCATGGGCTTGGGAATGAACATTTATTGAGCACCTATTATATACCTGATGTTCTGCTAGATATTTTATAAACAGTAGCACATCCATTCATCGCGACAAGTCTCTGATGTAGATAATAGTCATTGAAGTGAAGGGAAAAGAAGTAATTTGCTCAGGACTATGTGGCTAGCAAGTGGCAGAGCAAGGATTTGAAACCAGACTGTCTGATTTCATAGATTCGGCTCTTTCCACTCCTCTACGTGGCCTCTAAGACATGGGTTCTAGGCCTGGCACCAGCACTTATTAGCTATGCGACAAATCATTTTAATCTCTGTAATCCTCAGGTTCCTCAGCTGGACAATAGGGATGATTAAATGAGACCTGCCTATCTCGTGGGATTATAGTAAGGATCAAAGGAGATAAAATGCGTGGGAGCACTTTGCTACCTGAAGAGACATCCAATGATGATGTTAGTAACAACAATAACAATATTTATTGAGCTTTCTATGTGCCAGGCACTGGGCTTACTGCTTTAGAGTAAAACATTTCATTCTCAGAACAATCTGTGAAGTTGATGCTGTTACTCCCATTTTAGAGAAGAAGAAACTAAGGTTCACAGAGGTGAAGTAACTTGCTCCAAGTCATACTGTAGCAAGTGGCAGGGCTGGGATGGGAACCCAGGTTTAGCTACTCCAGAACCCTTGCTAGGAACCAGATGCTGAACACCAAAGGACCTCCCACTGCTTCAATAGTTATTACTCTCCTCCCTTATGGCCACAGGACTTAACTATACTGGAGGAGCATGAGGGTTTCTCCTTAGATGTTGGAGCTAGAAGTCATTCACTGTGGAAGGGCTGGCATGTTCTGCATTTGGAAGGAGACTTCCTTTAGCTTTTTATCTGGAGCTTGTCTATGTTCAGCTGAATTGAAAAATGCTTTCAAGAATATTTACTCCTTGCCAGCAACATTTAACTCGATTTAGGTCTATGGGGACCAAGACAAATATGCCCAGAGTTCCAAGGGTTCACAGTCTAATGGGAACACAAATACATACAGGTATTTATTCACTCAACAAGTATTTATTGAGTCCCTTCCATGAGCCAGGTGCTGTGTAAGGAGCTGGGGACACAAAGATGAGGAAGATACAATAGACTGGGAAGCGGATGTGGCTCAAGTGATTAAGGCTCCCACCTACCACATGGGAGGTCCCTGGTTCGGTTCCCAGTGCCTCCTAAAGACACCGATCTGGCGTGACGAGCAGGCGCGGCAAGCTGACCTAACAAGATGATGCAACAAGAGACACAAGAAGAAAAACATAATGAGAGATACAACAAAGCAGGGAATGGAGGTTCCCGGTGCCTCCTAAAAGAAGACAAGCAAGACAGCGAGCTGACGCGACAGGCAGGTGCAGCAAGCTGGCGCAACAAGATGACACAACAAGAGTCACAAGAAGAAAAGCAATGAGAGACAAGAAAAGCAGGGAATGGAGGTGGCTTAAGCAATTAGGCGCCTCCCTCCCACATCAGAGGTCCCGGGTTCAGTTCCTGGTGCGTCCTAAAGAAACAAGGAAGATGAACAGACACAGCAAGTGCAAACAACTAGGGAGTGGGGAGAAATAAATAAAATAAATCTAAAAAAAAAAAGATACAATAGACTGTGATCCATGCTCCAACAGGGGCATGCACAGGGTGAGTGGGGGACCCAATGGAAAAGCACCTGACCCTGTGAGGGTGGGAGTAAATATGGTCAGGAAAGTTTCCCAAAGGAAGGGAGGATTCAGAGCTACCACATACTGATTGTGTGCACTGCTCAAAAAAACTTTGCATACAGTCTTTAGTCCTCTCAGCAACAAACCTATTGGGTATATATTAATCTTATGTTAAGGATAAGGCATTAAGTAACTTGCCCAGGGTATATAGTGGCAAGTGGCAAGGCCAAACTTTGATCCCAGGAGCTCTGACTCTGAAGCCTGCGTCCTTTCTAGTCTGTAAGGTTGCTTCAGAGTAAATTGTTATACAGGCTACCATGGAGGAAGAAATACCATACCTTGGGTAAACACAGTGGGAAAGTGTAAGCAACCAGGCCACCTAAGAAAGTATCCTTTGAGTAAGCTTTGGGAGAATGGTTCAAGACAGGCCTAGCATAGGTTCTTTCATTAGTCTAGCGAGTCGAGTCCTCTAGGCCACATGCAGGGGCGATCACCCTAAAGGGTGAAGGCCATTTGTCCAGCAGTCCAGGCTATGGAGTGATTTTTTGGTGGGGAGGTAGGGGGAAGATGAGGTCTCTTCCTCAAAGATTCTTTGAGTAGCAGGAAATACTCTAACTTAAGCAAAAAAATAATAATAATAAAAAATAAATAAATAAAACATTGCAATAGCAACAATGAACAAAAATGGGGTATTAAGAACGCCAGGGCTGGAACTGTGTGTGACTACAGTAGGGGTGGCTGGAATCGCGATGTGAACACCTGTCAAGCCTGCTGCTCTCTCTCCTGCTTCTGCTCCTCTCCAGGTGTCTGCCTCATCAGTTTCCTTCTGCAGTCTGGCTTTCAGTACTGCTCTGTATCAGGGCAAAAGATGCCCCATACACTTCCTCAGATTTAGCATCCCTGATCTGCAATCCTAAATCCCCTGGAGAGAGAATCTGATTTGTTTACCTGGGGTCACACAGCTATGGCCAGGGACTAAAGGCATCCATTCTGAGAAGGTGGAGTTTGGGCTGACTTGGCATCCTTGGTTATGCCAGCATGTTTTGGAGAAATGTCCAACTATAGGTATTGTCAGAAACCAAGTTCTGGTGAGAGAGTGCAGAGAGTTCTTTGTTTTTACTTTTTCACTCGGCCCTTTAAAGCAATGCATCGGCTTCCACATTTATAATTCTTCTGTGGAGTTATTAAATCCATAAATAAAGATTTAATCTTTAAAGCTCTGCATTGTAAGAGCAGATGTTAAAGAGCAGGCAAAGGAGAACTTACCAGCCTTGGTGACCATGGTAGCAAAGAGGAGATACCCAGCTTCCAGGCTGCTGGAAAAGAGAAAGCAGCTGAGGCTGCAGCTACTGACAGGGGCTAAAGCCTGTGGGACAGTCCCTGCCCTCCAGCTAAAGGAATAGAAAAGCCTTCCTGTGCCAGAGACCACACAGCAAAGGCAGCCACAGAAAGACCTATCCTGAAGGCTGGGAAAAACACCAGGAAGTTCTCAGCAGTTCTCAAAATAAATACTGTTTTGATCTAAGCTAGCAAGAGAAATGGGGAGCAGCAAAAGGAGACTTTCCCAGGAGTCTTGGGAGGGGCACACCTTATAAGGAGTGGGATGGAGAAAGGATCTAGAAATTCTAAGATGGAAAGAGGAGCAGGGAAGGACTCTGGTTCCTGTTTAGCTCAGAGCCCCATCCCAGAGGAAGCCCTGACAGCTGAATCAACAACTTCATTAATTACACCTCTACCCTCCCCTTCTCCACCATCCAGGCCTCTGACAACATTGGCTGAGGTTCCTTGGTTAAAATGAATGGGGAACACTTTGGTTTCTCCGGCAGGAAGAAACCAAGATCAGTGTCAGGGAGGAGAGAACATTGAGAACAAAACAAGAGAGCTTTGAAGTTAGAAAACTTTCCTAAGATGCAGGAAACTTTGGGGACGGTGGTGGGGCTGAGGGGAGCCCTCTAAACCCTGCTTTGTGATGGAGAAGCAACATCTGGACCAGAGGATCTTGCGGACAGCTGTCTCCACAGCAGCAGCCCCTCCTGGTTCTTGATGCTCTTCCCACACCCCTGTCCCCGTCTGGTAACTGTCTTAGGGCCAGATGTTGGGGAGCAGATGTAAGAACTTCTCTTTGGGCTTTTAACTCCCTACCTCCTCCATTAAGGCCTTTGTCTTCCATTATCTTTTGTTCAACCCAAACCAGAGGTCATAAACTGTTTCTGCCAAGTGGTTGGTGATGGAGAGTCCAGAAGGAGCCATGGGGCTGTTTTTTGATGGCAGGATTCAGCTACCGAGGCTCCAGGAGCAGCAGATAATTTAGTTGAATGAATTTGGACAGTTCACTGGATCTGCCCACACAGTTCTACTCACCTTCCAAAACACTTCCAAAATAGCACTCGTCATTATACAGGAAACACAAGGAAAAAAAAAAAAGCTAAAATGACAAGGACCCAGAGATTTTCTGCCCTTTCAGAAGTCTAAGTGAACTTTTCCAAAGAAATTTTAAGCCCCCAAAACAAAAACTGCTTCTTCCTTTCTCATCGAGGAAGGACCGGGCAAAGAAAGATGCTATAAAGATAGGCACACACATGTATGAGGTGGAAGGATCCAATTTTCATGGGACTGACAAGGCTTTAAAAGGCGTACTTCTTATACTGGCTCCTCACATTGCTGTCATTTACACACACAGACCCAGAGTTATTCTCTCTTTGGGGTCGTCAAAAAGGTATTCCTGAGAATGGATGTAGTTCAGTGGTTGAGCACCTGCTTCCCATGTACCAGGTCCCGGGTTCAATTCCTGGTGCCTCCTTAAATTAAAAAAAAAGCTATTTCTGATATTTGGTGCTTTATCAAGATAAGCCCAGGGTAGTAGCTTACAATCAGACAGGTACCCACAGTCACCCTGGGAAGGAGTCAAGCCCCTTCTTCCCAACCCAACTGAGAGGAGTCACAGCGCCACACAGCCACCGCCCCTCCGCCCTGCCTGGACCCCTCTCTCCAGGCTTCCTCTGAGCACTCCCTCCCCACCCCCTTCCTTGTGCTCTGTGCGTGCTGGAGCCAGATGTTCCGTGGGCAGACCCCTCTGTGGGCTGACAGGCAGTGATTATCGTTGCCAACCCCACATTAGGAGAGAATTGAATGAGAGAGAGCCCCCACCCTCCTCAGCTTGCTACAATAGCGCCTTTGTAGAGGTGCTTCTCTGCCTTTCTTTTCCGCCTTTCCCACCAACCTACGTCAGGAGCGGCTCTGCCTGAGGGAGGAAGAAAAGAAGACAAAAGGAAGCTCCCCGGGCCCTGTCTGATCCCCCCTATCCTGGGGCGGGTAGGAGAATTGTACTTTGGGGAGAAGATTGAGTTCCAGGTCCCCTTCCCACCCCCACCCCGCCTCAGAGTAAAAAACCTTGAGGACTCCCAGGGTTGCCTGAGGCAAACTTCCCCCATGAAAGTGGTGGATCTTGTCCATCAGCCAGCCTTGCTCCCGTGACTGCCAAAAATGGGAGTGAAGTTGGGGTAGGGAGTCTGGTACAGAGCTTCCTAGAGACTGTAGTTCCAAAGCTCAAGGCTTCCCTCCTCTTATCCTTTCTCCCTTCCCCAGATCACCTTCTGCAATCCAAAGAGGCCAGGGCACTACGCCAGAAAGGGTTAAGTTCCCAGGACTACTAGTCAGACTTCAGCCAGGGGTGATTAGGGTGCAGGAAGGGAAAGTAGGAGTGTGTTGGGGAACTGGTAAAACCAACATCTGGGACATGGTCATTGCCCCTCCCCCCAGCCAAACCACAGACGCTGTGGCAGCAGGAAAATCAGAGCGGTTCAGACCAGGCACAGTTGTGCAACCCCCCGGGGAAGAGCCCAATGCCGGAGATGGGAGATGGCAGCGAGGAGTTGGGGTCGGGGGCAGAGTCCACTTCAGAGGGGAGATTTAAAGTTCTTATGAAAAAAATACATGCATTCAGGGCTCCGGTTTCCACAGTAGACTTTGATACAACAAAACTGCATTTTCTGGTTCACAAACCTCTGAGAGGTGGAACTGGAAGCTCCGCCCCTGGGCCCCAGTCTCTCACAGCCAGAGGCACGGTGCCATTGGTGGTTGAGGGATGGCCACTGTGGGTGATGGTGGGTGGTGGGTGTGGAGGCCGTGTGTCCAGCCTCCTAAAGTGGCAGGATTCTGCCGCTTCCCCAGGGCCCCACAGTAAAATCTGTAACTAGCCTCCCTCAGCAAAGGGAGCCCAGCCAAGTCCCTGATGTGGCTTAAGGGGTGCGGTTAGAGTGGGAGGATGAAACTTTTGTGGGTTTATGGGGGAAATTTTGATCTGAGGGCTACTCCAAACAAACACAGGAGAGGAGCAGTGGATTTTCCTTTTAATGCAAAATGTTGCAGTACAAAACGATGGCGACAAAGTCCCATTCATCAGGGCACTGAAGGGAGGGATAAGGGAGGAGGGGTAAAGGGGATGAGGCAGAGTTGAAAGTCTTCTCCTAGTCCTACCTCCCCCAACTCACAATGAGGGTAAGAAATATTTTGTCTGCTCCCTGGAATTGCCTCCATACAGGGGTCAGAGTTCTCTAGGTCTGGGTAGCCTTTGGCCTGAAACTCATTGACATGGGGCAGGAGAGCAGGAGTGAACACTCAACATTTAGGATTTTCACCCTTAGTTTCAAGACCTGGAGTTCCACATGAAACCAGGGGCTATGAGAATTTGCTGACCATCGGCCAAAAATTGGGGATTAGAACCACAAGGTTGTGCCCACATTTGGAGAATGAGGACCAGGAAATTTAGTAGGGCTATAAATGAATGGGGGTGAGAGAAATTGAAAAAAAAAAAAACAAGGTTAGTGCCTCAAACTTCCTCCTCTTTTTTCCTCATCTCCAGCTTGTAGACAATCTGGTAGCCATCATCCCAGGCATAGAGCTGGCGTTCTCGGGGATTATAGCGGAGGCTGGCGTGGGCACCATATCGGCGGGGGAAATAAGAGAGTGCCGCCTGTTCAGGGTTCAAGGTGCCACTGGCATCAAAGGAGCACTGGATGCGGGCCCGACTGGCAGGGCGAGTGTTATAGACTACATATAGGGTACCACAGATGACAAAGGCAGCCTCGGCATTCTCTCTGGGACATGGCGTGTCCCACTGTTGCTCTGTGTCCAGTGTCTGTGGGTCTAACTTGGCCAGACACAAGTGCCTGTCATCCTCCCGGGTGGCATAGACAGCCCAAAGGCCCTCCTCATCAGCTGCCAGGTCAATGTATGTGTCTGCTGTCAGCCCATAGGGGGGGATCAACCTCTCTGCTGGAAATACTGAACTGTCCACCACTGTTCGGTTTGCCAGGTGGAATTTGATGAGCTGCAAAGTGTTCTCCAACTCATTACCCCCTCCAGGTCCTCCAGGAGGCCTCCGGGCATAATAGAGAAAGCCACCATATACCAGCTGCCCGGTGCCTACCCAGGGGAAGGGCACTCGGACCCGAGAAGCTTTCCGAGCAGCCATGGCAAGGGTGAAGTCACGCAGCTTTGGGAAGACAAGAGCTGTGTCATTCTGTGTCCCATCTAATACATAGATCCTCTCGGCTGGTCCCAGTGGATCCTTGGTCCACAGACCAGCAGGGCCACCGAAACGCTTCAGGATCTTCATGGATCTCACCTGAGAGATTGTATAGCCACAGTCTGGTGGGAAAGGAGAGAAGCAAAGGAAAAGGAAAAACAAAGGAAGAGTTAGATGCCTACAGGAGGAACCCCCCAGGGCAGGTGATTTGGAGAACAGCAGGTATTTGCCCAGGGGATGCTCCCACTCCTTGGCCCCACAGAGGCCTGGTCCCCAGAAACTCTCCATTAATGGCCAGTCATTACAGAGAGTGCCCCAAAACAGTTTCCAGAAGAGATTCACATTGAACTGGGGCAAGGGGGGAAGAGGGAAAGAATCAAGGGAGAATGCAGGTTCTGAGAGTGGTAGGGGTCTGTTTTCAGGTCCCTCACCTGTCACCATATCATACTTCTCATTTCTTCTGCCCTTGCCTTTGGTCCCAGGGCTTCCAGTCACCTTCTCGTCAACCTCTACACAGGGTAGAGCCGGGTTCTGGGTCTCCAGATAGTCGACCTCCCGCTCCAGACGGTCCACTCTCCCTGAGATGGTGTCAGCCTCAGTCCTGAGTGCCTCCCGCTCCTTCTCTGCCACCTCCAGCAGAGGCAGCATCTTGTTCTTGAAGTCCCGCAGCTCAGCAGCATGCCGACTACTCTGGTCCTGGCACTGAGCCAGGCGTTCCTGAAGGGATGGGGGAACAGCAGGGAGGGCTGGAGGGCTACAGTTCCCAGACAGAGGCCCAACCAGGGAATCAGAAATGGGAAAAGGAGCACAAACTCAGCCAGGCTTCAAGATCCCCTTCAACCCCCACAGAAAGAGAAAATACAAGTTCAGAAATGCTAAATGTGCAAACAGCCCAGCTCAGATTCACTCAGGCCCCCATCCCACTCCCTGTTCTCCAGCCTGTGTTCTTCATGAGCAGTGCACAGTATCACCTGAGCCTGTAGGGAGGTCTGAGCACATAAGGGTGGGAAGGGGGTCTCTGTTCCATTAGACAATTCTCTGGGGGCATGGGGGAGGGGGTTAAGATGCTAGAGACATCAAACTGTTAAAAAGATCAGAGACAGAGAGTTGCAGATTCTCTGGGAGCCTCCAACTTCAACAGAATTCTTAGCACCTACTGAGATGCTTCCCCACAATCTTAGCTCTCATTTCCACTCCTATTTCCTTATCCCATTTCATCCCAGGGATAAAACATGAAGGTATATTTGCTTTGGGATTGCTTTATGTGGGGAAAGAGGAGGGCTTGCAAGTTTGAGTACCCTCCTATTATATTCTCTTTTGAAGAGTCCTATTTTGTCATCCCCAGATCCCCGACAAACTGGGTCAACCAACAGAAGATGTGGAATCCTTCCCAGCTGGGCATGAGAAAGGAATCCCTCACCTCTAAGGCAGCTAGTCGGCGCTCCATGTACTCCACAAGTTGGTGCTGCTGTCCTTGAAGGGGTCCCAACCATGACAAAAGGAGCCAGACCAGGAGAGGAGTGCTGGGCCCCATGGCAGCCTGGAGAGTAGGGCCAGAGTCAATTGAGTGTACAGTCTGCCTCTTCCGCTCAAGCTCGCGGGTTAGCTTTGGAGGCGGGGTGGGAGGCGGTGACTTCTTTCTGGATCTCTGGGTCTTTCTCACTACCCTGGAATGTTTTCACAATGTCTTTACAACCCCTACCCCTCCTTTCCGCTTGGATAGATCAAACACAGATGGCCCCATTGCAGAGCAGCCAGAAGGCTTAACCACCTCCCCCCTGAGCTGGAGGCTCCCCAGGAGAAGGGAAGAAGATGGGAAACCCTAAAGCAGAGGCCTCTTGGGCAGTCACCCAAGGAAAGGAGCCAGCTGCAGGAGACGAGACGGGAGGCAAAGAAGCCCCAGAGAAAACTTAGCAAACTCTATGCCTATGTTTCAGTAGAGTGCTGAGTGCTTTCAGGGCTGACCTTTTAAGAGACTGGTATCCTTCATTAAGCCTTCCCTTTCCCAGCAATAGAATGGGTTGTTTTCTGTCTTTTTCAATGGAGGCTGGAAGAAGGGGAGATGAGGTGCGAGGGGAGGAGGTGGGGGAAATAGGCCAGTGATCAAATTTGTACTAACTTCTTCCATAGCTCATTGGCGCCATCTTGTGCTAAGTAAATGGTGTTATCTCTCATGATTAATAGGGAAACCAAGGCTTAAGACTTCACCCCAGGTGGAAAATTTTCCACAAGGCAGGCCAAGGAAATTCTCAACATGCCAGGCTATTAGATTGAATTTACAGGGATTTTCAATTCTAAAACGCAGACTTCCCCCACAGATTACCCAACTACTGTAGGGAACTATCCCAATCTTTTTCTGATTTAGCCCAAGGAACAGAATATAAGAGGGAAAAAAAAAAAATCAGGTCACTTAGAAATCAACTCTTGATTACCCTGGGAGTGAGATTGGCAGTAGAGCTGTTCTACATTGGCTTTCCTTTGCCTGCAAGCCTCCAGGTATATTCTGTTTACCAAAACTGATGTGTGTTCAGCAAGTTCACACTAAATTTACATTAATTTATTTAGGAAGAATCTGAAAAATATATATGTTGTAGTCTAACAAATGTATTCCAGCTTCTCTACTATTGGGAGAGAGCAAACAATTGATCATTTCTCTTGGATATGGTCCAAAGGGGTGCGTGTAAGTGTTTTTTCATTTTATATCCCAACTAAGACTTCACAAACCCAAATGAATTGATGGTCACTGTAAGGTAGACTTGGCCTGAAACACGTGTCAAAAGAAGTCAAACCAATATAGCATTTATTCAGAGACCTGCAGTGATTAATCTAGACAAATCTCTTATTCTTCATCAGGAGAAATTTTACTCATTATAGAATCAAGAGAAATCTGATCAGAGCTGCTCCTTCTCTATAAAGGACTACACCTCTAACTGTACAGCTTGAAATGAGAGGAAAATAGTATCTTCTTATTTTCATTCTGTGGCTTCAGATGTTTGATGAAACATGCTAGGAAATAAAGTTTAATAAGCCTGTGTCAGAAGTCTTCTGCCTCTTTCTAAGGCCAGATCTAGATGAACTTAAGTGAGGGCCCCGGGAGAGTTCATCCTTGGGAGTGTTTCTACTAACGATCCCCTGTTCATTTGCATTGTGGAGATTTGTATGAAGAATAAATGCTGTCTCTAATACTCTAGTCATATTCAGATGCAATGCATTTAGCCACTTCCAAAGATGCCCGTTTGTTGATTCCCTTTGTCCCCCTATAACAGAAGTCAGAAACAGCCAGGTGAATCAGAAAATTTACCCATTTTATTGATGCATTACAATTGATCTACGTTTTACCATATTATGTAGAAAATACTGAAAATACAAGCTACTTTGTAAAACCAAAGACAAACATTGAATCCAAAGATAAACTATGTTTTACACAATGGACCCTTTTCCCATAGAATTAGTATTAAATTTTAAATATCTATTTCTTTTGTTAAAATGATTATTTTACATACTCCCTAAGTACATCTGCATTACAAACATAGCTCAGTAATTCTCAGAAACTATCTGTTTCTAGAGGCTTGTTGTAAAAGGAAGCGCACAACCAGAAAAGAGAGCAAAAAGTTTAAATCGCACACAATAACTAGCATATCAAATACATTAATAAAGTAGGAATTCCATTGCAATATCAAGGATTCAAAGCAGAAATACTAACATTACATATAATGTACATATAATGTACTGCTACATGTAGTGAGATTATTTTTCAAGCTGATTGAAACCACACATTATATAAAGTTTAGCAACAAACAACCATGTAGACATGCTGCACCACCCATCAGTTAAAAAAAAAAAAAAAAAAAAAATCCAAAATAGGAAGCAGGCTCGGGCCATTCCTGTCACTGAGAGGCAATTTCTTTTTTCCTATCCTAAAACAAACCATCCCAACCAGTGGATTTTTGCATAATAATGCTGAAGCAAACACACCTTACTGTGCTTGCCTGGCCAAGGGCAGTCAAACTTGGCCTCTCTAGCAGAGGATGACAAAAATGGGTGAGCATTTCAAAAAAGCAGGCTCAGAATGGCCAGAACTGTTTGAAATGGAGTTTGTATTCCTGGGGTTGGTCTTTTCGGCTGGAGCACTGACAGTAGTATCACCTCCTGGGAGCTAGTAAAAACTCTGGAGTGATTATGTGTCCTGATGAGCCAAGAGTGGCTTTATTTAACCCTTCCCCACTTCCTCTCTCTCTCTCTCTGAAGGGAGAAGCTGGAAATGCAAGTTCTGAGAGAGGGCTTAAAGCCTTAAGCTGGTTTGAGGTCAGGCTACTGTGGCCCTGACCAGCTGCTCACTAATTCACCTGGCTTCCCCTATCCTGTCATAGCTGGCAATGTTAAGCCTAAGGGACAGAATCTAAAGCCACATCGAGCACACACACATTCAGCAGACATAGGTGGATTTTTACCTTGGTATATCAGAAATGTCGATTTGCATACAAACATTGAAAATCTCTAAAATTCTTAAAGCCACACACTGCTAGTACTGTGATTAAGGTAACAATATAAGCTCTTGGTAATGTCTTTTCCTGTGGAATTAAGACTCCTATTTTAAATGGTATCTACTTAATGAACTAGGGGGAGGTGTTTTATCCCCCTGCATCTTATTTCTTACAAAAACGACACACCTTGCCCCTTGTAGAGGAAACATAAAGAACAAAAACGTTTCCGTTAGAAACCAGACCTGCATTTGAACAAGAAAATCAGAATGTGCTTGGCAAAAAGGAGACACAAAGATCACACACATGGACCATAACACTAGTGACAAAAACTATACACACTGCTTGGCTACCATGACCAATATAGTGCTGCAAACACAACTCAGTATAATGACTAAGAATTACAGAAAACTCTAACATTAACATGTTCCTGGTAGGCTGTAATGACTACCTGCCCCATCTTGGAAGCCCTAACTCCCTACAATGAAGAAACACCAAATACCTTGATAGCTCCTCGGTGTTTGACCCGGTACAGGGATTGCTGACCAGGCTCCATGAAATCTCCCATCTCCATCCTGCACCTCCTTGATACCATCTCTACACAGAACCAGCCCTAGAGTTATCCCTCAAAGATATCATTTTCAATTCAGATGGAACACATCTGTATCTTAGGGTTAACCTTCTTCCCCAAAGTCCTTTATGGTTGGAAATGTTTCCATTCCCAGCACCCTCTACTTGACCCAGATCCATGCAGGAACTGAGTGTACAAGGACAATTTCACAGCTTGAAGGGCCCCAAGAATATACAAGTTGTTAAAAAGAAACCTCAAAAGCCCCAATGACTCAATAGGCTTTGGTTTCTTCTTAATATTCATCACCCATTAAGAAACCTATCTGTGAGTTCCCTGTCACCAGCGGCATCAAAAACTCCTCCTCATAGTATGGGGACATGGTAAGCAATACAACAGGCTCTTTGGTATAAACACATCACTTACATGTTTTTTCAACAAGCAAACATTTTACTAGGAATGTCAACTATTTGCAGGAAAGACTGTCACAGGAAAAGAAAAAAAGAATCTCATTCTAAAAGTGATTGCACATACTAAAAAAAGAAAAAAATGTATATTTAATATCAGCTTGACTCCTCTCACCTGCTTCCTGAATTCTCAGAGAAGCAAGGTAGCAATATACACTGAGAGAGCCATATAGGGGCATCTGGGAGAACTCAGCTGAGATTCCAAAATGGAAAGGGGTAGAGGCGGTAGTAAAGGAGAAAAGCTGCTGCTTTTATTTTCCAATGTCAGCAGGGAAACTGAGAACAATGCATTTACACAACACAGCTACTAATCCTGTTCTGATATATCCCAGTGAACTTAGGGTCCACGGGGGCTTGCTGGTCCATCCTAAGGCAAGCTCACTGTAAACTCTAGTAACCACTACATTATCATATAAGGCACTACAATAAGGGAAGGAGGGAGAAAGGGAAAGAAGAGACACACACTGAACAACTCCTCACCAGACACACCTGTGCAAAACAATTCCAAGGGTCTCCTCTCCTTGCAGGCAATGTCCCTGCTCATTCAGCACTACAGTAATATGCTCTAATATAATTGCAATTAGTTCACATACATTCCAACAAGTATCAGTTCATTTTGGTTTAAATACAATGGAGACATCAATTCCATCTCCGGGGTAACACTGGAGGATCAGATACACACTAAATACACAATTCAGGTGTAATCACTACACATTTTGATTACAAATAACATTTTGGGTTAGCAGGAAAAATTGCTTGTTATATTTTTCTAATCAATATGTACATATTTAATTATGCAAAATATTAAAACACCACCATTACAAAACTTCTAAAATATTTTTAAATTCAGTAATAAATTTTTAAAATATTTTTTGCAATTCCTACATGCACTTATTGTATAAGTTCTTAATAAGAGAGCATTCAATTTGCTGCTGGCATACAAAGGAAGCTACTTTAAAGTATAAAAGCTATACACAACAATGTTCTTATCTGGTTTCAGATTCTTTAGCTTTCTCCCCAAATAAATCACATAAGACAGTAGGGAGAGATGAGGCAAAAAGAGAGAGATGTGTATTATTGAAAATTTATACTAATCTTTAGGCAAAGCTCATCAATGTCAATATCTCATAGTACAATGAGATTTTGCATATAATAAAACAATGACGACAACCACACAATAACCACCCTAATTTAATGACTTTTCCAATAATAAAATTTAAGCTGAGTCAGAGAGAGGACTTTGAAAAAATAATTTAAAAAGAATGCATGGTGCTTTCACTGTAGGTATGGACTCTCTCATACTATGTCGTCAGCAAATGGTGAGCTGCCTTTTTAACACAGCTTTATAGCAAACACAGGAACCACTGACAGAATCCCAGTAGTAACACAAAGTAATATGTAACCAGATTTACAAAAATAACGATTGCCCATTAAGTATGAGACATAAAAACAAAACTAAAACATTCTAAGTTTAAATGTTTCATAAACAAAGATAAAATTTTGAGGAGAAATGCCTGATGGTAAAATATATACTTGTGCAAGCTGCTTTTAAAACAAAATAGGCAAGTAAGTCTCAGCTTTTAAACAAACAAAAAATGTTTTTCTTTTCTCACTTGTTACCAGACTTTAAGTCCTTCTATTAGCATCTTTCCTCTGACCAGCAATTACAATAAAATAAAGTTAAATAAAAGGGGCTTCACTTGTTTTTAAAAGCATTTATAGAAATCAAGTCAGAGAGACAAAATATTTTTCAAGGGGTATCCTCAGAATGATCTCTCTTGCTTGAAGATGGGCATTTGAACTTTTCCAAATACCAAAAATGCTGTCACAAAAATAAAGAATTAAAAAATAGGGCAGACTTTGGGAGACTACAACAATGCAGTCAACACTGAGACAGGTTCCCCGAGAAAAACCTTCTGCTTCAGTGGCCCCTGCAGAACAAGTTGCTGGCTAAGGAGTTTCAAGAGAGGGTAAGGGAGGTGCTCACCATAGCCCATTATTAACTCAGGGCTGGGAACAGGCAGCTATGACCCCTCCCTCATGTTTACCAACTACAAGTAGGAATACTGGCTGATCTTGGTAGGACTCAGCGGGTATCCAGTGTAAATTGCTGAGCCTCGGGAAGATCCAATATAGGACTGAGTGGCAAACTGGTGTTGGTACTGAGCAGGGGCCACGCTGGCAGAAGTAAGGAGGCTGGGCCCAACACTGACAGGGACCTGGTGCACCAGAGTGCTAGGGTGGGTGGTATAGGCTGCAGCATGCCTTGAGGAGCCTTGTGGGGAGAAAAGATGAGCAATGGAACTGGTGGAGCCCAATGCAGCAGCAGAGGTGGGGGCAGCATACGTATAGAGGTGAGGCTGGCTTGGCAGGTGAGCAGGGGCAGGGGCCAGGTGTGGGTGCCCCGCCGAGTGTAGTGGGCTGCCATGCTGGAAGGCGTAGGGGGCTTGGGAGAGCGGGGCCACAAACGCCTGCTGCCTGCGGGGGGCAGGGTTGTTGCTTCTCTCCTGCGAGGTTGGAGCTGACGACGACTGCTGGTTCTGGAAGGAGGAAGAAGGGAGTGAGGAATCTTGAAGTCACTTTGGTTTGGGGCTCAAAGGCTGAGCTGAGAGCTGAGTTTCTGACTTGCAATGTTTCTGTGCTCCTTCACCACAGAATCTCCCATACTGTCAGAAGTCAGCCACCTGTTCCCTCTGCCTCATGACAGAATAGATCCTAACCCAACCCGGTTACCAGCAGTTTGTTCTTAAATATGTCAAAGGAAAAGGGGGAATCCAGGAATCAGAGGGTTACCCACTCCTGCAGATTAATAACTGTTGGCTCAACTCACCCTATTCTGGCGTCAGTGAATTTGAATTTTTCCTAACCTTTCTTTCTTGCCATGGTTTTCTTTTGGTCTCCTCTAAGGTCTTCACATCCCTCTTGAAATGTGGAGCCTAAAACACATGCGCTAACTCGAGCTTACGTTTGCACTTGCATGTGTGTGCTCTCTCTCTCTCTCTCACACACACACACAGAGTTACATCCTCATATTCACACTTTCTTACTACTGGTAGATATCCTAATACCACCAGAATTTCAGAGGAGGAAAGAGTGAACACAAACAGAATGAAATGACCCTTACCACCCACATCAGAGGATCCAATGGGAGGGGAACCCCCAAATCCCAGCCTCTATCAACACATAGTACTAAGACCAGTTGATTAAGTGGCCAGAAAATTGTTCACTGTCACTTGACTCAAATTAACAGTGTGAGGCTTAAGTTATTTATGGCCGGGGAGAAAAAGGAAAAGAATCTGGTCTCAATGTAGCAAAGCATGTGGTGGTACAAAACCAGGCACTGAAAGTATCTCAGGCAATTTCTAAATTCCAGACATTTCTCTAATCTTCCAGGATAAACTAGAGAGATCTGATGGAAAACCTGGAATGCAAATCCCAAGCACACTTGGGAACAAAGAGATACAACACATGTAAATACGACGCAGGTCACAGAAAACCAAATTGTTTGACACAAAAAGGGGCTTCATGTGGCTTTATTCAGCAGTCCATCCAGAACCAAGATTCTCCAGAAAGTAACAATAGGGGAGTCCCCAAACAGAAGGCAGCAGCCCCTAGCGCTTACCTGGCTAAGGTTGAGTGGCTGTGCTGCACCGGTCCCCCCGCGTTGTGCTCGATACCCTGTGGGGGTGATACAGCATCCAGTCGACTGCCCACTCACTGAGGCCACTGGCTTGGTCTTACTGCTCAGGAGACCTAAAAAAGAGCTAGGGCTTAGTCTGTCAGGAGTAAACATCTATTCAGTATCAGTGGGCTAACCCTGAGATGGCGGTATACTAATTAGACCACATGTGTACGTGGTTTGCAAGCATTAAGGTCTCATGTGTATCTCATTTCCTCAATTACATTTACACTGGAATAAGAGAGACGTGTTACCATTCCTTCCCCATGTTACCTCAAAGCTCCATAAAAGATCCTCAAAAGCTTCACTTCAGTAAATACTATCTAATCTCCTGTTATGTTCAAAGTACTGCTGGAAATACAAACATAGGTAAGACACAGTCCCTACCCCCTTGGATCCTACAATTTTACATAAGAAGAGATTAAGCAAGTACAGAAATGTGACAATATAAAACTGAGTAACATACCAGTAATTCTTAGGACATTTAAGTATCAAAGGTGTTTAGAGAGCGGATGTGGCTCAAGCAGTTGAGCATCTGCTATCTACGTGGGAGGTCCCGGGTTCTGTCCCAGGTGCCTCCTAAAAAACAAATAAACAAACAACAAGCAAAACAAATGAAAAAACGAACTCAGGGGAGCCAATGTGGCTCAGTGGTTGAGCACTGGCTTCCCACATACAAGGCCCTGGGCTCATTCCCCGGCCCCGGGAACCACACACACACATACACAAGTGTTTAAAGGAAAGCAAGAATTTACTGCTTTCAAATGCTTAAGAAACTTCAGGGCAGTTGAATACAAAATTTTTGAAATTTTTCTTCCCTTTGTGTTCTCACAGGAAAAACTGGGGCATTTATTCAGTGACTTGTTGGGTAGCCAACAAGCCATATTCTTTGGACCCAAAGCCATATTCTTTGGACCCAACAGTGAACAGAGCTCCTGATAATTCTGTTAGTAGCTTGGAATCAAGAAGTTTTGCCTTATCTGCAATGCTGTCTGCTTCTAAGAAGAACCACACTGAGGCTTGACACAATACCCTATGACAGTTACATAATTCAAAGTAAAACACTAATTACGCAAGTACAGCACAGATGGCTATGCTTACACCACAAATTCCCCTTCCCTGGTATATAGTTGGCATTGGGAAGCAACTGCCTTGACAACATTTCATGGGCTGCCTTGCATCTAGGTGGGGCCATGTTGTTATTTTTCATGATTTCCAAACTAAAGAGGTTAAGAACTGTGTTTGCCTCCAACCTTTCTTTCTTCTTTTGATTGGATACAGAGGATTCCAAGGCTCTGCTCCTTATCACTGCAGGCCTGCCAACAAGGAACACTTAACAGAAAGTTATGTGAGTGAGAGGTAAACTTCTCTTATGTTAAGCTACAGAAATTTGGGGTTTGTTACTGCAGCTAGCATTACCCAACTAATCCAATAACTGAACTAGGAAGCCTAAGCCCATCATCTAACAGAGCAAAATGGAGGTAATTAGGTTAATAATAAAACCAACAAAAACATCACTGCTATCACATTGGGTGAGAAAATATCTAAAAGACGTATTATTTGCCAGAAAATGTTTGCAGTCATTTCTAATAATACTAATTCCTATCTACTTCTGGACTTCTAATCACCAGTAGCAAATCTAATTGCCTGTTAATTCTCTCTGCCAGACAACACATATCTTGCCTATCTTCTCCCAGCAAGTGTGAATGTGTTTCTAGGACTGCAAACTCAAGTTTATATGACTCCAAATAAAATAAAAGTAGAAAGATAAACTGATAGCAAAAAATAATCTCATATTACAGAGAACAACTGATTTCAGTTCTGTTCCACTGGCATAAGTAATTTGGAGATTATAGCATAATATTAAGCATATAAACATCAAAGGAAAATTAAACTCTAGCTGTGAAGATACACAAACCTGAGGCCTGAGTTGCTACAGTGCAGTCACCAAGCTGAGTTTTCAAGGGAGGCACAATGATGGTGCGGGTGCCAGAGCCATCTGCCACAACTCTGCCAGGCCCCTCCAGAAGGGTTCCACTATTGCCTCGGAGAGCATTCAGGGTATCAGTGGAATACGGGCTGCTCAAGGAAGAGTCAGAGTCTGGAGAATCATTGACAGTGACATAACTGATGACATTGGACCTTGGCTTCAGGCCAGAGCTGAGAAGAAAATACATGAAAATTCAACTGTCCTTTCAGTAATGTTTCTTGGATGGTCTCTGATCCTCTCATAGTAACAATAATGATGATGACACTAGTAATTATAATAGCAGCAAAGTCCTGAATGCTTATTCTGTATGATGCACTATTCTTATACTCAGCATACATCTGATTGAATCCTCACAACAATCCTAAGTAGGTACTATTATCCCCATTCTGAAGATGAGGAAATTGAGGCATAGGGAAGCTAAGGAACTTGGTGGTGAAAATGGGATTCAGGCCAAGGGCTCCAGAGTTCACGCCTCTAACAACTACTCCATACTGCCTCTTAGCCATTCCCAAACTCAGTTATTTCAATAGCATTCTTCAAATACCACTTAAAAAAAAAAAAAAAAAAAAAAAAAAAAAAAATCTCACCCTGCTAGACTACAAATAGTTCCTTACTATATCAAATTCCTTACCATGCACTTTTTTTAAGGTTCCTTCACTGTCTGATCTTCACCTTACTAGCTTTAGTTTTTTCTTCTTTATCATATACTCGGTCCTGTCAAAGCAATTCTGCTGGTTATATTTCATACATACCTTTTGCCATTTCTAGGCCACTTTTCCTCACTGGAAAGTTTTCTCTTTCTCTCTTCCCAAAATCAGTACAATGGCCACTTTCAAAACCTAGTTTCAAGTCTACTATCTTACAAATAGTCCTTCTGGACCACTTCATTCTAAATGTCCTCTTTCAAGTTCATTTAAACTTGAAATCTATAGACAGCTCCATAAAGTCTCCTAAGTTACTATCATGTATGAATCCTACCTCCTCAGGTCAATGTAGGGTTATGCCCTCCTCTGTATGCCTAATACCAATGGCCCAAGGAAGAATACAATGCAGAGCAATCAAGACAACTGACTGTGCTTACACTGTAAGAGAGCCGTGTGTATGACAATTCTTAAACTTACCACTCTCTCTTAGTTAACTTTCCAATCAAAGACTTGGACTAAGGGGCTGGGATAAGAGGAAATAATCTAATATTTTAATCCTTAAGCATTTCAGATCATATACCAATGGGGAGAAAAGAAGGGAGTCCTACTTAAGTTCTACCTCTTCCAAAGAGCCCGTTTCACATTAAGCAATTGCATTCTGAAACTTGGAAGTTTCAAATAATCTATTTTTTTCATTCCAATGAACTGTTGTTTATATTTCTCTTGGGGTATCTGTTTTCAGATTATAAAGTTCCTTCAAGGCAGAGATCATGGCTGCAGTACAATGTGCAGTGTCAGCATAATGCAAACCTGCTCTCTAATGTATCTGCAAGACCCATGTAACTGATGAACATTTATAATTGTAAAGAAAACTTTACAATGTTCAGTTTTGGAAATGTCAGTGTTACAGTGCATATATCCATGACTACACTTCCAAAAGATCTCTTTTTAATCCTTCCTTTCATAGCCAAAACTAGGCCACTTGTCTGAAGCCAACAGCCTAAGACCAACTGTTAGGAGTTACAGAGCCAGGCACCATTCACCTGTCTTACCTATTGGGCTTGTATTTGTTGTCCTCTTCCTCATCAGTGTCACTGCGAATAGTGATGACACTCACAGGAGGGCTCGGAGTGTCTGGAATGATGATCGGCTGATGCTGATCCTGGACAGGAACTAGAGAGTTATAAGATGATGTGGTGCGAAGGGGACTGCTCCCAACCAGAGAATAGACTTGGGAAGGCAGAACATCCAGTGAAGACCTGTAGGAAAAGGTCATAAGGAAAGTCCTTGGCCTCCAAAATTGTGCATCAATTCCCCAGAGCTCTTTCCAATGTGCTCTTTGATTCCTTTTTACCTTACCAATAAGCTAAGTGTATTAACTATTAAAGTTGCAATGAAAAATAAGCTAACCACTCTAGCCAGAGTTTTCAAGCACAAGAGTACCAAAATACAAAACAAATTTTATTTTTGTATGCCCTTTACCCTAGGGTTAAATTTTATTCTGTAAAGTGGGCAGAAAAATAAAGGCATTATCATAAAGAAGTCCTGGATTCAAAACAGCAGCAGAGAGAAAGGATGATCATAACCAGGACACACCTAGTATGCATGCCCAGATGAAATGGTTATCTCCTTTGCAATGTGGCAGGTACCTGCTGCTTATACCAACAGTGTCCACCATACCACTCCAAATGCCAGGCAACAGATCCCTCAAACTGGCATAGTTTGAACTAGCAGCTCTAGTAGAGACTTACTTGGAAGAGACTGGAGCAGACTGCTTATTCTTCTTTGAAGGGAGGGAACTGGATTGTTGTTGTCTGACAACATGAGCAACACCAACATTCAGAGGCTGAGCAGTGGCCAATGTCACATGGTTAGTCAGCAAGGATGGCTGCTGCATGATAGTGCTGTACTGGTTGCCATGAGAATGGGCATTCCTGTGTCAACATAGAGAAAAACAGAGGAGAATGAATACCAAAAACATTGGCAATCAGGATAAAAATGGAATTAAAAGCAATGAAAACATCCAAATACAGCTGCATTTTATTTTTAAAGTGGGCACCTGGATTACAAGGCTTTAGGTTCTCACTGTGTTGTTCCTAATTGCTAAAGACTTCCTTTCAATCTGGAATAAATGACCATAGAACGTACTCGTTTCCTGTGTTCAAGCTTTTTTTTTTTTTTTTTTTTTTTAATAACACTGGCCTGATATGGGTGATTTTCTTCAGGGATTTCAAACAGAGATAAGTCTCTCCTTTATTTTCTTCCCACTCTCTCTAGATCATCAAGCACTCCTATCCAAAGGGATCTTGCCCTTGCAAATTCCCCAGTGATGAACACAGAGCACTTGCCTCCAATCTGCTAGCTGCTGGCCACTCCCCATGGCCTCTGGAATCACTGTTGTGGGCTGGACAGAGTTGTGTAGAGCCACCCCAGGCAACTGTTGCCAAGTTGAAGGCAGGAGAATTTGCTGGGTTCCTCCAGGCCAAGCCTGCTGTAAGGAAACACACACAAAAAGACCCACACTTGACTCATTTTTGGCTTTTTTCCTTTGATTTTTTTTTTAGATGAAAGAAAATTCATATCTAAAAGAAGTTGCTTGTAGATTGTTAACTTGCCGAGATTAATAAAGGTCAGAAAGGCTTAAAGTTACAAAGCTTATCAACTGGGAAAGAGAACACACTGCTTTCTCCTGGCCACCTTCCCCATAACCTGACCACTAGGGGATTAAAGAAAAGAAAATCCCCTGTGGCAAGTGTGTCTATTGTACTGCAGAGAAAAGGAGTCTAAAAGTTCAGAAGTAGGTTCTGGTTAAATGCTGGAGTATCATTTTTGTAAAGATACTGAAATATATCCCTAGAAAGAGTTAAGAGGACTCCCTTGAGATTAAAAATAAGAATTTTTAAATTTGACTGTCAAATATTAGGTCAAATCAACCCATAAAACAAAGGGCAGAATTGTTCCCTTTTATTTATTTATTTTTTAAAGAAGGTACCAGGGATTGAATCCGGGACCTTGTACATGCAAAGCACACACTCAACCACTGAGCTACACCCGCTCCATTGTTCTCTTTTTTAAAAGGGTAGTAGTACTCAGAAAATAGAGCCTGATGTGATGACCAAAGGCCAAAATCCTTTGACAAACAAGCTTATGCCAGTGATAGAAAGCTAACTTCATTTATAGCTCTGACAGAATTAAAAAATAAGAGAATAAGTAAACTATTTATGAAGTAGATGCAGAAAAGCATATTTTGTTTTTAATAATTTGTTTTTTAAGTATCATTTAAATACTTAAACATAAAAACTAATTGCTACAAGAAAATACATCATTTCTTGCTTTTAACAAGCCATGTCACTTGCAAAAGACTGAGCAACAAATGTTTTTTGTACTTCTTACAGAAATTCTGGCATTTTCTGAAAAATGGGAACAGATTTGGAAGTTTCCTTTTTAAATCTGAATCCTGCGGTACAATCACCTACAATGCTTGGGTATATATGGTTCTGTTTCTTGAATTTCAAACTGCAAGACCATCAAAACAACACTGTTTTAAAAATATTTCTGCAAGTAACAGACCCACTTGTTACAAACACTGGTTCCAAACAAGAAGCCTTCAAAGCAGAGAAACTGCAAGCACATCTGCTACCAAAAGCAGAATTAAAAAATAAATAAATAAAAAATTAGAGAAGTATGTTAAATTACACCATGCGTCTTTCCATAAGCCAACACCTGCACAAGACAAAGCATGTAGTTTAATACAGAGCAAGAAATAACATTCCAACGTGAGGCAGAAATCTGGCGTTCCAAGCGACGAACTGTTTTGACAGAGAAAGGACAAAAATATGCAAAGCTTATAGCAGATGGCTAGTGCAAACTTAGGAGAAGCAGCAGAGGAGAAGTGTCACCCTCCATTCCCAACCTCAAAAATACAGGTGAGCAAGTTAAAAACCAGTGACTTGGATCAAAGAAGTTGGGAACTGTATCTGACTCCCTTGCACTCATGTTTTATGCTTATGAGATAATTAATTTGGAAGTGGGAAAGACTTTGAAACTGAAAATGGAACAAATTCCAACCACGAAAGTATGTTTGGAAGTGTATTCACTCACACGAGTACTTGAGAAACAACAAAAGACAAATTTAAAGCTACTTTGAAAGTTGTAGAAGTATCAGAATTAAAAGTATCAATTGGTTTTTAATGCTTACCTAATTTTGAAGTTTCTAAATAATGAAATGCTGGAGAGCCAATAAGCAATTCTAACTCTCCCAAATATACCAAAGCACACTGAAAACTCAGTTACAAATCCTAACATGTACCTTAAGCCCTGTTTATTTTTCCTATCTTTAAGCTCCATACTACAACATTTGCTTCTGTAATCAATAACTTTTCCCCATGACTAAATAAATTCTATTTGCCTAAAATGTGTCAGCCATATTTTCACCTTCGTATAAAGACCTATTTGTAAAATAAATAAAACTCCTAAAAATCAGCTCACCTTTAAAAGCACTTTAAAGGGAACATCATCTTTAAATGAATGATATAAGCTGCCATTGATCATGAGTGGTAAAAAAATCTATCTTCATGTTTTCATAGAAGGAAAGATAAAATCAACTGATAAAGCAATAAATTAAGAGCATCTTAAGCACTTCCACATGCATAGAAGTTTTAGAAGTTTGAAAGAGCAAAATAAAGAAGGAAGCTAACTTGCCAAGGAGTTAAAATTTTGGTCATCCAGGGTACCTGTAGCAGAGCCAAACTAAAGGCCATTTCCTTCATTTTCAGGGATCAGAGGGTAAAAGATAGGGCAGAAAAACAAATAATAGTGTTGAAGCTCTTCTGAGGCTACATCAAGAGTTTTTTATCACACTAGGCTGGCAAAGAAGAACCAAGAGAGCTGGCTCTTTACAGAGCCACACTGAACATCAGAGTCAAACAGTACTTCAGCAAATGTTGGGGAGGAAAACAATGAGACATTAAAGATGTAGCAAGACCACAGCCACAAGATGGCACATGCTTCCATGCCCTCTGCAAAGTCTAAGTTAAAAAAAATTTTTTTTGAAAAAATGTGAAAACCAGAAGAAAACAGAACAAAAACAAACAGGGAAAAAAAAAAAAAAAAAAAAAAAAAAAAGAAACCAAAGAAACTCCGTTAGTAACACAATCAAGTGAGGGGAATTACCAGTACAGCGGCAGTCTGTTCAACCAGCGCCGGCCGGCCGGCTGCGCAGCTCAGAGTAAAGGGCACCGCATACTGCGGTGTGATGGTGGCTACTTGAGGGTGGAGAGTTGCTACCATTAGTGGTGTACAGCTTCCCTGAAACGTAGATTAGGCACGTAAGTGAAACAAACATGGAGGCAGGTTCTCTGGATTCAGAAGGGTTCTCATTACCCCCCAAGTTATTACCAAAAGTAAATACTAATGTCATATCACCTAAATTCACATACCAAACACAACTTTCCCTTCCAACTCTGCCCAGCATTCGCAAACTAGGTCAAATGTCAATGGCCAAAAGCAAAAAGGTATAAGAACCTTTCCTGGGCCAGATTCAGAGGATCAGCTCTATAAAATACAGTTAACAAAGGCATTGATTAAGAATTCCTCCTCCTACTCACTAAATAGGCTTTTTGGATTTCAGAATTCCTGTGTGTCATGTCCCACAAATATTTACCTATAAAATTTAAAAATGTATTTGCTGCTTATATAAATATGTCATGAGTTTCTTGATCATCTTAGTTACATGTTCCACAGTAAGTATAAAGTTTTAAAGCTTTCTACAGCCTGGGTAAACACAAGGAATGAAGGAATGGAATACTTGAGAGGCATCCAGCCTATCAACCATGATGAAATTCTGAAAAGAGTAAGCAAAAGGGACTCCAAGGGAGCAAAGAAGGAACCTTATATTTTAGAATCAAAATGTCACCTGTAGTATGCCTTCAAGAGCTTCAAGGTAATAAAAAATTAACTTCATCCCCCAAAATGAGAGTAAACTCGAGTACTCAGAATACAATTTCTCAATGTCTGAATATTCATCCAAGTCTAAAGGAGACACTGGCAGAGTTGCAATTATGTTAGGAATGAGTGAATCATTCCATATAGATGTTCATTTTAAGTCCTCTGAATCACGACCAAGAAAGATTTTATAGTCAGAGCAAATACCATTATCTAGGACAAAATATCTGTTCTCAATAGTGCTTCAGCAATACTAAATATCCATGTTGCACTGGCTTTTACCTGTGTCAGAACTCCCGACTGAATCTGCAGTGGCTGAGCGGCTGGTGCCTGGGGTACAATTGGCACAGCATTATCCATCCTCACAGAGAATCCAGAATGCTTTGTTGTTGCTTGTAGTCCAGCTGTTAAAAATAACATCACAGTTAAACTTCTTGCTAAGTCTGTGGATACTGTTTCTTTAGTTTTTTTGTTGTTTGTTCTTAGTTTTCTGTTCAAATAATTTACTACCCAGATTTTAGTCCTACAAAGGAATTTCATAAAAGTCTTGGGAATTAAAAAAAGGGAGACTTGGTCCCTTCAGGTTGGATTAATGGGAAGATGTTTGATAGGTGGAGGAATGGTTTAAGGAAATTCTAATTTCTTTCTTTATCCAACAAAATTTAAAAACACAACATTCATTCCCATTAACAGTACAGACAAAAACAAAAAAGAAAAAAACCCTCCACTTAATAAGTTGCATTATCTTTTAATCTACTAAGGGGGAAAAAATTGAAGTGTTTTTAAATTGTAATCTATTAAAAGCAAATATTTGAATATAATTATAACTTTTGGTTAATTAGATAAGAAAAATTATGAAAAGCTCAATAATGATTTTTCCATTCCTCAAAAAATATGACCCAGTTCAAAATTTAGTCACATATTTCATCTTTAATCAGTATTAATTAAAGAATTAGGCTTAGAATAAAAATATAGACATTTTAGTTTATAGACACTTTCTTCTACTTATTTTAGGAATATGCTTTTGTCATTGACAGCTTTCTTTTTTTTTTTTTTTTCCAAGATTTTATTTATTTATTCATTTATCCCCCCCTTGCTGCCCGCGCTCGCCGGGTCAGCCAACAACGCCGTGCGGGCGGGCCCGCCCCCACCAGGAGGCCCCGGGAACCGAACCCGGGGCCTCCCATATGGTAAACGGGAGCCCTACTGATTGAGCCACAGCCGCCTCCCTGACAGCTTTCTTATAAGGCTCTTTTGTGGCTAATGGACAGCTAGGAAAATCAAGAACTCTGCTGTTTTTAGATGTTCTCCCTTTTGAAACTTAGGAAAAGAGAATGGAAAGCTCTCTTCTAAACCTACCTATCAAAACTTTCAATGTAGAGAACTGAAGTGAGCATTATGCCTCCAATTCACTAATGCCAGCAGTTTTTGTTAAGTAAGGATATACGCTTTCTTTTTTTTTTTTTGAGATACCAGGGGCCGGGGACTGAACCCAGGACCTTGTATGTGGAAGCCAGTGCTCAACCATTGAGCCACATCGGCTTCCCTAGGTTTTTTTGTTTGTTTTGCTTGTTGTTTGTTATTGGTTTTTTTTTTTTTTTTTCAGGAGGCACTGGGAACTGAACCCTGGACCTCCCATGTGAGAGGTGGGTGCTCAACTGCTTGAGCCCCATCTGCTCCCATCCATTTTATTTATTTATTTTTTTTATTTTATTTTATTTTTTTTAAAGATTTCATTTATTTATTCATTTATCCCCCCCTTGCTGCTTGTGCTCACTGGGTCAGCTAACCATGCCGTGCGGGCGGGCTTGCCTTCACCAGGAGGCCCCAGGAACCAAACCCGGGGCCTCCCATAGGGTAAACGGGAGCCCTACTGATTGAGCCACAGCCGCTTCCCAGCTCCCATCCATTTTAATTAGAAGACTACTTTGGTAACATTTCCTAAGCTACCACCAATGAATTTCTCTTGCTATTAGTATTTAGGTATCAAATGAGCATAAGTCATAAATCTTAATATTGTTATTTTCAGTAAGTCAGTCTTCCAATTTTCTATTTCAGTAATTTTTACTAGTACTGTGCTAACAGATTGGCATAAAGGAAAATGCAATCCAGAAATGTACAAAATAAGAAGGACTACTAAAATCTCAATTAAAATACTCTAAAAGTAACTTCAAAAAGAACCTACATATATATGTAAAAGTAACAAGTTCAGATATCAAGATTAAAAAATTGTCATTCATACTTCCTTAGACTTATCTATGTAACAAGAAAACTAAGCAACATCAAAATTCTTGTCTATATTCCCAGGACACATAGCTAACTACGAGACAATATTATTTTAATAGTCTTCTACAAACTGGTAGAAAGTAAAGAGGCAAACTTCCAAAAGATAATGTTCCCATCTATGGATCCCACAGTGATAAAGCAAAAAGGGATGAAATTACAGAATAATAGTTACCACTGAGCAAAATGTACATCTATTTTGGTCAATTGTAGTAGTATGGAAAGTAGTATTTATAGTATCGACCTACAAATGTGACTCTAAATAAGCATCATATTGCTACAGTAATTTAGGCTAAGTCAGTCACAACAGATAAGCTAGTTTAAAACTAGCTCCTTCAGGGGCCCACAAATGGAAATAAAGAATTAACAGAAGCTAACACTTTTGAAAGCTTCTCCCTCTACCCTGAACCAAGAGTGAGAGGGGTGTGTGTGTGCGTGTGCTTTGTATGGATATAGCTCATTAAATAAAGAATCATTGAAGTATAGAAAGAAAAGTAAACTGCCTAATTGGTCATAGTCTATCCTCCTCTAAGTATAGACTTCTTATAAAATAGCAGATAGTGAAAGAAAAGTAGGCAACCTGGAATAAGGGACTGCTGGGCAGCAACCACATACAGCTGTGGCTGGCAAAGCAACTGAAAACTCTTTACAGCTATTTGATATTAAATACTGAGAGGCAAGATAGAATAATACTTTAAATTGCATAAGCTATGAACCCCACTGCTTGGGTTCAAATTGTGGTTTTATTAAACTAGTTATAAGACTTGGGGCAGTTGACAGACTCATGCTCAATTTTCTCTGGATGGGGATAATGACATTAGGTACCTAGGTTTGTTGTAAGGATGAATTAATACATGTAAAAGCACTTAAAACAGTATCTGGCATATAGCAAAACATCAGGTATCATCATCATCATCATCTTAAATTCAAAACTCCCTTTCATTGGGAAAATTTGAATTTTGCTCTACCTAGTTCCTCAGGTTATTTAGACTTCCTAAAAAGGGAAAACAATTTCCAAAGTGTATACTTACCTAATTATATCAAAAGAGGTCATCCTACTTTTCCCCTCTACCTCTTCAGTTTACATTTTGCTTTGTTAAATGAACTCAAAAATTCTTCTGCCCTACCTCATAAGTATCATCTGAGAAGGAGAAAACTTCACAGGGTCCCCCATCTGAAAAATTTCCCAGTGAAACCCATTTTGGCAAAGATGGGGCCTAGTTTGCTAAATTCAGTAGAAAATCACTCAACATGACAACCCAAAGTACAGAATTTACTATTATGAAGCATATGCAGAAAATAATTTGGTAAGTTAGGCTAAATTTGCATTTACGGGTTTTGAATCTGCTCCTCCGCTCTCCCTGAAGTCTCTCCCTGGTTTACATGGCTATCGCTCTCCTGTCCTCCCGGTAATCTCTCAGTTTCCCCTAGCCCCTCTTTGCCTTCTGCTTGCTCCGACTCTGTCAGAAACCAAACAAACAAAAAAAGTCACAATCAATAAGTAACCAAAGTAAAAAGATAAAAATGCTACCTGCTTCTACGTAAAGTGCTATGAGAAGCCTGGATTCCCAACAGGGTACTGACATTGACTTTTTATTGGGGAAATCAAGTGTGTAAGTCAGAAAATGTTCTTAAAATAATTTAACCTTTTAAATAGTTCACCAGATCAAAAAACACACATTTCCCATATTTCTGAAGAAAAAAAAAAAAGAACTGGGCAAACTGAATTATAGGACAACAACAAGAAAATGAAGAAGAATGGGCATATAAAATTTTAAATTGTATTGCAACACATGGAGACAGAGCCTCCTTCAGCTATTTTGTTCCTCTGTTGTCAGGAATTTGCAGGAACAATATAATTCATAAGCTCTAACAATAATAACTTTTCAAAAACATCCTACATATACATATGCAGATGTCCCTAATGCCTTCCCCACACAAACACCTCAAGCTTGTAGAATTATTCAGTTCAATAAAAATGATCTTTACATTTTACATTAAAATTTCTATATTTTAGAATAAAATTATCTTTTTTTTTGGGAACACTAATTTTTATTTTATAATAAAATGATATGAGAAATAAGATTTAATATATAATTCCATTTACAACCAGTTTTTTCAGGATGTATATATTCTGCATATTGAGAGATACACACAAAATATATGGCATTAGTACAAAGCCTCATTGGGCAAAGAACTGATATCAGGAAGTTCAATTAAGGAAATATTAATTGAACTCCTAGAATGTACCAGATAGTATCATAATTAGATAAATAAACATTGTAAAAGGGGAAAATCCATTTTGTGATATCACGTAATTTCAGTCACCTTCCTTATCAGAGACAGAGTTTAAATTTGTCAAAGATAAGAACTAAACAACTAGATACCTAGTAAGGATCTGCCTAAATCAGTTAGGTCTGATATAATACCATATAATTCAGGAGTTTCCCCACTTACTTTGAAAAGCAGGTGGACATACTATAAACGTTTGTTGGAATGGATCTGTCTGAGTGCAAATCTGGGTGGTTCCAGGCTGCAAGGAAACACCCTGCTGAGCAACTCCCGGAACTGGTGCCGCCGCCGATGGGTACAAAGCAGACTGGTAGTTTAGCAATGAAACATCTGAATTAGCCAAAGAAAGAGTAGCAGCTGCTGCAGTAGAACTGGAAGCTAGAACACTGGCCTAAAAACAAAAGGATTATAGTTGTATACCGGTAAAAAGAAGAGATAATATTTTATACACATAGAAAAACATGAAACAAAGTTTTAAAATGCAATGTTGACTATCTTTGAAATAACTCTTTGCTTAAGAAGTTAAGATTTCTTAATCACTAAGTTTAATGGATATTATAAAGTCAAATAAGCAAACAAAGAACAAATATGGTGCTGTGCTGGTTAAGGCTATATAAACCCCAATCTATTCTTTCTGTGCAAAACGTTGTTGGATGTGAGATTCCCATATAAATCTTATAGCTCTTCATTTCTTATAGCTAAGAAACTGGGAAGTTTACACTTTCAGAAACAAACTTATATGTAGATATCCCCAATTAGCAAAAAAATGCAAAACCACCTCTTAAAAGTTAATTCCTGGAAACACCCTTCAACACACAAAATGAGAGACATGTGAGTAAAGCCAGTACACCCAACAGCAGTCAGGTACCATTTATTTGATTGTGCTAAGTCTGTAAGGGCATGGATTTGGCCTCTGTACTTAATTTCTGTTAGATGTGACTGGCAGGTATTAATAATCTTGTGACAGTGTCTATCAATCTACCCTGTCTTCTAACACTTTTGTCAAGCAGGTAATTCTTAAGAAGTAACAAGACCATCAAAGCAGAAACTGGTTTCTTTACTTGCCCTGTACTCTTTCTACTTTATGCTATCCCACTTAGGCTCGAATTTCCAAAATCGTTTACTGAATACCTGATTATGTACTGTATTGAGCTGGTTGCTGAAGCTCATGGTTAAATTTGTGCTTGTATTTGGAGCAACATGTGTAGTGAAGGGACTCTTGATCTGACTCACTGTATCATACATGTGAACCCTCCGCTTGCAGATCTCCATGTTCTGAAAACAAGATTTAACGCTGAAAAAGAGATTAAAGATTCACTGAAACAAAAGAGTGCTGAGATTTAAACATACAGCAAATAACTTAAGATGAACTTGGATTGAAGTTTTTTCCCCAAGTACTTTCAGATAAAATGAATCAAGAGTTTTATATAACCACAGATGGGAAAAAAAAAAAAAAAAAGAAATGGAAAAAGCATCTAATTTTTAATCTCATGAATTTTCAATGAGAAGGAAAAGTGAGCCAAATACACAAGCACTAAATTTGCTGCTCACCTGATAGTTCCATTTAACTATAAGATGGCAATGAAATACAGTATCCCAAATGAGGACCCTATCATGGCAAAATGCCCCAAACTATTTCATACTCACTGGTTGCTATGTGGAAAATCCAGAAGGTGAGTCATTGTTACAAACTGATGGTTGAGAGTTTTCAGAGGAGTAATTCTCTTATCTGCATCAATTGTAAGCATTTTTTTTAACAGATCAATGTATTCTCTTCGATCTGCCTTCTCTGCCAACATATCTGTTCCCTCTAAGTCTGTGGACATATTCACCTTTCCAAGGAAAATTTAGAAACATTACACTTCATCACTTAAACGTTAATGCTGACACTACATATATGTAAATATATATGCAGAGAAGAGAGAAACCTGGGGAAGATCCTTTTTATTATAGTATAAACATATTCATATGAAAAAGCTCTTTTTATGCTGCATAATTAAAATCTTCACCTAAATTTGTTAGAATAAAGCCAAATAAGTTTTTCTTTTTTTTTAATTCAAAATCTGGAAGCAAATAAGTTAAGCAAAAGTGATTATTACTTAAATATAAAAAGTTTCTATTACTGAAAAAATGAAATGACGTAAGTGTAAAAGAATTTTAACAGAGTTTGGAACATAATGATAAGCACTCAATAAATGCTAGTTTATATATATAAGTATTTAATAGAGACAAGAAAGAAACTTTCATAAATAATATTTCAAAATACTGACTTGCAACAAAATCAGTTACAAAAAAGCAAGGAAGAAATCTGTAATTCCAGAAGTACCTTCTGTTAGGATTTAAAGTTCTTTTAATATACGCCAGAAATGCAATTTTTCTATAAAACTGAGAATGTACAATAGAAAGATAACATTAAACTTGTCTTTAGTATAACAAAGGGAAGTATATATCTGATTAAAGAGATACATAAATGTGTGGATTCCTGCAAGTTTCCATACTCACCTGAGCCATGTCATCTAAACAGTTAAAAATGTACTTCCGAGCTTCTTTTGATTTTATTCCAGTCTCCAGTTCATGTTCTTCAGGTGTCTATAAAATGATTTTTTAAAAATTCATATTTGCATGTTACTTTCACATTTTATTCTAAATTAAAATTAGAAAACAATGAAATAAATATTGTTGCCTTGCTAACAACAGTAAACATGAAAGTAATTTCCAACTATAAAATCCTCCGGTAGAAAGATGTGACCTTGCTATTTGGCCACCCTTTCAAAAATGATAAAATAAATAAACATGCAATGCAATGATGAAGCACAGTTCCTGAAGAATGTCAAAATGATACGTGACAGTATCATTTTTCTCTTAAAGCTACTTTCAATCGAATTTGCACTTCAAATGCTAACTGCTCAACAGGTTAAGAAGGCAGAGAGCCACAGAGGAAATCAAATTATTCAGAGATTTCTCAAGTTAAAGGAGCAGGCTCAGAAGTAAAAAGATAATCATTTTGAGAAAATATATAAGGCTTAAGTGCAGGCAGTTAGAAAAATATGTTATCATGCTTAGCAACAATTCTCAAAAAAAAGTCATTACTAAACTACTCTAGTTCTCATTCTTCACATCACTAATGGTGGACACTATTCTCCATAGCCCCTCTCTCAGTTGCTGATTTGAAATACATAAAATAGCCTTAGCCAACTGAACTGACATTTAATGTTTTCTTTTTTAATGAAGGATAAGGCCAAATGGGTACATGAAATAATTTTTCAAAGTACTTTCTCCGGAAAACATTTCACCCTCTCCCTTGCCCTGCTCCACCTCAAGAATTTAATAACCAAACTCTGAATTCAAAGGTGTGGGGGAAGTACACGAATGGGTAGCATGGGTGGGAAAGACAGACCTTAAGCCTCCACAGTGGGTACCCCAAATTAGGATCTCTGTTGAAAAACCTGGTTGTTTTTGTCCCGGCACTGAGAAGATATTCAGCTGGCAGGCCTTGTGTTTGTGAAATGTAACGAATCTGAAACATCAAAACATCAATTTGGAGTGAAAAGGGAAATCATTAAAGACTTCTACATTAAAACATTATTAGCTCTAGCCAAAAGAGGATGGTATCATAAAGAAATTAATTCATCAATTTGTCTGTAAATACATATGTATGTTAACTCACCACAGGTAATTCCCAAATATTTAGTTGAGTAATTTCCTTGTTATTTTATCTGTTATTTACAAGGAAAACCCAGTTTTGAAAATTCTGTGTAATCTTTGTTATTGTTCTTTCACCCTGTAAAACGTGAGGTGCTAAAATGAGTATAATCTTGTGCTTTTTTTTTTAATAAGACTTTTGATACAAAATTCGGAAAATTAAGGAGATTTCTAGGACAGAATACTTTCCAACAAAATATTTTTTCATGGATTATCAAGGTTATTTTTTTGTTTGCTTTGTTTTATAATATGTATCAAATTGGAAAGATTAGGGGAAAAAATCTTTCTCAAGCCTCTTTCTTCCACGGCTACTCAAGCTCTTGCCAATTGGCCCCCTTCTCTAAACTGCAAGAGAGATTATCTCTCATAACACAAAATTTAGCACTTAATTTAAGTTGTCTAGATTCACTATACTAACACCAGTAGACGGCATGAACTGTGTTCATTCATTTAACATTTATTTGTACACCTAAGTATGTATTAGGGCAGCAGTTCTCAAAGTATGATCTAAGGATCCCTGGAGGTAGCCAAGACCCTTTCAGGAGGTCTAGAAAGTCAAAACTGTTTTCATAATAATTTTAAGATGCTATTTGCCTTTTTTTTTTGTTCTCTTCTCATGAGTATACAGCAGAGACTTCCAGACCAGAGGTGATGTGTGATGACGTCATTGTTCTACTGGCTAAGGAAATCTCTGCTTGTGTGTTCTTGCATTTTAAAAATTCTTCAGCTTTATTCACAGATCTTTTTGTTTCTGCAATTCTCCTCACCCAGGAGAGCAAAAGAGGAGGCAACTTTTTACCATCCCACCCCTGTATATAAATGGCTTAAGATGAAATTAGAGAGGACAAAGAAACCTATAAACAAGTAAATAAATTTTACTTTCAATCTCTTTCCTCCAAAATTCTGAATTTTCAACTCAGTATTTACTGATTGTTATGAACCACATAAACAGAGCTCTTTGGGATTACTCAATAATTTTAACTTAAGACTGTAGAGGTCAGCAAACTATGGCCTGCAGGCCAAATTTAGCCTGCCATCATGAGACAATTTTAGATAACAGCAGGATATTATTCCAAATCTGTGGGAGTTACATAACTGTAAACCAAAGTACTGCATTAGCAAAACAGGAAAAAAAATTTTAAATGTGGATGAAAACATTTTAAATGTTAATTTATTCTTATTTTTAAATTTTTATTGTAGTAACATATATAACTCAAAATTTCCCATTTTAACCACTTATATGTTAAGATCCAATGATGATAATTATTTTCACAATATTGTACTACCATTACCACCAATCATTACCAATTATTCCATCACCCCAAACAAAAATTCTGTACCCATTAAGCATAACTCCTCATCCTCACCCTACCTCATTCCCCACCTGGTAACCTGTACTCTACTGGCTCTAGGAATTTGCATATTTGAGGTATTTCATATAAGTGAAATCATACAATATTGTCCTTTTGTGTCTGTCTTAATTTCACTCAACATGTCTTCAAGGTACATCTGTGTTATACATGTTTCAGCACTTCATTTTTTCTTTTTAAAAAAAAAATACTTATTTTTAATTTTAGTAAGATATACATAACATAAAAATCATTTTAACCATTTTAAGTGGACAATTCTTTGACATTTAAGTACATTGACAACACTGTGTAACTTTCATCACTACTTTCTATTTCTAGACTATTTTCATCATCCCAAACCAAAACACATACTCATTTAGTAATAACTTTCCATAGCCCCCTTCCTCCACCCCTGGTAACCACTATTCTGTTTTTTGTTTGTTTGTTTTTTGAGGTACCGGGGGCCCTGGATTGAACCCGGGACCTCGTATGTGGAAAGCCAGCGCTCAACCGCAGAGCCACATCGGATCCCCTGAGCTGGTTTTTGTTTGCTTGTTGTTTGTTTTTTTGTTTTTAGGAAGCACCGGGAACTGAACCCGGGACTTCCCATGTGGGAAACAGGCACCCAACCAAATGTATCAACAGATGAATGTATAAATCTATACAATGGAATATTACTCAGCAATAAAAAGGAATGAAGTAATGATACATGGTACAACATGGATAAGCCTCGAAAACATCATGCTAAGTTTAAGAAGCCACATCACAAAAAACCACATCACATTGTATGTGATGAATGATATGTTCAGAATAAGCAAATCTATAGAGAAAAAGTAAATTAGTGGTTGCCAGGGTTGCCAAGCAGGGAAGGGTTGGGGGGCAGGGAATGTAATGGGGATTTATCTGCTAATGGAACAGGATTTCTTTTTTGGATGGTGAAATGTTCTAAAATTGATCGTGGTGATGGTTGCACAACTATGTGAACATACTAAGAACCATTTAATCATACACTTTAAATGAGTGGATTATATAGTATGTGATTTATATCTCAGTAAAGTTCTTGGGGAAAAATTCAGCTAAGAACAAGGACCCTTGGGAAGCGGCTGTGGCTCAATCAGTAGGGCTCCCGTTTACCATATGGGAGGCCCCGGGTTCGGTTCCCGGGGCCTCCTGGTGAAGGCAAGCCCGCCCGCATGGCGTGGTTAGCTGACCCAGCGAGCACAAGCAGCAAGAGGGGGGATAAATGAATAAATAAATAAATAATCTTTAAAAAAAAAAAAAAAAGAACAAGGACCCTGCTGAACTAATCTTTGTGTACCAAGATAAACTATCACCTAGTGCATCAGCATCCTATTTATTTAGCACAGGAAAAACTACTTCCACCTACTACCCACAGTTTCACACCTGAACAACACACAAAATTTCTCTAAACTATCAGGTCATTTCTTTAGAAGGAAAGCCCCAGTTGTACCTTAGCTTCTAAATCTAATTGTATTGAATTCCACTTCCTAGGAAAAAATTAGAATAACATATGAGAATTCACAATTTATTTCTATGGCAAAACTTTTTTCCTGGATAGACCAACTCTTTAGGAAATTGTAGCATATCTTCTCCTAAAACCTGTCTCTTCAGAGATCCTTTATGGAAATATTTTCAGTTCAGATGATTTCTCTTCTAAATCCTATTTTATAGAGATCCAATATACATCACAGTGTCTAAACTATGTGTTTCAGTTTGAAGAGAGTACTTTAGTGGGTATCATGTATAAAAGAAAAAAATGATAGCTCGGAATAAGCCAAATTTCACTCTTAAAATTCTAACTTTTCATCCTTACTTTACTTTCACTTCTAACTCACAAGACACATTAGTTAACAGAAGTCTCTAACAAATCTGAAATAAAATAAAATCCCTTTTACTGTAGAATTATAAACATTAACTTCATACTAAAGGTAGGTAGAGAATATTACATTATTCTTTTAAAAATTCTTTGTAATTGGACTACTCTTTCTTCTCTAAAATCTACTTCATTAGTACTTCTCTTCCTCTAGAATCTATTTTACTACTACCTGCTTACTATTTCCATCCAAGTAAACGCTCTTACCTGATCATATTCTGAAGCACCAGGATACAGAGGCCATCCCAGGAACAGCTCAGCTATCACACAGCCCAGTGACCACATATCAATAGCTTCACAAAATGGTAATCCAAGAATAATTTCAGGAGCTCTAGCAAAATGAAAAAATCAGATAAAAAGTAAACGTTATTTTGAGAAATAATTATGTTGACTAAGTCCTGTTTTAGTACTACTTACAAGTATTATTTCATTTAATGAAAATGACTTCTGATATATAATCTGTCATTTGAAATACAAGGCCAGATGTGTTTTGAAATTCCAAATTTTTTGAATTTCAGAAAGGTAATACAGTGCATGAACTACATATTGCATGATAATCTCATTGGAATTTAGGGCAGCACTCTATAATTAAACACATTAATATTTCTGCAACAAAACATATGAACAGTCACACTAAGTCAGCTAAATACTTTATTATTATTTTTTTTTATTTATTCATTTATCCCCCCCTTGCTGCTTGTGCTCGCTGGGTCAGCTAACCACACCATGCGGGCGGGCTTGCCTTCACCAGGAGGCCCCGGGAACCAAACCGGGGCCTACCATATGGTAAACGGGAGCCCTACTGATTGAGCCACAGCCGCTTCCCAGCTAAATACTTTAAATAGCCTTACATTGGTCCAGGTCAGCTCTTGTCAATAAATGACTTTATACCAAACTTATGACAGGCTTTCAGTTTCGAAAGCTTTCTGAATTTTGGAATCGTGGCTAAGAAATCATTGACTGTTGCTGAAATTCTTAGCATCTCTTTATTATGAAAAAAATTAAATGGCCAGTTTAATAAATATCCCTTCTTTCTAAAGACACCTGATGGTTGACAGCAAGGACGCTAATCAGTCAGTCTGTCAGAGTTCAAATCCCAGTTCCATCATTTAACAATTGTGAGCAAGTTACTTAATCTCTCTATGCCTCAGGCTCCTCATCCATAAAAAAGAGATAAGAGAATCTACCTCACAGGGTTGCTGTGAAGTTTAATATATTAAAACTTTTAGAAGAGTGCCTGGAACATAGTAAGCATTATATAAGTGTCAGATATAACAATGCTATTATTATCATTTTTAATTTTGTGTGCTTTTGCAAATGTTCATTTCTATTAATGCTTCAAATGAAAAATATAACCCTAGGGTTCCTTAAAGACTAGGATAATACTATAAACTAAAAAGCACAATTATTATTCTTATTTATAGAGGCAGAAACTGAGGCAAAGAGAGATCAAGTAACCTGCCCCAAATCACAAATCTGGTAAGTGGCAGAGTTAGGATGTGAAAACTCTCAGCCTGGCCCTAGAGTTGAGTATATTACACTATTTTACACTTGTTTTTAAAAACTAAGTACATAAATCTATTTGGCATGTTAGTATACAGGGGCATTTTTCAAATGGTGACTAAAGTTAAGTGATCATGGAATATTATGCAGCAGTAAGAAGAAATGAAGTCGTAAAGCATATGACAACATGGATGAACCTGGAGGACATTAATTATGTTGAGCAAAACAAGCCAGACACAAAAGTATGATTGCGTTACTATGAACCAAATATATTGAGTAACATATTGTTTGATTAAAAAAAAAAAATTTATATGCATCCAGTACAGTACATTTAAGAAATGTATGTATTTATTCATCTGTGTTTACTTTTTTAGTTTTTAATTGCTTATATTTTCAATTATTAAATGTACAAAATAAAGTAAAAAAAAATTAAGTGATAATAATAGGTAAAACTAATATCAATAATAAGAGATGGCATTTAACAGTGCTTACATTTCATACACTGTTTAAGTTCTTTATAAATGTCAAGTCATTTAATCCTTACAACGATCCTATGAAACAGGAACTATGATTATATGTCATCAATTCTAAAATACATGTTTTCCATTTTAATATCTCTGGAATCAAGATGATTCTTAAAAAAGGATGGCATATTGATTTAAAGGCAGTGATTTTACTTTCTTAGTGGCACATAATGTTACCTTATAATCAATGGCATCTTAGAGTCTATGTAATAAAGTATTATCTCCATTCTACAGATGAAGAAAAACTGGCAGTGGAGGTTGCCCACGGCTACATTACTAAATGATGGAGCCTAGGTAGTCTGGCTTTAGTATCTGAGCATACTTTATAGTCTTCTCCAAATAATCCCCTTTCCTTCTTACAAGTTATAGAATTTGGATCTGCAAGGAAACTCCAAGATCATCTAGCACAGATCCCTCATTTAAAAGGCACTAAGTGGAAAAGTAAAGAGATTTCTCCATGAAGAGCCATCTAACTGGCAGTGTCTCCTCAAAGAGTGCCTAGGTTTCCCAAACTTTACATTCGTGTAGTATGTGCTTATTGTTGCTTTTTTTTGGAGGGCAGGGGCAAGGACTGAGAGGCATAGGGTATAAAATAAAGATATTGCCCTAAATAAGAATATCCTGAGAATAATAAAGAACTGGTCTGGTCTTTGTCCCCAGTTCCTGGGACATATCCTCTAAATTTCTGGAATTTCCAGTGATAGGAATGTCTTTTGTTATTCATGGTGGACCCCAAAGCACACCCAAATAGTTTATGCTGACAAGATGATTCAGGGTTGAGGCTTTAAGGAAGGTTGGAGTTGGAGTTCAACCACCTGGGCACTGATGCCTACGTTATGAAACCCCAATAAAAACTCTTTAAGTGCTGAAACTCCAGCGAGCTTCCATGATCAATAATACACATCTATGTGATGGGAGGGTGACGTGTTCTGACTCCCTGTAGAGAAGAGAAGCTTGCATTTGAAACCCTCCCAGACCTTGCCCTATGGGTCTCTTTATTTGTATCCTTTTTGCAATATCAAAACTGTAATGTAAGTATAGCGCTTTCTTGAGTTCTGTGAGTCATTCGGATTATAGAATTATAGAACCTGAAGGGGTGATGGGAACTCCAGAACTGGTAGCCAAGTTGATCAGAAGTGAGAGTAGCCTGGAATCCTCTCAAGTTGCAAGCCATGGCAAAAGGACAATCTTGTAGTGAATTGCTCTTAATCTCTGGAGTCTGGCCTAACTCTGTTTAAGTCAGAATTGTATTGTAGGGAACAGATGTGGCTCAAACAGTTGAGTACCTGCTTCCCCCATATGGGAGGTCCCAGGTTTGGTCCCCGTGGTATTGTAGTTAATGACAGAAGTTACTGAAGTCATTTGCACCCTCTGAAGTAATTAAATATGAATAATAATCCTTAGAAAAAAAGGGTATAAATTGGGAGTTCACAGTGTCTAGAAGCTTTCCTGATCCTTGTACGAAATAACAAAAGATTCAGGCCTGTTTTGACATAACACTATTTGACAGCTATGGAACCACAGATATCTCCTACTTTTGTAATATTTGATATGAACTGTGGTTTTATTAGCCAAAGAAACAACCTTCAAAAATGATTCCTGATGGAGGGTAGAGCCATATATTAATGATGAAATTTCAATTAAATCCCAACTCCTATGGTATGCTTTTAAAACAGCACAAGTGTGCTAGGAGCATTAATAAACTAGAGGGCTAGAGTATCCAGAAACAACATAAAATCTTTTCTAAAATTGAAAAGGAACAAAATTTTCTACTCTCAGTGAGCAGAATCATTCATTTCCAAGTTCATGACAGTGCCAAAAATAGCTGGTAGGGAGAATGCAAATGGCTTTGTGCCAAAATAAAAGCTGGGCTTAGAACATTTCTGAGCATCAACTGGAGAGCAGTGGATTGATTCTGCCACTTCCGCCATACAAGGGGTACATTTTAATGGCAGGTCACAGGGAATGATCAGGACACCCAATAACTTGCTTCTTTAAAAAGGTCGAATTAATATGATAATTGTTAGGCTTCTAAAAGCTTAATGTTTTAGAGAAATTAAGAAAAACACTAATTACAACCTCCAAACCCCATTAAAAAAATATACCGAACGAAAAAACAAAGAAAAAAAATGAAGTAACAAAAAAAAATAAAGATTAAAAAAAAAGATGATGAGGAATCTTTTTTTTCCATTTGGTCTCATCCTGCCTCAGAAGTGACAAAAGCAACTAGGGACCTCCCGCAAAAGTTCACCTAAAACAGCAACTCTACATCTACCATATAAAGAGGCAAGTATCAAAAGAAAAAAAAAAACAGTTAAAAAAAATAGTTGTACAGTAGAGGGGCATGACAGTGGTGTAATGAGACTTTTAGGTTGGGTGGTGTTGGTTTGTCAGGGGGAAGGTGGGTTGGACTGTCCATGGAACTGAGGGAAGGGTTGGGGAAGTGAGCAGGTAAACACTGAGGATTGGCAGGTTCATGGTTGAAACTACAATGCTGGGAATGCTCTTTTGGCAATATGTCAAGTGAGGGTTGCTGGTTGGGGGTGTTGGATTGGGGGGCATTTGGGACAGGGTACAACTGGGGCAGGCTTCTAGGGAATATGTGAGTGTTCATCTTGTCATCATGTGTTGTTATATCAGTGGGTGGAGACCCACATAATGAGTGGCAAGGTAGTGTACTCCCATCCTGGGGAAGCTCGCTATGTTCTCAAATAGAGGGGTGGGAGTCTCTCAAGAGCATGAGCAGTGCCTAATAAGGGAGGGCAGACTAGTATGTCAAGCCCTCAGTGTTGTTGCAAGTAACTAAGACTCTTGTCCTTCAAGGAGTGAAGCCTGGTGGTTGCCGTGGGTCCCGAGGGGAGGGAGAGGGAGGAATAGAACAGATGGAACAGGGAGCATTTTGGGGGAGATGGAAGGGTTCTACATGATCTTGCTATGATGGATACAGGCCATGTTGAATCGCAAAGTTTATAAAAGTGTATGGTCCAAAATGTAAACCATAACATAAGCCATTTATCATGGTTAGTAGCTATGTTTAAATATTTGTACATCAGTTGTAACAAATGTTACAACATATAACACATATAAAATGTTATTAATAGGGGAAGGGGGAAAAGGGGGAGGATGTTGGGTATATGGGAGTCCCCTGCATTCGGCACACGACTTTTCTGTAACCTAAAAATTCTTTGAGGCCTAAATGAAAAAAATAAAATAATTTTTTTAAAAGTAAGACATGCGGGTAATAAATGGAAGAAAATATCACTGTACATATAGGACAAGAGATCTTACAGTGATGAAAGGCAAAATGTCAAAAAAAAATTTAATATTTTTTCATTACTTTTTTTATCCCAAAATTTTTTTTTTATTTTTTAAAAATGTCTTTGTATTTTCTTATTTTTAAAACTATCATTATTATTTCATTTTCTTATTAATTGTATTTGGCTATTTTATTGGCTTCATTTTTGAAGAAGTTTTGGATCACAGAAGGGTTTCAACTGTGGCAGGGGAAGATCACTGGTGCAGGGTGTCAGTGACGGGGGATACATGGGAAGAAGCTCACCTGGGCATATATATAAGGCATATAAATGTGTTCACATGTTCATGGGGCATTGTCACAGTGGGTGGAGATTCACACAACAACAGAAGGAATATCAAATTCCCATCCTGGGAAGTTCTGCCACATTCTCTAATGGATCAGCAAGAATCCCCCGAGTACAGGGGCAATGACTAGTTAAGAAGAATGGTCCATTGACAGTCCCTTGATATTGATGACTGTGCATATGAACCATTACTCTTAAAATTGAAACTTAGCCTAGTATTATAGGGTGCCCAAGAGTTGCTTCCTGGGAGCCTCCTTGTTGCTCAAATGTGGCCTTTCTCTAAGCCAAACTCAGCATATAAATACATTACCTTTCCCCCAGTGTGGGACATGACTCCTGGGGATGAGCCTCCCTGACACGGAGGGATTACTACCAAGCACTAACTAGCAATGCAACTAGAAAAAGACCTTGACCAAAAGGGGGAAAAGGTAAAGAAAAATGAGTTTATATAGCTATAAGACTTCAAAGCGAGTCAGAAGGTCATTCCAGAGGTTATGCTTATGCACGTCTCAGCATTATCTCTTTGACTGCCAAAGTAGATACTACCCCAAATAGCACAGCTCCTGAGGGCTCTGGAGACATCCAAACACTATAGTCAAGCCAGATAGCTCGGGAGTTTGGTGCCTTGCCAGTGGGCCCTACTTTGGAATTTATGCTCTCCAGACGAATAGAGTTGTACTCAGTTGTGGTTTCCCTACACATAGCTCTTCTGTCCTTCTATTTGAACTTATAATTAGTACGAGAGTTGGTAGTTGTACATCCAAGAGACAAATCTTTGGGCTGTCCATGTCCCAGCTGGGCCCTGAATCTCAACAGTGTTGCAACACCTGCTCTCGAGATCACTGGTTTCACCCAGGACAACTAATAAAAATGATGGACAACTACCATACCAAGGAACCAAGAGAGTCCCATCCATTGGCCCTATGGGATTACAGTCCCCTCTCAATTAGAGGTGGAGTGGACATCACCATCCCAGAATCCTCAGGATTAGGGAATGAACGTATTCTACTATAGACTTATTGTGATTCTAGCAATGGAAGAAATTATATCAATGATATGGAGGCAGTAGCCACTGGAGGTTTTGAGGGCAGGGAGAGGGAAAAATAGGTATAATATGGGAGCATTTTTGGGACTTTGGAATTGTCCTGAATGACACTGCAATGACAGATACAGGCCATTATAAATCTTGTCATAATCTACAAAATTGAACGGGAGAGAGTGTAAACTACAATGTAAACTTTAATCCATGCTTAGTGGCAATGCTCCAAAATGTGTTCAGCAATTGCAATGAATGTACCTCACTAATGAAGGATGTTGTTAATGTGGGAAAATATGGGAGGTATGGGGAGTGGGGCATATGGGAATTCCCTATATTTTTTATGTGTCATCTGTATAATCTAAGTATCTTTAAAAAAAAATAAAAAAATAAAAATAAGTATGCTCAGTCCACTGAGGGCTTTTCACTGTCATTAGTCTAGAAATGTTAGACTTAATCCCTAGTAAGAAAGAGGACTGAAATTATTTTCTCTTTTACTGAACAGTAAAACACCTTTACAGCAGGTTGGTGTCGAAGGACTGAATGTTTTCAAGTCTGAATTCACACAATTCTTAGAAATATTTTCATTACCATACCATCTTTCCTCTTGGCCCCATTATTTCTCAATCCCTCAATTTCAAACATTTAAAATGTTGAAACTCTGGTTCTACTTCATCTTTTTATTAAAGAAGCTGAATTAATTATTCTAGGTCTCTGTTCAGCTCTGACATCCTAACAATTGGGCAGTAAAAAAAGATTACCTATTGAAGCAGAAGAAAGAGAAAAACAAACATATAAACCAGCAGTATTCGCTTCAGTAGGAAACGGCATGCATTGTACTGTGGACATAGTGGGTATCTCCTCTGTCAAGAGACATCCCATCCTTAAAGAACAAATACTAAACAGGCTCTAATTACTGTATCCAGGTGCCAGAAACAGCAATCCCTCCCTTTTGATTTCTCAACTTCAAACTTCTTGAAATTGAAAAATTCCTCCAAGGCCATAAAGTTTTATTTTACTGGGGTCCAGAGCAAGCTGAGTTTAGGATTAATTAGCAACATAAATAATTCTCTGGTCATTTTCATGAATATTCTTGTTTCTTCTTTCCCATTTCAGAGGCATCAAACTTACTTACCACATCAGAGATGATATATAAAGTCTAACTTCCTCCATCTGTGGCCTAGGTGAAACTTTAGCTTCACTGTCAGATGAAATTGGGTTGTTTGTCTAAGATAAACTAAAAACATACTTTCCTTCTCTAGACCTCGACCTTCCATACAAAACAAAAGCCCAGCTAGTTTGTTCAGAATGAAAAAACACTGAGCCTGTAAGTTTGTCAAACTATTGTCCCTAAAACTCAAGCCCCAAAGATAGCAACTTTTCTAGAATCAGCTGTATTTACAGTAGACCAGGGAATAAAGTATGTTATTTCTATTGCCCAAGTCATTTAGCCCTGCCCATGAATGGAGACAGCAGGGTAGCAAAAATTTTTATCAACTGATATTTTGGCAATGTTATGAGCAAGATGAAGCAATGTAAAATAAAAAGAAGGGTAATAAGACAGGCTAGCTTTGGAGTCAAAATGCTTCACCAGCCAAAAAAATTTCAGAGAGGTTTTCTGAAAGACAAGGTGAGGTCTGAATGGCCTCTAAATGAGGAAACAAAACAACATGAAAGAAGCTTAAGAGGACCAGTAGGGATAAAACTAGTGATAAAGAAGGAATGCCTGAGCTGCTATTTCATCTGCCTTAGGCTCATTATGACATTTTTCCGTGACAGAACAAAACACTCATGAAGATCCTACAGTAGTCAAGTTTTGGATACTGAACCTCATTAATACACAGAATGAATTAGCATTTTTAAGGGGTAAAGTGAGCTCCACTTAAAATTAGAACTATAGTTAACAACTAAAAGGATATGGATTTACAGGAAGCTTTATTGAAGAGTACCAGTAGACTAAAAGAAATTTGAAATTCTTAATGTTTTCTATAAAAATAAAATAAAACAAAATTACTTGAATGACAGCTTAAAGTAAAAGGATAAGGTGCAAAGACCAGCAAGCTAACACTGAAAATTAATCAAATGAATAATACATTAAAGAAAGCTAAGCAGCCAAAACTATTTAGCCCTCAAACTCCTTTTCCCTTTAAGAGAAAAAATCCATCAAAAACAATTTCATGAAATAACTTATTTTATACTGCCCTCCTTTTTACAATTTTGAAACTGCTTCTGTTACCACAGGAGAATGCATTTTGTCTTTGACACAACAAATAGTTAAATTAAAGAAAACCTGCAGGCACTGACTAGAAAGGGAAGAATTGAACAAGCCCCCATTCCTCAGTTGCTATTTCACTCTTATTACTCCAGTGCGCAGAATGGGGTACGATACTGAATTGTTTGGTGCACCTGGAGAGTGTGTTTGTACATATGTACCAAACGCTCCAAGAGTTTCTTTACTCCACACCTCACTCAAGTGAAAAAATGACAAGGATAAAAACAAATGAGGGAGGGAAAAAAAAAAAAAAAACAAACGAGGGGGAGCGGATGTGGATCACGCAGTTGAGCACCTGCCTCCCATATGGCAGGTCTTGGGTTTGGTTTCCAGTGCCTCCTGAAAAAAAAAAAAAAAAAAAAAAACAACCAAAAAACCAACCAACTCAGGAAAGCTGATGTGGCTCAGTGTTTGAGTGTCGGCTTCCAACATATGAGGTCCTGGGTTCAATTTCTGGCCCCTGGTATCTCAAAAAAACAAAAATTTAAAAAGTAAATGAGGGAGGCAGCTGTTGCTCAATCGGTGGGGCTCCCGTTTGCCATATGGGAGGCCCCGGGTTCGGTTCCCGGGGCCTCCTGGTGAAGGCAGGCCCGCCCGCACTGGTGTGGTTAGCTGACCCAGTGAGCACAAGCAGCAAGGGGGGGATAAATGAATAAATAAATAAAATCTTAAAAAAATAAAATAAAATAAAAAGTAAATGAGGGGACTGGCTGTAGCTCAAATGGTTGAGCACCTACTTCCCATGTACAAGGTCCTGGGTTCAATCTCCGGTACCTCCTAAAAACAAAAACAAAGCAAATAAACAAAAAACCCAACTCAGGGTAGCCAGTATAGCTCAGTGGTTGAGTGCCGGCTTCCCACATACAAGGTTCCCAGGTTCAATCCCTGGCCCCAGTACCTCAAAAAAATAATAATAAAAATAAATAAATAAATGAGGTATATGCTGAGAAATAAAAGCTCATTTAAGAAGCTTTTTCCCTTCTTTTCATGTTGCTTGGTTATGGTACAGACAAAATTATATATACCAGCATTTAAATACTGTTCTAATAGTTATTATATATAAGAAAAGTAGCCATGTTAGAAGTATCAATCCAGAAACATAAATCAGTTCAATATAAGGTACTTGGGTAAAGGATAACCAAGTAAGTGTTACAGGTAATACTAAAACCTTAGATGGGAAGCGGATGTGGCTCAATCGATGGAGCTCCCGTTTACCATATGGGAGGCCCCGGGTTCGATTCCTGGGGCCTCCTGGTGAAGGCAAGCCAGCCCGTGCGGCCTGGTGAGCTGACGCAGCAAGATGACGCAACAAAGGGAGACAAGTAGACACAGAAAAATGCACAGCAAATGGACACAGCGAGCACAAGCAGCAAGGGGAGATAAATAAATAAATAAAATCTTAAAAAAAAAAAAAAAAACCTTAGCAATCATCTAGCCCAAATCTTACTATTACTCAAGAAAGAAAATGTAAAAGAATAAAATTCAGCTAGAGTTAAACCTGGATTTATCCCCAAGGCATTTCATCTGCCAAAATATGAGCTTGGGAAAAATAACAGCATGTGCCCAAATTCATTGCAAATAAATTAAACACCTGTATATATTTAAAGATTCTTGAAAATGGGAAAATTAGGTATAATGGTACTAAAGAAAGAACCAGATGCTAGTGTAATTCAATGAGGAACAACCTTCAGAATCAGCTGGAGTTAATTTTTCTACTGCTAAGTAAAATTTCAGAAGTAAGCTAATGTTGCATGTACATGGAATGAGCTAAAATATATTATCCTATTTCTATCTTGGAATTGTAAATAAATTCATTGTTACATGTAGCCCTACATAATATATATTAAACATAAAGACAGATCTCTAGTCTAAGATATACTCTTCAGCATTTGTCACTTGCCTGTAGTAACGTGACTGCAAGTAGGTTGAGCACACAGCTTTGGAAACATGACTAGCAGAACCAAAGTCAATGACCTTCACTCGGTAAGGTTGGCGCACTGGATCCACCAGCATTATATTTTCAGGCTTAAGGTCAGCATGAATCAGACCAAGGCTCTTGAGCTTCATCAGGGCTGTGGCCACCTGCTGTAAGATTGGTCTGATGTACTTGAGTGGCAGTGGGCTAAACTTGTTCTGCTTTAGAAAATCATATAAGTTCTGCTCCAGCATCTCAAACACAAGGCAGGTATGATTTTTATGCTGAAAGCACTCATAAGAACGCACAAAATTATACTCATCAGCATTTTCACTGCTTAGGCGGGAAAGGATGCTCACTTCAATTTGTCCTTGTCTAGCATAGGAGGGGTGGTTCTTCAAGATCTTAATAGCCACAATTTCCTTGGTGCTCCGCTTCCAACATTTAGCCACCTGTCCAAATGTCCCCCGGCCTAGGAACTCCAAGACTTCATAGCTGTTGGTCATAGAACAAAGGATCTCATGCTGCACCAGCTGGTAATCCCCTTCTCCACTGGAACTGCTACTCTTTGTGGTCACAGTGGTGGTTGTGGCAGCAGCACCCACCACAGTCCTGTTTTGCAGCATGAGAGGGGGATGTTCTTCTATGATCTGCACGCTACCGTTGCTGTCAACTTCCTCACTTTTTCTTTTCAATCCACATTTTTGATATGGCTCAAGCAAAGAAACGTTGCTTCTGTGAGTCAGGGTCTGGCTGCTTTGGAAGGTTGATGTAGCAGCACTGCCCGAGCTATCAGCGGCTGTTACAACAATATGCTCCACTGCAGGAGCTGGGAGGAGGAGGCCCTGGTCGTAGGCAGGGATGTTGAAATTTGCTACCTGGTGAGAGGAGCTGGCTTGCCCTTGTGTGGCTGGGAGGGTTTTGCTGTGGGTATAATATTTGTCGTTGCTGCTCTGTCCTGAAACATCCCAGCTAGAGGGCTCTATTTTCAGTTTCTTTGCACTGCAGAAGGCACTCGACGACACTGATGGGGGGGAAAACACCTGCAGCTGTGATGCCATACCTACATTGAAAGACAGGAAGAATTAGACCATCTCAATTTCACACAAAGCCTCAATTAGTATGTAAGAAAAATTTTCCAAAAAGTGTTTCCTGCTATAGAAGAATAAACCTTTTTGTCTAATTACACATCCTTTATCACTCTTTGAGATTCAACAATAATTAGACATACTGCTAAAGAGTATGAACATCTATGACGGTCTACAAAATAGTAATAATAATAACATTAGATAGCATGCTTATAAAATTCACAGATGAGAACCAAAGTTGGGCAGGATACATAACACCACTAACTAACAGGTCCAAAAACATAACAGGGAAAAAACTACAAGGTAAATCTAGCAGATGAAATTTAATACAAATATAAATTCCTACACTTAGGTCCAAAATGTGACTAGAACAAAGCACAAGGATAAGAGATGCAAAGCTTAGCAGCAACATATTTGATAAACTTTTAGTTGATAAAAGAAACATGATTTAATACTATTCCCCTCCCCTCAAAAGGTAATTCAATCTTAAACTACAGTCTCAGAAATAGTATCCAACCTAGAGAGTATCTTCTGAGGAAGTACAGGGAGTCATCTTAGAAAAATAAGGGAGAAGGGGGTGAGAAAGGCCCAGCTTTCTGTTCCTGAATGTCCCACAGACATTTCAAATTCAATAATCCCAAAGCCTAAACCCCAAATTATTACTTTCAAAATAAATTCCAAACATTTGACATAGCTTGCAAGCCACTTCATATTTACCTTCTCCCTTCTCAACCATCTGCCCCTCAGATGCCTTAGGGCTCTATCCTATTCCCTCTGGGCTCCACACTATCCCTCTTTTCAGTAACTACTCCCAAGATCAGTCATCAGATACTGATTCTCAAATCTGTACCTCTAACCCAGACTTCTCTTTCTTGAACTCTAAACCCTTATATCCAAATGCCTACCTCAGTAATGCCTCTTGGATGTCTTTAAGACACCTTAAATTCAACATATCCAAATCTAAACTTATGATCCTCTACCCTACCCCACCCTCAGTTTTCTATCTCAATTATGACATGCCCCCATACACCTAATATCTCAAGCCAAAAATTAAGGAGGCAATGAGCTTCAGTTTCCTCATTTATAAAATGACAGGAATACCTACCTCAAGGTGGTGTTCTGAGCATTAAATGATTAAATACATATAAAGTGTTCAGTATCTGGCCCACACTTATTATTATCCTGACTTATTTCTCCGTATCTAATCTAAACAAAGCTTATCCCTTCTACCTCCTAAGTAATTTATGGGAACCTTGAGAAAAAAGTATAAATTAAAGGCTAAAGTTCGTGCAATTTAACACCATTAGCCATTATTCTATACCCATATTGGCACCATTCTAGTTCAAACTGCCAGTAGCCTCTAGACTAATTCCTTGAATCCACTCAGAGGATCTTTTAAACAATGCAAATTGGATGACTGCTCTCTTTCTTAACCACCTCCCTCTCCCCTCCCTCAGTGTTTCCAATGCTTTGGGGATAAAGTCCATAATCCTCAATCTGCCTTTAAAGGTCTCCAAAAGGTCACTCACTGTCTTCCTACATCTTGCCATCCTGATTCCTCTACTCGAGCCATTAAGCTCTTCTTTCTGTTCTTGGAAATTCTCTTACCTCTGTTTTACCACAAAATTGAGCCAAAGTGTTGAACAATAAAAAGTAACAAAATTTCAAGTATCTGTTGAGCTACTAATTTCAACAATCCTTCAAATGAAAAACATGAACATAAACCTTATGTACTTAAAAGTTTCTTTTATAAAATAATTTGAATGTCCTCTAATATGTAGATGACTGCTAGGAAAATTGTTCCCTGACACTCACCCTCCAACACACCCACCACAATCATCACCACCACTCCATGCACTCCTACAACATCCTGTTCTTCCCTTATAACTAACTTGTAATTATTCATTAAATGCTACATTCCCAGGTCCATAAAAGCAGATACCGTATCTGTCTTGTTCTTTGTATCACCCAAGCCTGCCACAGACTTTGAATACAGACACTTAGTATTTGCTAGGTGAATGATATGAACTCTACCTTCCAAATGCATATCTACAACTCCCCAACACTCATATTAAACTACATCACTTCCAAATGCTTGTTTCTTGTTTTGTTTTCATGTCCATCTGCTTTATCTGTGCAGTGCTTGAGAAATGGGGGAAGTCTCCATTCCAATCCACATAGTATAATTTTACTAGTCATTAAGAGAATAAACACAACTAGAAAGGAAGGAAGCCAGACAAAGGATGTTATAGAACATAAAAAAGCAACTGTGTACATTTCTTTGTGCCTGAATGCAACTAAAAACCATCTGCTCTGGACTAGACAGTTGGAATGAAGAACAAATCCTCGGCTCTCAATTTCTAAAATGGAATTTTAGATTTCTAAAATGGTTTGGATTTATTTTAAGCAAAAGTTTCTGTAATTTATGGGAACCTGAGAAAAAAGTGTAAATTAAAGGCTAAAGTTGGTGCAATTTAACACCATTACTAATTTATAGATCATCTTGTTCTACTTAATGACGTAACAACAAATATAATAAAAGAAAAAGTTGAAACCAAGCAGCTCCTTTACAAACTTTATCTATTAAAATATATGCAAAAGTATGTTTTACCACAAAATTGAGCCAAACTGTTGAACAATTAAAAGTAACAAAATTTCAAGTATCTGTTGAGCTACTAATTTCAACAATCCTTCAAATGAAAAATATGAACATAAACCTTATGTACTTAAAAGTTTCTTTTATAAAATAATTTGAATGCAAAATTTGCAGTTTGCAGCTATATTTAAGGATATGAGGGCATAAAATAATGGTACTGGGTAGAATTCCTGAAATGTAACACCAAAATTTTAAAAGTATGTTCATAATTAGACACTCTAAAAATACTGCATTTACAGAGTAATGTTATTGACAACTTTTCACCCAATAAACAAAATAACAGATACTGATGGTTTCAAATCTTCACAATGGGCACTACAATAAGCACAAGTTCTAGGAAACCTTTCCGAGGTTTAAGAACATAAATGAATATAATTCTTATTGGTTACACAAACTGAAGTTCACCTAAAGGAAAAGAACCACCCAGAATTTCACTGGCCTTCCCCAGAGCAAGAGTGTGCTGCACTTAGTCAATATCAGACAACCAGGAGACTGACAAAGTGACTAATACTCATCCTGACCTGAACTAGCACAAGCTGAAAAAAATATATAGAATCAAAATTGCCTAGAAAAATCACTCTTATATAGCACTCTGAAATTCAGCTAAAAACAACATTTTCTGGATATAGGAAAACTACTGTTCCACAAAAATGATTACTAGGCCTCTGCAAATGGGGAGGCAACTCTGTTAGGCCAAATAAGGAGACCTTCCAAACCAAAATATGGAACTGACATCTGTGGAAAACTTACTATGTATCAGGCTCTGTTAAGCAAATTACAAATATTTTCAATCCACATGGGAACAGCTCCCAATAAATAAACGGTATTTCTGATTTTCTGAAGTGCTGCACCTCTTCACTACAACAAAGAAGTCTTTTCATTTCAAACCTGACTTTTCCAAATTTGACATATTTGCCAACTGTAAGAATCGCAAACTAGAACTATAGGCAAAAGGCTATAGGTACTTGCACTTACTGTTAAAAAAGATGAGTCTTACTAGAACCCACTGTTTTCAAAGATAATCCAATTAACAGCTTCCCCATTCCCTGGCAAGGTCACATCTATTTAACATTTATTGGGCACTACAGGTAGATAATCTTACTACAAAGAAGAATTCAAATATTCTGAATGGAATGGAACCGTTGTTCCTGAATAGAACAGTTGGGTGTGACAACCAAGGCAACCTCCATCCCACCACACACCCCCACCCCCGCAGCATTTTGCCCTTAATCCTCAGTAACTTTCATCTACCCAGACTCACCAACACTAAATTTCTGCTGCCTTTGGTCAGTGTCAACTTTGCCTCTTTGATATAATTTAACAATTGGTGACCTAAATAACCTAAAATAAATACTGTCTATTGATTTCTTCCTCTAGCACTTGTCCGCAGGCTCAGCTGACTTGTACACAGATGTACATATTCTCCAGCACATGCTGTAGAAGTAGGCCCCAAAAGGCAGGTGGGGTCCAGATCATGTACTGACTTGTAGACCACTATGAATTTAATTGTGTGTGACTATTTATAATTATTCATTTAAAACCTGACTTGATCTTACACTGCAAGTTCCATGAGGGTGGAGTCCTGTGCAATCCTGAATAGCAGTGTGGGTGTCATGTGTGTGTATAAATGTATGTATGTATGTATATATGTATGTATGCTGGCATAGTATATGCCAAATGTTTGCTAGAATGAATGACTATAAAGAGATCACATTACCTCTCCGTATATAAATATCAGGGGATTTCAGAAATTGTTCTGACTAAATTATAGAGAAATACTCACATGATGAGAAAGAAATTATAATCTCTTGTCCATAAGAGATTGCTGGAAAGTCATGGACACATGCTCAGCAGCCATCTCCCAGCCTACCTCCCACTTTCTCCTCCTCTAGTTCTGTGCAAAGATGTTTCTGTATGTTTCCATTCCACAAGGTGGGAAGAAGGGAGGATGTTAAGTCTAATGAAAAGGCTGACCAGACCTCAGATTGGCAAACCGGAAACAAGCAGCAGCCCTAGATGCTTATTAGGGCAGGAATTTTCAGTGGCAGGGTTCCACCCCACCCCACCCCCAGCATTGAATAAATATTTCACAAACAGCACAGGGTCTCTTGCCTGCGATGCGATGTGGGGAATGCTTTCCATCCATTGGCCTTGACCCCAGCAGTTTGGCCTCCCTGTGAGACCGGCCACAACGGGATCTCTTTCCCTGCTCTTTTGGACCCTTTGTGATGTGTAGGTAATAAAGCAGTCATCTGCTCAAAGTTTCTGTTATGCCTGCGCCTACGTTCCCATGATACCATGTATCAACTCACTCCACAGATTTTGGCACAGGGAGCAAGGTGCATGGGGATGTAAGGACTGGGTTGATTCTTTGGCTGTTCTTTTTGTCCCTCTTGTGTTCCTTTTGTACAGGAGTGTCCTGGGCAGCAAAGGACTCATGGCTTTGTGAGCTAAACTGAGGGGTCACCCCCACACTATCAGCCTGGATAAGGGTACCAACCCACAGCTGGGGAACCAAGGGGCACTATCTCCATCCTCTGGGGGAAAGGCGGTGATATATGGGACTTTGAAAATCCCTCTATGAATGCCAGGAAGTTAGTTAACTGGTCCCGTGCTGTGAGCAATCAGGTTGGAGATTCCACTGCCCAGCATACACTCCCCTGGCTCATGGCTTCTCATTCTGCTCTCATTCTAGAACTCAAGCCACCCAGACTGGTCTTGAGGTTAGTGTAAAGCCAGTTGTTATTCAGGAGACTATTAGAACTGAAGAGGGCAAATCGGAGGTGAAAACAAAAGTGCAAGTTTTTCTGGAGAAGGAAATATGGGATACGAAAGACAGATATGGGCAGAAGCGGGGAGAGGATCTTCTCTCATGGCTGTTGTGACTTTACAATAAAGGCCAACTTCCACCCTGGTCAACCAGGCTGAGTGGAAGAGTCTCGGCTACCTCGTATCCAATTCCGGCCTCCAACAAACTCTTAGTCAATTGGAATTGAGAGGAGGAAGCAGAGTGGGGGAGTGGTGGTTGACTATGTGGCGGCCTTAGGTACACCAGTCAGGCACAGGGCACAGCCACAACCTTTGTTTAACTGGGTCCTTCAGAGCATCAGGGGAGCATATCCCATTCTGGGTGACCTCCCCCAAATTCAAAAATTCACAAAGCCTTGGAGTAAGAGGAGGACACTGTGGTTACACTGCTACCAACAACTGGGTATCAGATATTCCACCCCGGCCAGAAGGTTTTAGCCCCGGAACAGATAACCATTTTGCAGTAGAACATCTATTTTATTAGGAAGGGCCCCACCTAAGCTGATTCTGCTCCTTACCCCAGGGACTGAGCAGGTTTATCCTACCCTCCCTGCTTGGGGCGGGTGTTCCCGTGCTAAGGGAATGGCCGCATCGGTGACTGGCAGGGTAGCCAGCCAGACGAGGCATGCCTCTTAATCCAGGAGGAAGCCACCCCTTCCCCTCATGCCCCACAAGCTGTGTTCTTATGGCTGCCGGAGGACATCACGGGTGGGGTCTCCAAAGGGGAACTCTGGGAAAAATATGGGTTGGGAGAAGGGCCATGGGCTCAACAGGGACAGTCTGCACCTGTCTACCCCCCTCCCCACAATCCCCAGCTGGGGGCAGTGTAAGAAGAGAATTATTCTGCAATTCTCCTGCCTCTCCCTTCTGCCTCTCCCTTCAGCCTGACTGAGTTGTCCTGCCCCAAGAGGGACTTCTCTACCCAAACTTGACTAAATTAAAAATGGCCTAGGGGTGGGGCCATATGTCCAGTGCATATACAATTTGGGGGCAGTGAATAGACCTTTATGGCACTTTTGGATAAAGACGTCCAGGTTACTAGCATTCCAGAAGACAGGGAATAGTGTGGGCACAAAGGTACAAGGACAGAAGGTTACTGTTACCCTGTGGGTCAGTCCCCATGGCCTTCTGGCTGCTCCTGTGGCTGTGCTCCCCACTGAGGAATGCATTGCAGGAGGCGATGTCCTACATCACTGCAATTACCATCAGCAACTGTGGGAATGCACTCCCCCATCCAGAAAATTCTGGCCATCACTGTTGGCAAGTGACAGGTCATATACCCCAGTGCTCCCATCTCCTCACTGCACTGTCCAGCAGTGATGGCGAAAAGGGCATTACTGAACTTATAAGGACCTTCTGTCTGCAGGTGTCCCCTGCTCCACTCTCTCTGCCTCTAACAGCCCATTGTGGTTGACTATAGACTATCAGGGCTTGAATGCAGAAGTGCCCCCTTTGGTGCCCACAGTCCCACACGTTATGTTATTTGCATATTGGTGCCAGCACAGCCCTCATGTCAATATCCTGGCAGATCTATATTGGATGACATGAAAGGCAGGTGCTTTTCACTGTGGAACAGAGAAGGAGTAGGCCCTGCAGGAGGTAAAGGCAGCTGTTTCAGCCACCCTGCCTCTGGAAGCTTTGGAGCTAGAATGTCCATTAGAGCTACAAGTTTCTGCCACTTGGACCCATGCCTACAGGTCCCTATGGCAGAAGGTGGGAACAAAAGGAATCCACAGACCCCTGGGTTTGGGGATCAAAATTTCCCAGGCACAACCCAGCACTACTCTCCCTTCAAGAGGCAACTTCTGGTGTGCTATTGGGTCTTGGTGGAAATGGAAAGGATCACCGAAAGCTCAGTTCCACCTGAGGCCAAAAATCCCCATCATGGTCTGGATCCTGGGTAATCAAAATACTCACCCAGAGTATAGACTACAATGTGAACATGCTTAATGGCAAAGCCTCAGGATACGTTTATCAATTGCAACGAATGTGCCACACTAATGAAGGATGTTTATGTGGGAGGGTGTGGGATGTGTGGGGAGTGGGGCATATGGGAATCCCTATATTTTTTTGTGTAACATTTTTGTAATCTAAGCATCTTTTAAAAACTGAAAAATAGGGGGTCGGATGTGGCTCAACTGATTGGGCGTCCGTCTCCCATATGGAGGGACCCGGGTTCAATCCCCGAGACCTCCCTGTAAAAATAAATAAATAAATAAATAAATAATAAATAAATAAAAACTGAAAAATAAATTATATATAAAAAAAAAAAAATACTCACCCAGGCAATGCCCAAGAACAGAGCATCATCAAATGGGAGTGGAACATTCAGAATGCTATCCCGGGCCACCAGGGAATGACACACATGCCTGAATAGATGGTGGAGGCCCTCTACAACAATGATCCTGTTGCAACACCAGATGAAGTCCTTCCCCATCCTGACTCAAGGATGCCCCCCCAGCTCAGCGCTGGTCACCAATGGATCAGCCAAGCTGCTCTGGCACTGGAACAAGTGCCCAACGGGCTGAAATGCAAGCAGTTCTCTTAGCCCTGAACACTCAGACCCAAGCACCCCCACGGACCTGTTTACTGACTCATGGGCTATCACCAATGGCTTAGCAATCTGGTCAGGTTCATGGGAAGAATGTGACTAGAGAATCAAAGATTCCCCAATGTAGGGAAGGGACCTTTGGAAACACTTGGTGGTGTGGAAAGGCATCATCCATGTTACCCATGTTGATGCACAAGACAAGCGCCCGTATCGCAACAATCACTGGAATGCTCTAGCTGATTAAGGAAGCACCAAGCTGCTTTTTGCACCTGACGAGGCTGGAGATCCTCCTGGGAGAAAGACAGAGGATGAGCCCTGCCTGGATAAGGATAATAAACTTACCCTCAGTGACATCCATGAAATAACTGAATTTCCACCCATGGATTCACTATCACACTGGACATGGAAATTCTGACATCATGAAATTATGGGCTGAGGAACACAGAGTACCTTTTTTGTTAAAAGAGCCCAATCTGCCATTTATCAATGTGCAAGCCAGAGACCCAAAAGGACATTTAGGAGCTATTCCCAGAGGGGCTGCATCAGGCTACTCATGGCAAGTGGATTACATCAGCCCTCTCCCACCATCCCAAGGTGGGAGACATCTGTTCATTCAGGCTATGACCTTGCCTTTCCAGTTCATCATGCCGATGCAGTACCTACATGGATGCAGTACCTATGTGGGATACCTTGGAAAAGAGGTACCCCTTTGGGTACCCAGATGACATCTCCTCTGACCAAGGACCTCACTTTACAGCACCATCTACTCAATAATAGGCCCAGACTCACAGCAGCAGATGGACCTTCCACATCACCCACCACCCACAGAAGAACTTTAATCGCCACCTAAAAAAGGAGCTTCAGCTACACCCTGTAAAAGAGTTGTCAAGGTATCATTGTCTATACCCTGACAACTCTCTTACAGGATGGACTGTCTGCCTTACTGAGACCCCCTGGAAGCTAAGCTCAGCAGTTCCCTTGAAGGGAAGCACAGCCTAATCCAGCTTCCTATCACGGGGAGAGGAGGAGGGTGGGGGAGGAACCCAGGCTTTGCTGCTCATCCACTCTTACAGCCATCAAGATGAGGATTAGCCCCAAAAGGGAGGTCAAGGACACACCACTTGGGTCTCTCCTTTTCAGCCAGTCAGGCATCATCCTGCCTTTTAAACCCTTTACAGCCTGTATACAATTCCCAGGATGATGGGAGGTTAGGGCAGCCAGGCAGAGGGTCTGGATGATCGAAACAGGCCTAGAAGTACTTAACACACATGGGGTGACAATCCAGTGGGAGGGACCTGTGGGGTCTGACAGTCGCATACTAGAGGTTGGAGGGCAAAGCCTACCTCTGGTTGGGACACCAGTTCCCCTGCGAACAGTCATGGGATATCTCGGAGGAGTCCTGACAACTATCAGAAAGGAGTGAAAGTGGACCAGAAAATATAGGTAAAGCATTCAGATCAATGGAAAGATGTAAGGTTATAGCTCAAGGCAAGGAACAGTCACACTGGGTAGCCTTACAGGGAAAAAATAAGTTACTGCAAATAGGCCAAGAAAAGTGTCTCCCACAGGAAGAGGCTACACAATCATCCTGTCAGGACTAATTACTGCTCCTCTCTCATTTTCTATAGATATGACCCAGCAGCAACCTGGAAGGAAAACACCTTCATCCAACCAACCCAGGCCATCATGGTGGCAGGGAACCTGACCGACTGCTGGATCTGCCATCTGATACCTCATTCTCTACCCCCATTTGCTGGGTCTGGATTGACACTCAAAGAGTTGATTTTTCTTGACTCATATTTGAACTAATACCAGGAAGTCCTTCATTTATGTCCTGTAAGAAAGACAATGGCACAGCCATTGGCTGAGCACTTCTCCACACCCCTGGAGAACCTGTCAGGATGCATCAATTCCCAATATAATGAAACTAATAAATGGCTCAGTCACCTTCTCGCCAGCAATCCTCAGATAACCAGTGACTCTCTAGAGGTGGGCTGTGCCCCTACCGGGTTTTCTACACAGTTGGTTGGACAGTGACAAGACAATGCACCCTCAGGTTTTTTACCTGTCCTCTTGAAAATTCATAACCAGTCTGCAACATAGTGTTTGATTATCACATTGCCTTAGAATTCCTCCTAGCCCAACAAGGAGATGTATATGCTATTGATAATACCTCCTGCTATATATGGGTTAAACCTCAAAGGAGGAGGACTAGGAGGTGATGTATATTCAATAGGAAGCCCACAGATTGCAAAGTACACAAACAAATTCTCTGTGGGGCCTCTTTAGCTATCTCCTGGGGAGTAGAGGGGCATGGATGCAACCATTACTTCAGACAGAACTGATCACCCTACTTGGAATGCATAGGTGAAGCCCTCCTGGTGTGCTGCAGCCACTGGTGTTCCCAAACCTTCACTGTCAACACAGTTGAGAGCCACGGGCTCACAGGCCCAACCCAAAGTCCACCTTCATGCACGAAGTGAAAGACAGGATTATGTTGTGGAAGTTAATACAAAGGAGTAGGCCAGGTCTGGTCGAGAAGCAGAAGGGTCGACTGCTGAGAAAGTCGCGGACACACACCCAGCGACCATTTCCCAGTACTTGCCTACCCCCACCTCCTCTTCTATTGTACGACAATGTTTCAGTCTGTTTCTTTTCCACAATCCAGGGTAGATGATTGGTCTAATGAAAAGGCTGGAACAAACCTTAAACCCAGAATCTGGGAACAAGCAGCCCCAGATGCTTATCAGGGCAGGAATTCTCAGTGGCAATGTCCCTCCCCTCTCCCTAGAAGGAATAAATACTACACACTCAAACAGTACAGGGTCTCTCCCCTCCAATGCCAAGTGGGGCACGCAGAGCTGCCATCCACCAACCTTGACCGTAGCAGTTTGGCCTCCCCAGGAGACTGGCCACAATGAGATGTCCTCCCCTGTCTTTTGGACTCTTTGTACTGTGTAAGTAATAAAGCAGTCATTTGCTAAAAGTTTCAGTTGTGCCTGAGCCTGTATTCCCAGGATACACCATGTAGAAATTCGCTCCAAAGAGATTATATATATTAATGTTCTAAATATAGTAAAACCAAAAATAAATAAATAAACTTGAAACCCTAAGGACACCATTTGAATCAAAGTTTTCCATCCCCTTTCTGTAGCACTTCCTTCATAAGGAACCACGTGAAACAAGCCAGTTCCCCAACTGGTATGCAAAAATAGAGTGTGGAATAGTGGTGTTAGCTGCCTGTGGAGTAACTACACAACTCTATGTAATTTCCAGCCTTTTAAAAACGATTTTCTAATAATTTGGTAAACTGGTTGAGAGGTATTTTCCTTTTAGTCAGGATACTTTTTTCCTAAATTTCAATAGCTCTCAGATTTATTTGAAATGATGAATCTATTGCAATAGAACAAAAGAAAAGTAGATATTTTGTGTTTGGTGAAAAGGTACTACTTTAGTATGTGTACAGGACAGTCTACTGAGTCTATAAAATTTATTAGAATAAAGTATACTATGCCTCAAGGAGTTTCCAGCCTAAGAAAAAGTCAAATTAACAAAGCAAAAACAGATCAATATGAAACATAAACAACACTAAAAGAGGACCCTGTTCAGCCAGCAGAGGCCTAAGGAAAATAGGGTTTAAGTGAGGTAACAACAGTTTGGCAGATGGAAGGAAGAGACTCTTTGGGAAAAATGAGACAACTTTTGCAAGTACATTAAGGAATGTGGAAAAATGAGAAATAGTTTAGAATCAAGAGATTTATTTAATGGGAGCAGAAGACATGGGCAAAAAAAGTACAGGGATTCTTGTAGTTAAAAGACTTGCTAGAACAGAAAAACAAAACTAAACAAAGAAACAAACAAAGACTCTTGCTAAAACAAACCCTCTAATATCAAGATGAGCGAAATGAGACTCAAAAACCCAAACAAGTTTTACACAGAGCTAAGGAGTCTAAATGGTTTCAAAGAATTCAGGTCTTCTGATTTTTCTTCATTAAGTACTCTGGGAAAGCACTGTACCAAGTGCCCTTAAAGAATCCAAAATAAACACAAATACATATCTTCAAAGAACTTTAGAACATTGCTGAGGTGACATAACATAAAAAAAAAAAAAAATACAAAAACAGGATGTAAAATAAACAGTGCCAAATTATGCGCTACAAAAAAACAACTAAGGCGGGGATTAGAAACCAAAAGCAAATCAGTGATTATTGGAGCAGTACTTGAATGACATGCACTGGGGAGGAATTAATAACAGTAAAATTTTAAAACCGTGAAAAAATACAGATTATTTTCCACAGTCATGAAAATGAAATAAAAGGGCAGATCAAGCAGCTCATGTTTCCAAAATTATTTCAAATTTTAAAAAGACTAGTTACAATGTGTAACAGTTGCACAAATTCCAAGTATAAGAGGTTTACAAGGCAGATTTGACTCACTAATTTCTATCAACACACAATTGACTAAGCTTTTTATCAAAACAAAACCACAGAACCGAAGGAATTCTACATTCCGGAGAACTGCAAACTTTGAGAGTATCTTTTTTTCTTTTAGGAGGGAATTCAGGTTTAGTTTAAAATCTCAAGTTACCAATCAAAACTTGCTCCAAAATCCATAAAACTACATGTGTCCAGAAATAGAATAAACTATATATTCATGAAGATATCACCAGGAAAAGTTCTATTTGCCAATAGGAACCAGTATATTTAGAAGATCTCATTCACCATTTTACTCCGCAGATGCTTAACTAGCTTGGCTGCCTCTGGTTCCAACCACAAGTTCTTAACTGTCCTTCAAGCCAGGAAGAATATCTTAAATTTAGTCAATGGTATCCTTCATCATACCATCATACCAGTATTATAACACAGAGAACCCTGAGATAATTACACACAATGATACCAAATCACTAGGTGAATAACAACTATTAGGTAAAACGACCTGTAGTAGATTTTTAATCTTTTATAGAAAGCTTCAGGCTTCCGTGCGGGGTGGGGGGAGGCTGGTAATGGTTGGCGTTCTTTATAATCTTGGGGGGGGGGGGCACACAACTATAGACCAGGAATCAAAAATAGTTTTGCAAACAAGAGCAAAATTGTAGGTTTTACTGAGGGCATCAGCCACTTAGTTTAACCCCACTTGATGAGTAGCAGGAAACCACACTGCTGTTTTCATCGGTTAGTAAGAAACAAGATAAAGGATAGACTGGGGCAGAAGAGTACAGTTGAAATGAATATATTGATGTGATTACTGAGAAATTCCAAAGAATCAAGAAAGAGGATCAAGGGTTGCCTCAAGATGAGTCTATCAATAACTGAATGGTTAAAGTGCAGAAGAAGATACACTGGCACTTGGGGCTATTTTTTCTTTCCCCTTCCCGAAACAGCTCCCCCGCCCTCCACCAACCCGAACTAAACAGGAAAGAAAACGCGCCCAGCATAAACACAGGCCATTGCTCACGGTTTGTCACCACAACAAACTGGAGGTTAGACCAGCGCTCCTGGAGACCGAGCCCTAGATTTTGGTTGCTAGGCACAAAAAGAGGGCCTCCTCCCCGTGAACAGTGCGGGTCTTACCCAGGAATTTTAGCTGTTCCCTCACCTTAAAAAAAAAAAAAAAAAAAAAAGCTTTGAAAGTGGCGACAAGCGCAAAAGTTTCCCTCTAAGCCAAGCCTCTACATCTGCCTTGCACAGATACATATTAGATGGGCTGGTCCCATGTAGTCTCCAGCATCATTTCAAATTACAAACCTAACGATTACAGAACATTAGCAGAGAGGAGAGGAAAGCTTCCACACCCACCCCACCACCACCAGCCTTTCCAGACACCACTTCCTGGTCCCAAAGAGCACAAATTAACTCAAAACCATGGTGATAAGCAGAGCCGTGAAATACACACGCACAAGCCATACACTGGAAACCAGCCACCACCGCCAGGGAAAAAACCGGCCGGGTAAGGAGACGCAAGGCGGCCCCCTGTCATCTGAGTACAACAACACGCCCAGGAGAGAAGTGGCAGGAGGCAAGAGGAGTTGCCCCGAAAACAAGCCCGGAGCCTCCCCACTTTCTTGGGAACACAATCCTCTCCCGCCACCGTGAGCGGCCGGGGCCGCGGCGCGGGGTCCCGCTGAGAGAAGCGCCCCCCGCAGGCCAAGCGCCCCCCGAGAGCCCGCAGCAGGTTCGGCCCCGCCTCGGGGAGCCGATGGAAGGTCGCTCCCGGCCGAGGCCCCCGCTCGCCCGCCCTGACTCACCGCCGGTGTGTCTGGTTCTCAGCCGCGAGCTGGAGCTGTCGTGAGGAGGCGGCGGAGGAGACGAGATGCGGGGCCCCGCCGCCGGGTCATCATACCCCCGCGCCAGCGGGCCCAAGCCCCGGCCTCCGCCCCCGCCCCCGCCCCCCGGAGCCGCCCCAGCGCCCGTCCCGCGCTGGGAGCCTCCTCAGCCTTCCACCCTCTCCACCACCCCGGCCCCTTCCCGCCGCCGCCGCCGCCGCCGCCGCCGCCTCAGCCCAGCGCGCTCCCGCCTCGGCCTCCCGCTGCCGTCCGGGGCCACCGCGGGGGCCCTCGCTCCGCAGCCGCCGTTGTCAGCAGACCCGATTAGCTGAGCACCGAGCTCCCGCCCCCATCCGGCCGGCCCCTCCTCGCCGGAACTAGTCACCCGCCCGGCGCCATGACACCTACTGAGGCGGAAGTGTCGAAGAGAGGCCGGACTAGGACGACTGCATAGTATTGATGGTAGTGGGAGTCGGTGGGCCTCCGTGGGGAGCCAGTGTGGATTGAATGCGGGGGCCGGTTTCTCGGACCCCTCCGCCCGGCAGACTTCGCGATGATTTAAAGGTTCTTGGTGGCGGTAGAGGGTCTGGCTGTAAAATGTCATCCCAGCCAGTGTGACATCACCACAGCCTAGTGTGACACCCCCAGAGACTAGGCCGCACGCGAGGAGGCAGCGCCTATCCGGGAAGCCTCCTGCTGTTAAAAAAAAGTACCTCAGTTAGGCTTTAATATTTTGTTGCCACCTAGAGACGTTCTAGCAATGTGACAGCCGTGTGCGGGGTCTGTAAGCCTCATGTGACACTTGGGGTTGGAGGTGGGGTGGGGGGATCGCTCCCATTCCGCCTTGGGAACCTTGTTTACCTTGAGAGGTGAGAAAGCATAGCTGTGCTCTAAATCAAACCCCTCAAAACATGCAGTGAGAGAAATGCTAGCACCAAAATTATCTTGCCTGTACCCGGAGATAGCAAGGCTGGGTACTCAGGAAACCGCGCTTGCTGGGCACAGAATTCTGAGAAAATAGATAGTAAGAGAAAGACAGTTGCTGTCTCCCAATGCCGAAAGAGTCTGTAGAACATAAGATATTCCTCCCGCTGTGTAAAATGTTCTCATTCCTAAAGTGGAGGACATTTTTAGGTGAACTGTAATACATGTGCATTTTCTCCATCCCACAAGTGATGGCCGTAGCAATGATCTGAGCCATGGAAACTGACTTTCCAACGCCATGGGTATTTGCTTATACTCTTTGAGGAGGGGGACAGATGCGGCTAAGACAGGATTTTGCTATGAAACTGTATTTCTCAAATCTCACTCATTACCCATCCTTGACTTCTTGGATCCCCATCTCCTCACAAAAAAAGAAAATCAAAATATTCATGAAAATGTACCAAAGTGATTATATAACCTTTTAAGGAATGTCATTTGAGTTTCTCTCCTGACTTAACACTGGGAGCTGTTCCATTTTATTGGGAACAGGGAAGTTTATTTCCCTAGAGGACCAGGGTTAGCAAAAATGTTTAGTTCCTAAGGGAAGTTTTGTTTTCTTATTTTCATAGAAACTTCCTTCTTAATGTTTAAAGAACATAAAGTCAAAAGGAACACAGTGCTCCAGTCTAGGTCACCACTGGAATTGTGAGGAGAGAAATTAGAGATGGCCTAAAGTCCTTCACATTGGGCTGGCCTGGGAAACATCAAGACATTTAGAGTGGGTGAGTATGTCTGCTTAGGGACCCAGGAAAAAGCAGAAACCTGGGCTCTGTCATAGAGCAGATCTGCTCAAAAAGCATACTGCATACACACTAATCTCCATACCATGCCTTGGTTCAACCCAAGTCCATGACATGCTCCTAAGTTCCTACTCTCCCTCGTTATGTCCTTTTCCTCTTTTCAAACACATCTCAAACTTCACCTTTTGTGACTTTCCTGATTATCCCCCTCTTTATTCTAATTTAGTTCTGTACCATCATCTGACTACTTAGAAATTTATTTATTTGTACCTTATTTATTTATAACATAAATTTGGTTATTATTTGTTGATCTCTATTTTCATTGTTTCTAGGTCATTTTCTCAGCCTGTCTCACTACACAGGGAGCTTATTGACCAGTGAGGAAAAATTAGTGTGCAGAGAGTTAAAAATTTTAAGTGAAGTGTAATGAAAATAAGACTTGAATGAAGGAATCAGGGAAGGCCTTCAAAGGTGATATTTGACCCTGGTATGGTAAAAATAATTTCAGAGTTTAGTAGCTGGAGGTCATTTATCCATGCAACAATTATTTGTTGAGTGTCTTCTGTATACAAGCATTATATTAGACATTAAAGACACTAAGAAGAAAGAGCAGGGTCCATGTCCTGAAGGAGCTTACAGTTAAGCAGAGAAGTGGCAGGGTATAGTTAGTAAGGTAGGTTGTGTCAGATTTTGAAAGACAATGGAGAGTCTTTAGAGGTTTACTCACACAGGTAATATGAAGGAATCTATGTGCTTTTTAAAGAAATACCTGGTGGCAGTGAAAAGGATAGCTGACTGTAATGGGTAAAGACTGAAGAAAGGGAGCCTATTGATGAGGGATTGACCAAGACAGTAGCAAGGAATATGGAGAGAAGAGGGCAAATATGTGAAATATTTAGGAGGTGGAATTATAGGATTTGATGGTCAATTTCAGGACAGCTGGAGAGGGAAAAGAGGCTTTTGGCAGTTGGAAGTGCCAAAGTCTCATCCAGGGTGGGATCTCTCCCTCTAGGGCCTAGTGCCTAGATTCAGTGTTGCAGGCAAGAGGTCATTTGCTCAGGAACTGCAGTGCTTAACTTAAGCCAAGTAGGAGAAGGTGGCTGAAAGGTTGTGTCTTGGGAGGAACTGAATAAAAAATCTAGGCAATTTGTCCAAATAAGTAGTAAATCCAAGGGACTAGGACGAACAAGAAAATTTAAGTATAAGCCAACAGGATGTAAAACTGGGAAAACCCAATGTGAGTATCTAAAATAAAGGAAGAACCTGGAAAAATCCCTTGAGTCAACAAGAGGAAAGCTGCAGTGATTTTTTTTTTAATGTTTTTTTTTTCAATAATTTCAAACATAAAGAAACATTGCAAAAATAATTTAAAAGAACATTCAGATTTATTTAACATTTTGCTCTTTTGCATATCATTTGCACATACTCTCCCTTTCTCTGTTTCTCTATTCATATAAATATGCATACACACACTCATATACATATTTTTCCCTATTTGAAAGGAAGTTGCATACATGCCCCTTTATCCCCTTAACTCTCGAATGTCCTAAAAATAATTACATTCTCTTATATAACTATAATACATAATTATCAACTCCAGAAAACTTAATATTCATGTAATAATACATTTATATAGTCTACCTTCCATATTCCAGTTTTTGTCAGTTTTTCCAATAATGTCCTTAGCAGTTTTTTCCTTCAGTACAAAAGCCAGTTTAGGATTAATATTGCAATTAATTGTCATATCTCTGTAGTCTCCTTTAATCTGGAACAGTTTCTCAGGCTTTCTTTTGCTTTTATTTTTATTTTTGAAGAATACTGATATTTTTGAAGAATCCAGGCCCTACTTATTTTGGTAATATAATGTTTCTCATTTTAGGTTTGTCGTTTATATTTTGTCTCATGTTTTCTTATGATTAGATTCAGGTTATACAGTTCTGGCCCGAATACTACGTAAGTGATATTGTGTTCTTCTCAGAATATTACACCCAGAGGCACGTGATGTCTATCTATCCCTCATTGGTGATATTACTTTGAATACCTTGTCAAGGTGTCTGATTTCTCCATAGTATATTTGCTTCTTTTTTTTTTCCAAACTATTAAGCAATCTGTGAGGAGACACTTTAAGACCATGCAAATCTCCCGGTGCTTATTAAACATGTTTCCCTAGATTTAACTTCTATTCATGATTCTTACCTATACCAGTCCTCCCTTATCCCTTATTTATTTATTCATTTGCTTAGTTGTGGTTGTCTATTTATTAGTAGTATAGATTCATGGATTCCTATGTTTTTCAGTGGTTTATAATTCATTACTGTCTTTAATTATTTTTATGCTGAAATTCTCTGGATTTTGCCAGTAGGTCCCCTTTCAAGCTGGTGTGTCTTTTTGGCATGCCCCCATCATTTTTTTCAGCACTTAATTACTTTTTGCCATAATAAGATGTTTCAGAATCATCTTCTTTTTTCCCTGCACCAGCCCCAGAATCAGCCATTTCTCTTGAGGAACTCACATTCCTTTTAGTGGGGAATTATATTAGAAAACAAGATCTGGGCACTAGTTCCCCTGTGATTTTTTTATAGGATGCTTGTGGCCTTGGGTGTGAATACCAGCCCTGAATGGAGTTTCCCTACTCACACTTCCCTCAGGGTTACAAGACAGGTATCCTCAGGTTGGTTTTTTGTTTTTTTTTTGTTTTGTTTGTTTGTTTTCTTTTTCTTTCCAAGACTCCTTACAGTATCCTTAGAAGAGACAGTTTTAGTAGGAAAACATGCAGACATTGTTCATTGGCTACTCAATGAATAATTAGGATTAGCTAACTTCTATAGCAAAAAGGAAAAAAAAATCCATAAATCAATGGCTTAACACGATTGAGTTTTATTGCTTGCTCATATCAGTCTATTATCAGTGTCTAGGGCAAAGTGCCAGAGGTCCTCATGCTATGCTCCATGAAGTCATTCAGGGATCCAGGGATCTTCCATCTAGTCTTGTGGTTTCACCATTCCCTGGAGCCTTGGATTTTTCCACTGGGTCCTTTTCACCTGGCTATCAAAAAAAGGAAAGAGAAAAGATATGGAGGATTGTATGGAAAGTTTTTATATGACAGTCTGGAGGTAGCAAACACATACATCACTTCTATACACATTACATTTGTAGAAACTCAGAAACATGTATGCTTCTAACTGCAGAGAGAGGCCAGGAAATATAATCTAGCTGTGTGGTCAGGAGGAAAAGAAATAAAACTTAGCAAACAATAATAATAACCCAGTTTCTGCTACACTTATCCAAAAGCTATTCCTTATATCACTTCCACCCAGTTTTGTTCAGATAGAAGGAAGATGCTTTAATTTCAAGGAAGGTAAATTCTTTCTCCAAAATAAGGGTGCAAATCACAATTAATCTAAACCAATCCTGGTCATTCCATTTCTCTTGGCTGATGATTGTTCTAGGGGTGGGCATAGGGTTCAGTTCTAGCCTATGCAATATGAAAGAAAGTCTGTTGTGATTCTCATGGGATATTTTTTCTTTTTGGATTTAAAAGAGAGCACCTTGAGAGAGAAATTCTTTTGCTCCTGCCTCTGTCTTCTTGCTGGGACAAAGCCATGAAGACATGAGTCCTGGAGCTCATGGCCATCTAGTGACCACAATGTGACAATTAAAAGCAATGAAGGGGAGCAAGTGTAGTTCAGTAGTTGGGAGCCTGCTTCCCATGTGCTTCCCCGTACCTCCAAAAAAAAAAACAATGAAGACAAAAAATCAACATGCTGAGGAAAACAGAGGAGACATATGATGAAAACAGTGGGTCCTTGACATGCTTGAGCTTCTGAATTAATCTGGAACTACCTCCTTCTGGACTTCCTTTTAATTAAATAAATGTCCTTCTGTTGTTGTTTTTTATTCTTTTTTTTTTTTAACTCTATTTGTACATTTAGTAATTGAAAATATAAACATTTAAAAAAAAGAAAACAGATGAATAAATATATACATTTCTCAATTAAATCTAATGGATACATGTAAATATTTTTTTAATCAAACAATGTATTACACAATATATTTGGTTCATAGTAATGCATTCATTCAGTATTTGTCCTTTTGTGTCTGGCTTGCTTCACTCAACATAGTGTCCTCCAGGTTCATCCATATTGTCATATGCTTTTTGACTTCATTTCGTCTTACAACTGCATAATATTCCATCACGTGAATAGACCACAGTTTGTTTATCCATTCATCTGTTGATGGACACCTGGGTTGTTTCCAACTTTTGGCAATGGTGAATAATGTGGCTATGAACATCGGTGTGCAGATGTCTGTTCGTGTCACTGCTCTCAGTTCTTCTGGGTATATACCCAGCAGTGGTATTGCAGGGTCATGTGGCAAATCTATCTATATTCAACTTCTTTAGGAACTGCCAAACAGTCCTCCACAGTGGTTGTACCATCCTGCATTCCCACCAAGAGTGAAGAAGTATTCCTATCTCTCCACATCCTCTCCAACACTTGTAGTTCTCTGTCTTTTTAATAGTGGCCATTCTGGTAGGTGTGAAATGATATCTCATTGTAGTTTTGATTTGCATTTCCCTAATCATGAGTGACGTTGAGCATTTCTTCATGTGTTTTTTTGCCATCTGTATTTCTTCTTCGGAGAAATGTCTATTCAAGTCTTTGGCCCATTTTTTAATTGGGTCATTTGTCTTTTTATTGTTGAGTTGTAACATCTCTTTATATATCCTGGATATTAAACCCTTATCAGATATGTGATTTGCAAATATTTTTTCCCATTGAGTTGGCTGCCTTTTCACCCTTCTGACAAAGTCCTGTGAGGTGCAAAAGTGTTTAATTTTGAGGAGGTCCCATTTATCTACTTTTTCTTTTGTTGCACGTGCTTTGGGTGTGAGGTCCAAGAAACCACCACCTACTACAAGGTCTTGAAGATGTTTCCCTACATTTTCTTCTAGTAGTTTTATGGTCCTGGCTTTTATATTTAGATCTTTGATCCATTTTGAGTTGATTCTTGTATAGGGGGTGAGATAGGGGTCCTCTTTCATTCTTTTGGTTATAGATAACCAGTTCTCCCAACACCATTTGTTGAAGAGACTGTTTTTTCCCATCAGCGTGGGCTTGGTAGGTTTGTCAAAAACCAGTTGACTGTATAGGTGAGGGTATATTTCTGGATTCTCAATTCTATTCCACTGATCGATATGTCTATCTTTATGCCAGTACCATGCTGTTTTGACCACTGTAGCTTTGTAATATGTTTCAAGGTCAGGCAGTGAAATTCCTCCCACATTGCTCTTCTTTTTTAGAATGCTTTTGGCTATTCGGTTGCACTTACCCTTCCAGATGAATTTGGTAATTGCCTTCTCTAATTCTGTAAAGTAAGCTGTTGGGATTTTGATTGGTATTGCATTGAATCTATAAATCAGTTTGGGCAAGATTGACATCTTCACGATATTTACTCTTCCAATCCATGAACACAGAATGTCTTTCCATTTGTTTAGGTCTTTTTTAATTTCTTTTAGCATTGTTTTGTAGTTTTCTGCATATAAGTCCTGTACTTCCTTGGTGAAATTAACTCCTAGGTATTTGAGTCTTTTTGTTGCTATTGAAAATGGAATTTTCCTCCTGATTTCCTCCTCAGATTGTTCAGTACTAGTGTACAAAAACATTACTGATTTTTGCGTGTTGATCTTGTATCCTGCCACTTTGCTGAACTCATTTATTAGTTCAAGTAGCTTTGTTGTGGATACTTCAGGATTTTCTAAATACAGGATCATGTCATCCGCAAACAGTGAGAGTTTTACTTCCTCTTTTCCTATTTGGACGCCTTTAATTTTTTTGTCTTGTCTAATTGCCCTAACTAGAACTTCTAGTACAATGTTGAATAACAATGGTGACAGTGGGCATCCTTGTCTTGTTCCTGATCTTAGGGGGAAAGCTTTCAACCTTTCCCCATTGAGTATGATGTTGGCTGTGGGTTTTTCATATATGCCTTTTATCATATTGAGGAATTTTCCTTTTATTCCTATCTTTTGAAGTATTTTTATCAAAAAAGGATGTAGGATTTTGCCGAATGCCTTTTCTGCATCTTTTGAGATGATCCTGTGGTTTTTTTTCCTTCAATTTGTTAATGTGGTGTATTACATTGATTGATTTTCTTATGTTGAACCAGCCTTGCATACCAGGAATAAATCCCACTTGTTCGTGATGTATAAGTCTTTTGATATGCTGTTGGATTCGATTTGCAAGTATTTCGTTGAGAATTTTTGCATCTATGTTCGTGAGAGAGATTGGTCTGTAATTTTCTTTTCTTGTGGAATCTTTATCTGGCTTTGGTATTAGGGTGATGTTGGCTTCATAAAATGTGTTGGGTAATTTTCCCTCGTCTTTAATTTTTTGGAAGAGTTTAAACAGGATTGGTGTTAATTCTTTTAGAAATGCTTGGTAGAATTCACCTGTGAAGCCATCTGGTCCTGGACTTTTCTTTGCTGGGAGATTTTTGATGACAGATTCAATCTCCTTAATTGTGATTGGTTTGTTAAATTCTTGTATTTCTTGTTGTGTCAGTGTACATTGGTTATGAGTTTCTAGAAAATTGTCCATTTCATCTAGGTTGTCTAGTTTGTTGGCATATAGTTTCTCATAATATCCTCTTATGATTCTTTTTATATCTGTGAGGTCATTTGTAATTTCCCCCCTTTCATTTCTGACTGTATTTATTTGCATCTTCTCTCTTTTTTTTCTTTGTTAGCCTAGCGAGGGGTTTGTCAATTTTATTGATCTTCTCAAAGAACCAGCTTTTGGTTTTGTTGATTTTCTCTATTGCTTTTTTGTTCTCATTTTCATTTATTTCTGCTCTAATCTTTATTATTTCTTTCCTTCTTTTTGCTTTGGGATTGGTTTGCTGTTCTTTTTCTAGTTTCTCAAGTTGTTCAGTTAAATCTTTGAGTTTAGCTCTTTCTTGTTTCTTAATATAGGCATTTAGGGCTATAAATTTCCCTCTCAAGACTGCCTTTGCTGTATCCCATAAGTTTTGATATGTTGTGTTCTCATTTTCATTTGTCTCAATATGTTTACTGATTTCACTTGCAATTTCTTTTTTTTTTTTTTTAAGATTTTATTTATTTATTCATTTATCCCCTCCTTGCTGCTTGTGCTCGCTGGGTCAGCTAACCACGCCGTGCGGGCGGGCTTTGCCTTCACCAGGAGGCCCCAGGAACCGAACCCCGGGCCTCCCATATGGTAAATGGGAGCTCTACTGATTGAGCCACAGCCACTTCCCGCAATTTCTTCTTTGACCCACCGAATATTTAGGAGTGTGGTGTTCAGTCTCCACACATTTGCAAATTTACTTTTTTCCTGTCTGTTATTGATTTCTAGTTTCATTCCATTATGATCTGAGAAGTTGCTTTGTATAATTTCAATCTTTTTATATTTATTGAGAGCTGTGTTGTGACCTAACATGTGGTCTATCCTGGAGAAAGATCCATGGGCACTTGAGAAGAATGTATAACCCGCTGAGTTTGGATGCAGTGTTCTGTATATGTCTATTAGGTCTAACTTATTTATCATATTGTTCAAGTTCTCTGTTTCCTTGTTGATCTTCTGTCTTGTTGCTCTAGCTAATGATGTGAGAGGGGTGTTAAAGTCTCCAACGATTATTGTAGAAATGTCTATTTCTCCCTTCAGTTTTGCCAGAGTTTCTCTCACATATTTTGGGGCACCCTGCTTAGGTGCGTAGATATTTATGACTGTTATGTCTTCCTGGAGGATCGTCCCTTTTATTAATATATAATGACCTTTTATCACTTTTTTGCATTTGAAGTCTGTTTTGTCTGATATTCGTATACCTACCCCTGCTCTTTTCTGGTTACTATTCACATGGAGTATCTTTTTCCAACCTTTTGCTTTCAGCTGGTTTGTATCCCTGGGTCTGAGGTGTGTTTCTTGTAAGCAGCATATGGATGGCTCATGTTTTTTTATCCATTCTGTCAGCCTGTATCTTTTTTTTTTTTAAAGATTTTATTTATTTATTTATTTATCCCCCCTTGCTGCTTGTGCTCGCTGTGTCCATTTGCTGTGCATTTCTCTGCGTCTGCTTGTCTCCCTTTGTTGGGTCGTCCTGCTGTGTCAGCTTGCCACGGCGCCCGGGCTGGCTTGCCTTCACCAGGAGGCCCCGGGAAACGAACCCGGGGCCTCCCATATGGTAAACGGGAGCCCTATCAATTGAGCCACATCCACTTCCCAGCCTGTATCTTTTGATTGGGGAATTCAATGATATTACTCACATTCAATGATATTACTGAAAATATACTATTTATTTCCTCCATTTTATTCTTTGGTTTTACATATGTCATCTTATTTTTGTCTCTCTTTTTACTCTTTTGGTTATCCTTTCTGCTTTTCTTTCTTCTATACTCTCCTCCAAGCCTCTCTCTCCTATCTTTTTCTTTCAGGTTCTAAGGCTTCCTTTAATATTTCCTGCAAAGGTGGGTTCTTTTTTGCAAACTCTCTTAGTTTCTCTTTGTTTGTGAATACTTCATATTCACCTTCATATTTGAAGGACAGTTTTGCTGGATAAAGAATTCTCAGCTGGCAGTTTTTCTCTTTCAATTTCCTAATTGTATCATGCCACTGTCTTCTCACCTCCATGGTTTCTGAAGATAAATCTGCACTAAGTCTTACTGGACGTCCTTTGTACGTGATTGTTTGCTTCTCTCTTGCTGCTCTGAGAATTTTCTCTTTATCTTTTACATTTGACATTCTGAATAATATGTGTCTTGGCATAGGTCTATTTGGATTTATTCTCATTGGGTTGTGGTGTGCTTCTTGGACATGCAAGTTCATTTCTTTCATGAGAGTTGGGAAATTTTCAGCTATTATTTCCTCAAATACTCTTTCTGCCTCTTTTCCTTTCTCTTCCCCTTCTGGAACTCCCATGACATGTATGTTCTTGCATTTTGTGTTGTCATTCAACTCTCTGAGCCCCTGCTCAATTTTTTCCATTCTTTTCTCTCTTCAATTTTAGCTGCTCTGTCTTCGGTATCACTTATTCTTTCTTCTATCATTTTGAGTCTGCTGTTGTATGCCTCAAATGTATTTTTGACTTCACCTATTGTGTCTTTCATTCCCATGAACTCCGTTACTTTTCTTTTCAGTGTTTCAAATTCTTCTTTGCGTTCGCTCAATGACTTCTTGATGTCATTGATCTCTTTTACTATATTGTCTTTCATCTCATTAATTTGATTTTGGAAATTTGTGCTCATCTCACTGATTAGTTCTCTCAAATTCTGCATCTCTTCTGGGACTTTGCTGTATTCCTTTTCTTGGTCCATGTCTTCTATTTTCATAGTATGGCTCGTCATTTTTTGCTGGTGCTTAGGCATCTGGTTAGTTTGTATTTTACTTGGATGCTCTATCTCTTTTTCTTTTATGGGGTTTTAGTGGCAGGAGGCTGTGAGTTACCAGAGCTCTTTGATTTTTGGCTCAACCTTGATTGTTAGGATTGTTCTGCTAGTTGCTCAAAACTGGGCACTGGACCCAGTAATTGGTTGTAGAGTCGTTTCCTAGGGCCTTGGGCAGGGAGGCTATAGAGGCCAGGAAGAGCCTCTCTTATTTATTAATTTTCTTATGTGCACTTCCTTGGTCTGCCAGAAGATGGCGCTTGTTGGCAGCTCTCAATTCAATGCCTGGTCAGAGCGTATTTGTTGTGACACAGACCAGATCACTGTGATAGAGTTTCCTGTCTGGGGGCTAAGAGCCCTGTGATTCAAACTTTCTGAGACAGTTCTCCAGAACTCCTTTTCCCAGCTAGGAAATATTTCCACTCCCTTCTGAATCCTCAACAACCAGTCCCTGTTAGTAGAGGAGGAGATTGGGAGGTGTGTATATCTTTAGTCCCTTGTAGGCTCCAAGGCAAACAATGGCGCAGCCCCTCCCGGCCTGGAAGGGGTCTCAGGACAGGGCAGACCAAACCTGGGAGTCAAAAGCAGGGTCAGTCCAGGCTAGAAGAGAGGGAGGTTGTGAGGGTTGGATTTCTCCAGTCCTTCCTAGGCTCCCAGGGCAAACCGCTGTGTGGAAGGGTCCGTGCAGCCCAAATTTACAGGTCAGAACCTGAGTCAGCCTAAGGCTGTGTCCCTCTCTCTCCCCTTTCGGGGAGTGGTAGATCCCTGGAGCCCCCTTTGTCTGTGGTTGCAGGCCCAGAGGCCCGAGAATTCTAAAGAGTGTGGGAGAGGGTGCTGGCAGCAGCAGAAGCTGCTACTTCCCACTCACAGTTCTGTTGTCACGATTTCCCTCTTCTTAACCTTTCTCCTCTGGGTGGTGTGCAGCCTTCACCTGCTGTCCTAAACCCTAGAAGATCTTTTTAGGGGCTGTTTCAACCTGTCCTCTAGCTATTTTTCTGGAGAAGAGATTCCCGTGTCTTACTAGGCCGCCATCTTCCCAGAAGTCTGTCCTTATGTTTTAAGCCACTGTTAGACCAGTTTTCTATTACTTGTAGCCAAAACCATTCTTAACTAATACAAGAGAGAACTAGGAGACATTTTTAAGAAAAAGGAGCTAATTTGTGGTGTCCAGAGGTTCTAAGACATGAAGATGAAGACTGAAGAGTGTCCAGTGGTTTTGGCAATTATAAGATCACTGTTGATCTTGGTAACAGTGATTTTAGTGGCATAGTGGGGGCAGAAGTAATGTGGTTCCTGTATAGGGTTACTCATAGTATAAGTGGTGCCTGAAAAATAAACTGAGGAGGATGGTTTGGTCCAACTAGGTGACAGAATCTATTCTGGTCAATACCCATATTCAATGCTCAGTATCCAAAGAAGCTGCATGGGTCTATGTTGTCCACTTCAGCTACATCTGGGAAATCATAAACTGAATTATTTTAAGTGCTTTCTCCATCAATTCTCCTCTCTTAGGACTAAGACATTCTGGGCCTTTTCCTGGATTCATGAAGGGGCAATCTAGCATGAGTAGTAGAAGTTAGAACAGGAAAGTTTGGGGACTGGATCCCAGTGAAAATGAAGACTTGGTGGATTATGATTTTGGATTAAAAGTATGCCTATGGGATTGAGGAGGAAAAGTCAAATACAAACAAAAGAAAGGGGAGGGCAGAAAGGATTATGGGAAGGTGGCAGCACATGAAGCTCCAGGATTAAGTCTCTCCACCACAGCAACTATTAAACAGGCAGGAACCATCTGAAACAACTATTTTGATACTCCAGAATTCAGTAGAACACTGTATAATAACCAGGGAAAAGCAGGAGGAAGAAGCTGGTAAAGTACAGTAAAGACCAGTAAATGGCTTTCTCGGGTAATTATCCATGCCCATCCCCCACATTTGAGGCAGGCTGCTGTGGGTTCCAGCCCCTGGCTAGCTCAGTTGTGACAGAAAAGGACACAAAATCCACTCACCCAAGACCAGGGGTGGGCATGGCTGATCATTGATCACAGCTTTTGATTAGCACCTTCTAGTGGCTGTGGGCCCAGCTCTGAGGGTGGCCATTGTTCCAACCTGCCCCAAACCAATATGACTGAGGAGACAAATCCTCTCAACTTTCTCAGGGCTGTAGGAACAATTAGTTGAAGGGCTGCATTTGCTGGGCAGGTCAAGAAAGCTCAGCTTTGGGGAGCTAGGGAAGAAGTTTCTGTCATCCTTCCTGATTCCCACCCCCCATCCCCAGGACAATTTAGAGATAGTCTAAGCCCCTTCTGACTTGGAAAAATCCTCAGGCTGTCCCCCCTTATCTCCCTGAATTTGCCTTCCAGGCAAAAGCAGCTTGAGGTGACAAGGAAAGCAGTGTAAGAAACTATTGAGGCAAATAGCCTAGGGCAAAGGAAGTGGGAGAAGGTCTATCTCCTGGGAAATAGAAGGGAAATTCAAGCTTCTGTAAACAGGGTAACTCCAAAGCAGGTAAAAAGCACAAGCCCAGGAAAAGACACAGGCCCAGAAAAGTCTGGGAGACCCTGTGCTTTACATTCACCTTGGGCTGACTTTCCTGATAGGATGGCTGACACTCAAGAAAAATCTGTCATATCAAGAGAAACAGATGTTTACAAAATCAAGAAACATGTTTCAGGGATAAATCACAGAGTTAACATTTTAAAATATTAAAATGTACTGTGTACAAAAGGAGTACAAGAAACAGGAAATGATTGCCCATCCAAAGGAAGAGGATAAAAATACAGAAAACACCAATGAAGAAGACCAGAATGTGGACATACCAAAGACTTAAAAAAAAAGGGATCTTAAAAATGCTCAAGGAGATGAAGAACATACAAAGAAAGAACTAAAGGATATTAGGAAAATAGTGAATGAGCAATATAAGAATCTTAGTAAAGAGAAAATTTAAAACTGAATCAAACAGAATTACTGAAGTTGAAGACCACAATAACTGAAATGAAGAATTCCCAGGAAGGTTACAACAGCAAATTGGCGCTGGCAGAAGAAGCCACTAACTTGAAGAAAAGACCACTGAAATAAGTCAGGCTGAGGAAAAGAAAGAAAAGAATTATAAAAAGCAAAAATAGACTAAGAGACCTCTGGGACACCATCAAGCATATACCAATATATTCATTATGGGAGTCCTAGAAGGAGAAGAAAGACAGAAAGAAGCAGAGGGAATTTTCAAAGAAATAATGACAGAGAACTTCCCAAACTTAGCAAAAGATGTGATTATGCACATCCAAGAATCCCAGAGAACATGAAACAGGATAAATATGAAGAAAAACACACCCAGTCATATATTGATCAAAATGTTGAATTCGGTGAACAAGGAGAGTTTTGAAAGCTGCAAGAGAAAAACAGCATTACATAAAATGGAGTCCAAATTAGATTGAATGCTGATTTCTCATTAGAAATCATGGAGACAAAAGGCAGTGGGTGGGAATACTTAAAATGCTGAAAGAAAAAACTACTTACCAACAATTTTGTATCTGGTGATATTATCTTTCAGATAAACACAACATGAGGGAGTCCATCACTACTAGAACTAAAGAGAGTTCTTCAGACTGAAAGGAAAGGACACTAGAGAGTGGTTCAAAGTGGCATACCTCTGGTAAAGGTAACCATTTGGGTAATTATAAATGCCAGTACTGTTGTATTTTTTTGGTATGTAACTCCACTTCTTACTAAAATGCAAATGCAAAAAAAGTAATACGGCACAACGTACTCCCATCCAAATAAATCCAAATAAGCCAACTCTAAAACACATACTAATCAGAATGTCAAATGCGAAGGACAAAGAGAGAATTCTAAGAGCAGCAAGAGAAAAACAATGCATAACACATAAGCAATACCCAATAAGAGTAAGAGCTAATTTCTCATCAGAAATCATGGAGGCAAGAAGGCAGTGATATGATATATTTAAGATACTGAAAAGAAAAACTGCCAACCAAGAATCTTATATCCGGCAAGATTGTCTTTCAAAAATGAGGGTGAGTTTACAAGATTCACAGATAAACAGAAACTGATAGAGTTTATAACAAAGAGACTGGCTTTACAGGAAATACTAAAGGTAGTGTTACAGCCTGAAAAGGAAAGACAGGCAAGAGAGGCTTGGAAGAGAGTCTAGAAATGAAGAATGTATCAGTAGCAGTAGCTAAAAGTGTCAAAAGAGTAGTGAAAATAAAATATGACAGGTAAAACCCAAAGGTCAAAATGGGTGAAAGAAGAACTGCCTTTATAGTAATAACATTGAATGTTAGTGGATTAAACTCCCCAATCAAAAGACACAGACTGGCAGAATGGATAAGAAAATATGAGCCATCTATCAATTGATAGGGCTCCCGTTTACCATATGGGAGGCCCCGGGTTCAGTTCCCGGGACCTCCTGGTGAAGGCAAGCCAGCCCGCATGGTGTGGTGAGCTGATGCAGCAGGACGACCCAACAAAGGGAGACAAGTGGACACGGAGAAATGCACAGCAGATGGACACAGAAAGCACAGGCAGCAAGGGGGGATAAATAAATAAAATCTTAAAAAAAAAAAAATGAGCCATCTATATGCTGTCTGCAAGAGATTCAGCTTAGACCCAAGGATACCAATAGATAGAAAGCAAAAGGTTGGAGAAAGATATTTCATGCATGCAGTAACAACAACAACAACAACAAACTGGAGTAGTTTTACCTACATCAGATGAAATAAACTTTAAAAGCAAAACTGTTATTAGAGACAAGGAAGGACATTATATATTAACAAAAGGGAAGATTCACCAGGAAGAAATAACAATTATAAATGTATGTGCACTTAACCAGGATGCCCTAAGATACATGAGGCAAACACTAGCAAAACTGAAGGGAGAAATAGATGTCTCTACAATAATAGTTGGAGACTTCAATACACCACTCTCAGCATTGGATAGAACATATGGACAGAGGATCATAAAAAAAAAGAAAGCTTGAATAATATGATAAATGAACTAAACCTAATAGACATATACAGAACATTGCACCCCAAAACAGCAGAATATACATTTATTTTATTTTATTTTATTTTATTTTATTTTATTTTATTTTATTTTATTTTATTTTATTTTATTTT